>CM053271.1:30725853-30985585 GCA_028583415.1 Protea cynaroides
AAAAAAAAAAAAAAAAAAACGAAGGAGATCCAAGATTTACTTTCAAATTTTGGGAAGGACGCAAAAGGCTATGGGTACAAATTGAAGTTTAGTACTGCATTCCACCCACGCAGGCACGACGGAAAGAGCGCACAATCAGTTCCTAGAAGATATGCTACGAGCAGTGGATTGATTTCAAAGGATCATGGGACAAAAGTTACATTGACGAGTGCCTACAATACATACGCTACTAACGATGTCACCTTATAGCACAATGGCAGAAAATGTCGAACTCCCTTGTTTGGAATGAGTTGAGAACGAGTATGTTGGACCAGAATTTGTGGAAGAGACTTGCGAGTAACACACAAGGAGAGAGTGAAAACAGCTGAACCATCGGAGGCAATATGCGAAACAAGAGATCAGAGGCGTAGGTGAAAAGTATTTGAAAGTACGCCTATGAGAGGATTGAAGAGATTCGACGGAAAGGAAAATTAAGTCCAAGATATGTCGGGCCATACGAAATTCTAGCTAAGCTGGAAAAGTAGCTTATCGTTGGCATTACCACCATCTATGTCAAGTGTGCACGACTATTCCACATTTAGAAGAAGTATGTCAAGGATTCGGCACGTGTTGACAAGATTTGCATGGCGATGATTGAATAAGTAACACCAAGAAACACACAAGGTTCAACGCACCAAGAGATACTACTAGTTAAGGTCACATGGAAAAGTGGAGACAGGAAGAAGTTACATGGGAAGAAGAGAAGTTACAAAGCAAACCCACGTTTGATCGAAGGAGCAAATCGAGGACAAAATTTTATAAGTGGGGAGTTGTAAGACCCGTGTCAAACAACCGTCTTACCACCTGAACCAGGTTTACCCATCATGGTCGAGCAAGGACCAAGGGGTGATGGAGATCGAGATCCGGTATAAAATCGACCCAAAACACTAATTAGGGGAGGGTCGATACCCACAAGTAGGGTGGACCCCCAAAGAGAAATGTCAGACCCCGGATTTAAGGGAGGGGTCGGACAGCAAAAGACCCTAGGGTCGACGGGATCATCGACCCCCCATCGACCCCCGGTTCTCGACGAATATAGAAATTAAGAAATTTCTATATTTTCGATTGGGATTCTTCCAAACTCAATGGGACTTATTTAGATGTTCCTAGTCTATTTAAAGGACGCCCCTAAGCCACTCACCCTTCACAACCCTAATTGAATTGAGAGAAAGAGAGAAGAAGGAAAAGAGGAAGAAAGGAGACAAGGAGGAAGACTAGCAAAAAAGGAGAAGAAATTCCAGAGAAAAGTAATCTTCTCGGTATGGATACTAATTCCATGAGTTTCTACAGACCTTAGGTTAGATAAGGTTGAGTGTAGGATTTCGGAGAAACCCAAACCATCCATTCATGGTTAGGTTTTCATGGAAAACCATAGGATGATGCATGAAAACTATTTAGATGGATTATATATGGCTCTATACCATGGAATGACTGTTGAATGAATGTAGGAAGCAAGCCATAGGACCCCAAACATAGAATGGTTTTAAATTCTGAATTAATTCTAATTAAATTCTATCGACTTTGTTAGGTTTCCTAGCAATATAATAACGTTATAACGGTGATTCTAAAGCTTGAAAAAATATATTTTAGCAAGCCAAGGTGAGGAACCTTAACTACAAACTAAATTGATTAATAATAAACTGTTTTCTATTCTTGAGTCCTATGCCATGTTTGATTCTATGCGAATATGTTTGTAATGTGCATACAGCATGCCATCCAATATTTCTATTACTTGTTCATGCATATTTACTTTATTGTTTATAATATGATGATGATGATGATGATAGGAATAGGCATGTGCTTGTATGTGTGTGGTTGATGTGCTTGATGCGAGCGAGTAACGGGAGGTGTGATGAGAACGTCAATAAACGTAACCTTGGCGGGTCTCAAGACTTTAGCTCTATCTCTAACTCAAGTTTTGTGCATTGACATCGTCAGATTGCCATTACCTTAGCGGAACTATTATGTCGTAGAGTATCGGGAGATGGTCTCGTCCTGTAGTCTCTAAACTCTACCGGGGGCCTTAGCCCCATCTCTATGGGCATTCCGAGGGATGCCGGGTGAGGCCTTGGATACACCGCTTAGGCATTAGGATTGGTTAGCAACGAGCCCAGCCCAAGCCCTCGCAACGGGCTTACGTGTTAGTATAGCGTTATATAGAAATAAACTTTGTTGTATAATGTTATGGTAGGGTGGATGGGGACGACGATAAATGTTAACCTTCGGCGGGCTTCCACACCCGTATAGAGGCGGTGTCAATAAACGTTAACCTTGACCACCCAACCTTCTATTGCACATTGCAAACTATAAACACCAAAGATATAAATTAACTTTACATGCATATGTATTGTTGCATTGTTTTGGCGTGTGCTCTAGATTTCAAAGGAACTTGGGGCGAGAAACTATCACTTATCGTGTTTGCTTATAACAATAGTTACCAGGCTACGATCCAAATGGCTCCATACGAGGCACTCTATGGGAAGAAATGCCGTACACCTCTGTTATGGAATGGGGTGGGAGAGAGAAGGATTGTAGGACCGGAGTTCGTCGAAGAAACTTGTCGAGTGATTGATCAAATCAAGGAAAGAGTGAAGACAGCTCAAGTTCGACAAAAGCACTATGCAGATAACCGACGTCGAGATCTGGAGTTTGCAGTGGGTGATAAAGTATTCTTGAAGATATCACCTATGCGAGGTCTGAAACGATTTGGTAAGAAGGGGAAGCTATGCCCCAGGTATATGGGACCATACGAGATTTTGACCAAACGTGGCAATGTGGCATATCAACTGGCTCTACCACCATCCATGTCAAGCGTTCATGATGTGTTCCATGTTTCTTTATTGAAGAAGTATGTCAGGGATCCATCGCACATCTTAACAGCAGACCCACCAGACTTGACAGAGGACTTAACATTTGAAGTGGTACTTGTGATGCTCACAAGCCGAAAGGTACAACATCTCCGAGCAAGGATATCCATTACGTAAAAGTGCATTGGAAAAGCCAAGATGTAAAAGAAATCACTTGGGAGGAAGAGAACACGATGCGAAAGGAATACCCTAACCTTTTCGATGAACAAGGTACGTACAAATTTCACGGCCGAAATTGATTTTAAGGGTGGGGGAGTTGTGAAACCTATATGCAAATTTCGGGGATGAAATTTCTTTTAAGGGTGGGGGAGTTGTAAGATCCGCACTCCATGAACCTGATCTAAACCTTTCATTCATGTCGTAACAGGTCTTCCAATCATCACCGGGCTAGACAGGACGAGCGGATGACAATCAGGTACGAAAATGGACCTCAAAGTATGAAATATTTCATACCGATCGATGGTACCGATCGATGGTACCGGTCGATCGATATGGCCTGTGCAGCAGACCACTTAAATCCAGAAATGGATCTCTGTGGGTCCTAATTTTCAAATTCCGAATCGAAAGACTTTCCTAATGTTAGGAGGCTTCCTAAACTCAACCCTAGCCTATATAAGGACCTTAAAACCTCCTAAAATCTCTTTCATTGATCCTCACAAACCCTAGAGAGGAGAAAGAGATTGAAGAAGGAGAAGAAGCTAGGAAGGATAGGGGAGAGCCGCCATTGCCGTTGGACGAAGAACACATTACCGCGAACCAACGGTAAGTGCTTAAACCTTCCTCTACTTTAATCGTTCTAGGATGGTTAGTCATGTTTAGATCAATACCATGCAAAGCGAGGTATTGATCTAAACCATATTTTTTGCCATCAAACCCTAATCTAGTCGGTAAACCCTAGATTCAAGTTCTAGGTTGAAAATCATCGAAACTAGGACTTGAACGGAGTTGGAAACAACTCTAACTCAATGCTCAGACCTAGAATCTATAGGAGAAACCCTAGAATCAATAGGAGGTGACCGACGGAAGGCAAAAATCGGGTGTATGGTCTTCCGGAGACATACCGGTCGACCATACCGATCGCACCCTATGCGATCGGTACCTACGACCGGTATCTCCCGGAGGCTGGTCTGTGGGGGCCGGTCGACCATACCGGTCGCACCTTTCCCCACAGTGCCGTGGTCGGTATTTACGACCAGTACCAGCGACCGGTCTGCTCTGTAAGAAGTGTTTTGACCTTGTTGGTTTTCCGACCAACGTAAACCCTAAGAAAACTATTCTAACTCAACCCTAACATCGTGTAGGACCTTGTGATAGAGAGTTTGGATTCTGTGATGCGGAGCAAGCTATCAAACAAGCGTCAGGTAAGGGAATCAGACCTAAACCCTAATAATTAATAACAGTAAAACGTTGTTAATAACTATGATTCTGTGGACTGATGTTTGTGCATACTCGCATGTCATCCTTTACTTTCAGTTATTATTATTGTTCATGCATACTCGCTATGCTAGGATGTGACTGTTAGGCATGTGATTTTTTTCATTGGTGTGTGGAATGGAAAGGGCCGGGGGTCTGGGATCATTCCTCACACTAGCACCTCTTCGTATCGTTCTATCTTAGCATGCTTGGTGCGGGTAGGGTATCAGGGGGAGGAAGTGGCACTGTGGTCTCTGGCCTGGCCACTAGACTCTAGCTCTATCTCTATGCCGTAGGGATCTGTGCTGGGATAGGACCTACTGTGATGACATATAAGATTGGTTAGTTGCGAGCCCAGTTTGCAAGCCCTCGCCAATAGGGACTTATGTGTTGGTATGGGTAGGGTATCAAGGGAAGTGTTGGCGGTTTTTGATCCGGACGCTTTAGCTCTATCTCTATTCCATGGTGGGTGCATGTGGAACGATAGTGGTGTTTGATCCATTGGGCGACTTCACACACTCGTGTATAGAGGTGCGGTGACCGCCAATCCTTTCTATAGCACATTGCAAACTTAAAACCAGACCATGATGTGAATGTTACTCATGCATATGAGTGTTGCACTGTCTGATTGTCTTACTGAGCTAAGTTGTGAGCTCACCCTTGTATATATACATGTTTTTAGATGTTGATGCAGGTTATACTGTGGAGGACTACATAGATGCTCCAGCGTATGGAGGTGTTGCTGCTTTAGAAGTGCAAGCAGGGGAGGACGAGCATGACGCTTCATGCGAGTGCCCTTTCTGCGTGTACCTCTAGGATTTGTTTAGTTTATTTATTTACTTTCAGTTGGATTTACAAATTTATGTAAGGATACTTATTAATGTTTCGGTATTTGAATAATTAGATATTTTATTAAATTTAGCAATAAATCACTCAGTTCATTTTATTTAAGACTTTCGTGTATTTTATTATATTATGATTGTGGTTATGTGCAATGGTTTGTATGAGTGGCATAGTCTTATTGAGATCCTGGTGTAAACTGTTGGTTCAGTAACGGTTCACTCACACTTCTGGTTCAGTCGAAATTGGGGTGTGACAGTACTATTTCGAACATCAAATCTTCAGTTAGACCTGGTGGATCCGCTGTTATGATGTGTATTGGATCTCGGATGTACTTCTTCAGTAACGAGATATGAAATACATCATGCACACTTGACATGGATGGGGGTAGTGCTAACTGATACGCTACTTTCCTGCGCTTAGCTAGAATTTCATATGGCTCGACGTATCTCGGACTTAATTTTCCTTTCTGTCCAAACTGTTTTAAGCCTCGCATAGGTGATATTTTCAGAAATTCTCTATCACCCACGACGAACTCAAGGTCTCGGCGTCGATTATCTGCATACTATTTCTGACGATTCTGGGTTGTTCTAACTCTTTCCCTGATTGTGTCGACTACTTTGCAAGTTTCTTCTACAAATTCAGGGCCTACAATTCTTCGCTCTCCGACTTCGTTCCAAAATAAAGGAGTTCGACACTTCCTACCATACAGTGCTTCATAGGGTGACATCTGTATAGTAGTCTGATAGCTATTGTTATATGCGAATTCGATCAATGGTAACTTCTCATCCCATGATCCTTTGAAATCAATAACACAAGCACGAAGCATGTCTTCTAAAATATGAATAGTACGCTCCAACTGTCCGTCAGTCTGAGGGTGAAATGTCGTGCTAAACTTTAATGTAGTTCCCATAGCCTTCTGCAATCCTTCCCAAAACTTTGAGGCAAAGCGTAGGTCTCTATCAGACACTATGCTTTCAGGTACTCCATGCAATCTGACAATGTTATCCACATACAACTTAGCTAACCATTTCAAAGTATATTGAGGTCGTATGGCTATGAAACAAGTTGTTTTGGTAAGTCGATCCACAATTACCCAAACTGTGTCTACTGATCTGGGAGTCAATGGTAATCCGGTGACGAAGTCCATAGTAATGCAGTCCCATTTTCAAGCTGGTTCTGGTAATGGCTACAACAATCCTGCAGGCTTTTGCCTTTCAGCCTTTACCCACTGGCAATTCAGGCTTTGAGACACATATTTAGCTACATATGTTTTCATTCTTCTCCACCAATATAGTTTCTTCAAATCATGATACATCTTTGTACTTCCTGGATGTACTGAATAGGCAGTCGTGTGGGCTTCCATCATTAGTCTATGTCTGATGTATAAGTCTTCACTTTCAGGAACACACACCCTTCCTTTGTATCTTAATGTCTTATCAGAATCCAAGGTGAAGTCAAGAATAGTCCTTCCCTTTTCAAGGTCTTCTTGTATTGTTCTCAGATAGGGGTCTGATTGAATAGCTGTTTTCACTTCGTCTATCAGATCAGGTACAATCTTCAATGTAGCAAACATGTACATGTTTGAAAATCGATTAATAAACCCTAGGTTGGTGGAATCATCTGGTTTATCAATCACGAACTGCTCACTGTCGCAATTGAATACTCTTGCTATGTCACATATTGCAGCATTTGAGCTGGCTTCTTCTTGAGATTTTGTCATAGCTTTCCTGCTTAATGCATCCACAACCACATTAGTCTTTTCTGGATGATACTGGATATCACAATCACAATCCTTTAGCATCTCCAGCCATCTCCTCTGTCTCATGTTGAACTCCTTCTGATTAAAAAGATAAGCGAGACTTTTATGATCTGATTTAACCTAAAATTTCTCTCCGTACAAATAGTGTCTCCATATCTTGACAACATGTATCACTGCTACTAATTCCAAGTCACGGGTTGGATAATTCTTCTCATGTGTCTTTAATTTTATGGAAGCATATGCAATTACTTGTTCTCCTTGCATAAGCACTCAAACCAAACCTAATCCAGATGCATCAGTGTACAAGATAAATGGTTCTCCTAGAATCGAAATAGTCAAGATGGGAGCTGATATTAATCTTGTCTTCAATGTTTGGAAACACTCTTCACATTTGTCGGTCCAAATAAATTTTTCTCTTTTCTTAGTCAGACTGGTGAGAGGTACAATGATTTTAGAATAGTCTTCCACAAATCGTCGATAATATCCAACTAAACCTAAGAAACTTCTTATTTCAGCAACATTCTTGGGTGTTTCCCATTTTACAATGACTTCAATCTTGTTGGGATCCACTTTGATTCCTTTTGAGGACACCACATGACCTAAGAATTGCACTTCTTTTAACCAGAAGTCATATTTCTTGAATTTGTCATAAAGCTTTTCTTTCCTTAGTCATTGTAAATCTGATCTAAGATCTAATGCATGAGTTACCTCATCTTTGGAGTATATCAATATATCATCTATGAATACGATAGCCAAGGTGTCCAACATGTCATGAAACACCCGGTTCATAAGTTTCATAAAAGATGCAGGTGCGTTTGTTAATCCGAAGGACATCACTAGGAACTCATAATGTCCATATCGGGTCCTGAATGCTATCTTTGGAATGTCACCATCCTTGATCTTCAACTGATGATACCCAGACCTAAGATCGATCTTGGAAAACACATTTGCTCCTTGCAACTAATCAAATAAATCATCGATTTGAGGTAAGGGATATTGATTCTTGATTTTGAGCTTGTTTAGTTCCCAGTAGTCTATACATAATCTGACACTACTGTCCTTCTTCTTAACAAATAACACTGGCGCTCTCCAAGGCGATATGTTTGGTCGGATAAAACCCTTGTCCGATAAATCCTGTAGTTGTACCTTCAGTTCCTTCAATTCGGTAGGAGCCATTCTATAGGGTGCCTTAGATACTGGTGTGGCTCCGGGTATAAGGTCTATAACAAACTCTGTTGCTCGATCAAGTAAAAAAATAGGTAATTTATCAGGAAATACATCTAAAAATTTTCGTACCACTTCTATGTCTTCCAGTCGTGGTGCTTCCTTGGTGAGGTCGACCACCAACACCAGGTAACCAATTTCTCCTTTCTCGAGGCGTCTCTTAGCCTTTATTGCAGAAAGAATGAGTTTTCGCTTACGAAAAAGTTTGGTTCCTATAAAATTGAACTCTGCTCATTCCTTATCTTTAAACGATATCTTCTTTTTAGCACAAAGTAGACTCATGGAATTCAGGGATAACCAGTACATCCCTAGGATGACGTCAAAGTCTGCCATCTCAAGTTACACCAGGTTGGCATCCAAACTTCGTCCATTTATGATAACTGGACATGGTCCATAACCTTGGTCTAATTCTGCTTCTAACCCCATAAGTGATCGTACCAGCAATTTACTGTCTAAAGTTCTGAGGGGTAGACTTAGCTTCTTCCCAAATGACACAGATATAAAAGAATGAGTAGCCCTAGAGTCAAAGAGTACTCTGGTGGGTATGTCATTAATGGGTACGATACCTATGATTTTATTCTTCTTAAAATTAATCTATATTCTCACACAAGGTACTACAAAACAAAAATGTTGAATCATACATGTGACTACATCGGGTGATGCAGCCACATCTTCAGCAATTACTGCATAAATCTTATCTTGTTGTAGTTGCTTCTTTGGTTTAGGGCAGTCCCTCGAATAATGCCCTACTTGATCACAGTTGAAGCACTTAACTTCAGCACTTCCTTGCCTTTGTTGAGGTTGGGTTGTTGGTGTAGTCTTGGCTGCAGCATTGAAGCCTTGAGTATGGAAGGGTTTAAATGTCTTGGTGTTTCCTCTGTTATATGTGTTCCCGTTAGGCCTCTTAATTCCCATGTTCTGAGCAAAGTAGCTCTCCCTCTGGCTCGATTTCAGTACTCGAGCAATCTGTACAGCTTCATTATAGATCTTCTTTTTCAATCCCAATACATGTTCCCGTATACTTCCCCTAAGTCCCATGATGAACCTTCAGGTTTTGGTATCTTCTTCTTGCATGCTAGAGGGAGCAAAGAAGAACAACTCTTCATAACGCTGCTGATAAGCGTCTACAGTCACATGTCCCTGATACAGACTCAGAAACTCCTTTTCTATCGCATTTCTGAAACTCCTGGGAAAATACTTCTCGAAGAAAGATTCTTTGAAGATAACCCAGGTCAGTTGGGTGTGCTTTGTCAGCAGGTAACTCTGAGTAGATTTCCACCAATGATGTGCATCACTTTTCAACATAAAGGTTGCGCATAATACCTTTTCTTCTTCATTGATAGTCATCATCATGTAGTTCCTTTCCATCTTGTCGATCCAGTGGGCTGGCCATAAAGGATTCGACGGCTTACCAGTGAACTCCCTCGGTTTCATCTTCAGAAAATGCTCAATCAGCCTAGAATGGTCTAGCTGATACTGAGCATATGCTCCATACATAGGCGGTCGGTACTGGTAATTTCCCTGGTTATATCCGCCTTAAGGTACTTCAAAGTTTTGTACTTGAGCTTGTACAACTATCGTTTGAGGTGCTTGGGGTACCGTGTTGTTCATGGCTGATGTTTGGGGCACGATGTTGCTACCCCCTGGTACGGTACTAGCTTGTCCTGCCGGTAAAGGTGTTATGTTTGTGGCTGGGGGAGTGATTCCCATAGCAGCTTGCATGTTGGCTTGCTTCATCTGTAATTGTTATACCTGATGTGCCAAGTTCATAACCACTGTAACCAATTCCGTAGGTGGGGCTGGCAAGTTTGTTGGGTTGGCTTGGTTATTGACTCCTGGCTGTACCATATTATGGTTCTCCTGTTCCTCAGGGTTTTCATGGGCAGTTACCTCCACAGGTGGTGATGGAGGTGGAATTGAGTTACGTCCTCTTTGGGTTATTCTTTGCCCAGCCATTTCCTATTTTGACGATGGTAGTGCTTGAAAGTCAAGGAAACATATGAGGCAAGTATAATATACGTTGGTCACGTGTTAATCTCACAATAAACGAGGCAAAATCTCAAATTTTAAAGTCATTCAGTCAAAACAGGGCATTTCCATCATGGGGTCGATGGGTGTGGTCGCACTATATGCCACCACAGGGTTGCGACCATACGAACCCTGGCAGCTCACCGAGAGCCTGTGGTCGATCGTGTGGTCACATTTTTGGTCGAAATCTACGACCACACGACCCCAAATCAGGTTTTTAAACCTAATTTCCGAGTCTTTCTTTTCCATTCACATTTATTTTCTATTGTTCACAACTCTACTAGCCTCCACTGAGTTGCTACAGTACCGACCACTCACTTTGAGTGAAATTTCTTCGATCAACCACCGGATTCCGCATCTCCATGGTAAGTTTTACATTCCCATTGCTCTCTTTGTCAATTCATTCTAGGTTTTCATCACATTTTTAATCTTTTCCCAATTAAATTTTATTTAGTTCATGGACCCTCATTGTCTTTCTGATTTTCTTATAGGTTTGGCTACTAGAACATATATGGTTCCAGGTCTCGCAACCTTCATTCAGACCCAGATCACTTATGAGTTCATTTTATTGCAGCAGTAGCAGTGTAGCTTCTGGTCTTTTTCGCCCTCTTATTTGCTCCCCGGGGGCCAGGGCATCTTTTTACTCTAACGCCGACTAACGGCCAACTCGTAAAAATTTAATTTTTATTGATGAACCTTGCTATTGGACACCCAACGAACAAAAGCCCTTTAATAGATTCAGGTTGCACCAGTTGGTTTGGTTATTCAATGGAAAACCCACCTTTTTTACCTAGAGTTTGGGGATTTTTCCCAATTTCTTAATTTTCTTCGATTTGTTTTAATTAATGGCAATTTATCATTACATGATGGTTTGTGACGTATGTGAGTCCTCTAGTCCAAACATTTTGGGCGGACATGAGGCTTTTGCCAAATCACGCCGTCATAATTTCAAAATTTTGAATTTTCACTATATCTGATAAGTTATTTGTTTGTCTATGCCTTTGCAGACAACATGGATCGCACTAAAGTCCCCAGAGTTCACGATCCTCGTCACTTTAGGTCTATTAAAGTAGAGGCACAATATCCCTGGTTCCAACGTAAGAAGGTGGAAGGGGGTAATTATGTCAACTTGACTAGTCTAGCCCTATTCGATGTGGAGGGGGCTTTTGGTGATATGGGCTAATTCTCCATGATTCTGTATGAGGGTTGTACCCGTCCTAAGTTGGTGAAGCAATTTTACTGTAATTTACAGGTGGAGGGTGACCCAGAGGATATAGATAGGGGTAGAAAGCTCAGGATCACCAATTTAGTCAAAGGGGTAGAGATCTCATTTAACTGTCAGGAGTTAGCTGATATCCTGGGCATCTCAAATGATGGTCCCTTGGTCTACTGCGCACCCAAGGAACCCCAGTTCCTTTCAGTGAGAATGCGCATAGAATTTGACAACCAAATTCTTCGAGATGACCGCTAGCAGATGAAGGCAATTAACTTACGTCCAGAGCCTCGGGTGTACTGCAAGATCATTCAGCACAACCTGATTCCCCAAGGTGGACACTATGAGAAGGTTTCATAGTTGACTTAGTACCTTCTGTACCGCATTTGCACTAGGCAGCATGTTTGCCTTCCTTATATCATCATCAGGACAATGCTCCGTGCCACTACGCCTGGTTTGGTGGGTAACTTACCCTATGGGCCCTTGATCACCACTCTGCTCACTCACCTACAGGTGGACCTGGTGCATGAAAAGATTCATGAGAGCACCTTTTCAGCTGACCTAGACTGGGAGGTCATCTGTAGAATGGGGATGCGAGATGCGCAAGTTAGTAACGAGGTGAGAAACGCAATGGTGCGTCCCCTTACTCGAATGGCGACAGCAGATACAGAGGCAGCAGTCACGACGACAGCAGAGGCATCGGAGAGTGACGATGAGGAGGATGATGATCGGATGTACATGGATGTGGATGCCATACCTCTTCCGTCACCACAGCATTCTACAGGAGCCGAACCTTCTCGGGCTTCTCAGTCGGCTAGTCCTTTGCGTCCACCATCAGATGTCTGATGGATTTATTGAGTAAGATTCACGATGCTCAGCGTGCTACTGATGGACTGGTGGCTAGTCTCGCTGAGAGTCTTTGGGAGACCCAGGCACAAGTAGCCTGGCTCACGAGGGTGTATGCCGAGGACAGTGGGTGAGACCAGAGGCATCTCCTCCTCCAGCACCATGATTGTCCCTTTTATTTTCTTTGTCTTTTATTCTACATAGTAACTGTCCGGATTATGGACTATACTCTGATTCGGATGTATATTTTTCTTATTCTCATTTTGGTATAAATATAAAATTTGTTTCTCCCTTACATACGTGCATTATTTTCTTCTTAATTTATGTCTCAACAACACAGGTGCTTATGGTGTGTTCATATTATGATTTTTAATTTGTCCTAACTCAATTCACGACCCTTGTGGTAGTATTTTGGTTTAATAGGACAGAGCCTGAGAGCTCTGATACCAAGTTGTCACATCCCAATTCTGGACTAACCAGAATAGTGTGATGAACTGCCAATAACCAACGGTTCAACCAGGATCTCATATAGGCCATGCTCATCCGATTGAACCAGATACATTCCATAAGCATAATAAGAGTAATAAACAATAGCGAAAGTCTTTAATATTAATGAACTGAGTATCTAACACTGATAGCATAATTAAATATCCAATTATCTCCAAAGTAACTCAAAATATAAAATAAAATAATTAATCAATTACATGTTATGTTAACCAAATAACAAAACTAATCGAAAACACATGAATTGTACTCGCACGACAGATCATACGCCTCTTCCATAGCTTCCACATCTATAGTCGCTATGTGTCCATACGTCAGCGTGTTCATGTAATCTTCCACAGTAGGACCTACATCAACAACTAAAAATATTCGACGTCGAAAGGGTGAACACACATCACGGCTCAGTGAGCAAACAAAACAATGCAATAAACATATGTATGCATTCAATTCATGTCTTTGGTCTGATTTTTAAGTTTGCAATATGCTATAGAAAGGATTGGCAGCCATCGCACCTCTATACACGAGTGTGTGAATCCACCCAATGGATCAAACACCATTGCTGTCTCACATACACCTACCATGGAATAGAAATAGAGCTAAAGTGTCCGGATCAAACACCACCAACACTTCTCCTGATGCCCTACCCATACCAACACGTAAGTCCCTATTGGCGAGGGCTTGCGAACTGGGCTCGCAACTAATCAATCCTAAATGTCATATAGTATATCCAAGGTCTCACCCCAGCATCCCTCAATACGTCTATAGAGATAGAGCTAAGGCCCCCCAGCAGAGTCAGAGACCACACGGTCCGAGACCACCTCCCCTGATGCCCCACGATGTAATAGTTCTGCTAAGGTAATGGCGATAGAACGATGTCAGTGAACAAGACTTAAGTAGAGATAGAGCTAGAGTCTGGTGACCAGGATGAACTACAATGCCACGTCCTCCCCCTGATGCTCCACTTGCATCAAGCACACTAATCGCACACACATAATCACATGCCTATTCTTAGCATCATCATCATCATCATATTATAAATAGGCAGAAATAAGTATACTTGAGCAATAATAGCAGAAATATTGGACGACATGTGAGATGCACATTACAAGCATACAAGCATACAAGCATAGAATCAATAATGGCATTGGACTCAATAAAAGTAAACAGTTTATTATTAGCCAATTAGTTTAGGTTTTATTCCCTCACATGTTAGAAATGTTCAATCTTCTCCAAGCTTTTAACTTACTCTTGAACATCTTGGAAACCTAAGAAATTTGTAAATCTAAGTTAGGGTTCAAGTTCATCAAATTACAGTAGTCAATGGTCCAATCCTGGAATCAAACAGACCTCTAGAAGCCGAGTGGTAGCAGGTGTGACTGCACCTGTGGTCTCAGTTTTTGCGACCGCAGTTTGTGGGGTCAATACGTGTGGTCGCATATCATGCGACCACACACATGCAACCACACCCTCCCTGGAAACTTTTCGAGGGCGTGTGGTTCACACATGTGCCTCGTGTGGTCGATCAAACTACGACCACATGAGTGTTGGTCGACTTTTCCACTCTCAATGCAATACCTTCATGTTTTTGATTCCTTAGGTTATCATTACAATCCTTCTTATGAATGTTCTATGGCTTAAAATTCATACTTTTACATCATCATTTACCTTAATCCATTCTTCATGGATATCTTAAAGTTTTGTCCAAGGTCTTAGGATTGAGATCTACTTTGAATCAATCTCTCCTCCATAACCTATTCGAGGCATTCAATTAATGTAGGGAATGATTCCATACCTTAAACTTGCTGGAGAATCAGAGTTTTCTCTGCAATTCCTTCTCCTAACCTTCATCTTCAATTCTCCTTCTCTTCTTTCTCCTCTCTTTCTCTCTCTTTCAGTTTGGGTTCTAAAAGAGTAGAAGAGACTAAGGGATGTCCTTTATATAGAGAAAAACATCCATATAAAATCTCACTTTGATTAGGAAAGAACCCTCTTCAGATTAGGAAAGTTTTCTAATTTCGGAGTCAGTTATACCATCGTGTGGTTGTACATGGGGGTCGTAGGATCCGTCGACCACACGTCTCAAAACTGCGACCACACGTCTCAAATTTGAGTGGTCTCAGTATTATGAGGTGTGGTCGACCACATCTATTTAGGTATGCGACCACACGTCTCAATTAGTTGATTTTTTGTTCGAATTACATACCTAGCCTTGTGGTTTCTTCACACACTTGGTCCGCTTGGTCCGACCATGATAGGAAGACCTAATACAAGGTGGTAAGACCGGGTTAGTAAAGTACGGGTCTTGCAAATATAGAGGTCAAGCACTTACCAGTGTTTGTTGAATGGCGATGCCCTCTTCCTACAGAGAATCCCTTCTCGAGCGGCCTCCTTCTTCTCTGCTCCTTCTTAAATCTCTTTCAGATGGCTCTAGGGTTTGAAAGTGTTTGGAAAGAGTCTAAGGGGAAGGAAGGTCTCATATATAGGAGACCATTCTAGGAAGGTCTCATTCGTCTATAATATTTTCTAAACTTATATTCGGAGTGTGGGACCCACTGGAGTCTGTCTCCACTCGCGAACACATACCAGTTGCACATACCGGTCTCACTCAAAGTGAGAGAGTGAGACCGGTACTGAGACCGGTATGTAAAAACTTGGTTTTTAAGTGTCATTTCTCATACCTGGATGTCGTGATTCGTCACCCGGCCTCTTCTTCCTGTTCGGTTATGATTGGGAGACCTATCATGACATAGGTTAGATCGGATTTTTGGAGTGCAAGTCTTGCATCGTCTGTCATCTTGGTTCAACTTAGAACATCACTGAACACATGTACAATGTGATTGACAGTCGAAACTCTCACTGCCTAGTCAACTCAGTGTAGAAACCTAGTCAACTTATTGCATGCCATCTCAATCACTCTCTAGAACTACTAGACAAATATCTGAAGCTGCCCAGCACTGCCCCTTGCAATGACACTATCTCTCCTGTATTGATAATCTCTCTCCTCATTTCTCTGACTGTATGCATATCAACACTGTCACATCAGTCAAGTTGCCAACAATGACAACACATGGCCAATATATCCAACCCGAAATGAAGAAAGTTGCTGAAATTGTCACTGAAATTGCATTGGAACTTGCTTAGCTTTACTAGGTGTTGCTATTGGTTCTCGCCTGGAGATTCTGGTGGTAACACCTGTCAATATGGAAGCAAGCAGATAGTAGAGAGGGGATTTGGAAACCCTGTGGCCACTCCGATGCCTAAGTCAGAACTGGTAAGCATGCAAATCGAACTTGGAATACAGAGAAAGAGAATTCCGATAGAATGAGGTTTAAGCAATTCTGCAAAGACAGGGAGAGAATATTGAATGTAAAAAATGGGATCCGGGTACTTTCGCTCTGAAGTATATTTATAGAGTTGGCATAGAGTGGAGTGATTGTAGGCATGATCAAGTAATTCCATGAATCTCAGGGCAAGTTCCCAAATCCTACGCCAGTGTTACTGGAGTTGGATAAGGCATGCTGGTGCGTCTATCTCTTAACCCTTGGGAATAGGGATTATTCAAGGATCCAAGTGGTTTCTGGTTATCAAATGATGATCTAATAACTGCACTTTTATAACTGCTCCTAGATTCGAACTCGAGGGCTTTCTTGATAACCAACACATGTCTGAGATAAGCGGAAATCCTTCTGATTGCAAGTGGCTCATGGTTATCCCTGAGATCATGGGGACAACCTTTCCTTTAACTGTCTGATGAGGTGGCATCAAACCACAAATTCTAGGATGGTGACAAGTGCCTCATTTAGATTGATGACTTGTATGAGACATGTGTCCTTCTTTGATTGATTACTTTATTATTTCTCCAACACCAGATGATTGAGAGCCCTTTGATTGCGATTGATTGAATGATACATATGGATCAAATGTCAACCCCTATAAAATCTCAGATAGAGAATCTAATTTCATTTCAACCTGGTCTATCACACTATTACAGGTAAGGGAATATCATCTCTAAATGACTCTCGTAGCTTCTGAGAATAGTTATAAGAAAGCAGTGAATTCTTCTTAGGTTGGATCTGATATCAACCCATGTGACCACGAATAATCTGTGAATGTCAGTGGCAAATATTCCACTGACATTCAATTAAGTTTAATTTGGAAATTGCTTGGGCTTTTACTGTCTATCATTTTGATCTCTTTTACTCCATTGCTGGAATCTATGGTGTTTTACAGCATTCCCCTTTTTTGAAGTTTATACAGCAGTGTGCACATTTCAAGCTTTATCTACTGATGATCATAAATAATTTTTCGTGCATAGGATATATCAATCCCGCTTGAGGGGTTTCAAAGTTTAAGGTGTCTAGGGTCTGGTGGTTGCGATCAGCCGATCACCCAACATTCTTGTATATTACTTACTATGTGCAGCCTGGTGGTGGGGCAAATGAGGTCACCGGTGGTTACAGAATCATCGTTACATTCGTCCTTGTCTACATTCTCTCCTTTGCTGTTGAGTCCTTGTCTACATTCTCTCCTCTGCTATTGATCATCCCCAAGAGGAATGCCAGAGACTCCCATGTCCTGGTAAATTCAACTATTGGCCTTGTTAAACCTTTAAAGGGTTGGTAAACTTGGCATTTATATGTATCATCCAATTTAATAATAGTCTCCAACTTGAAAACTTGAGTTGAGACATTTTTCTTTTGATGAACTCTATCTATGCTGTGAAGTCCTTGAAGCTTCTTAAAAGTGTTACAGACTTAAAGTTAGAAAGAAGTGAAAGTGCATGTCAAGTAAAGGAAACATCTGCTAGAGCCAAGCCATAATATCAACATCCTCCAGCAAGAGATCAGACATACAGCATCGCACCAATTCTGTGTACTTTTCAAGGGCCTTCTGGAGTCCATATTCCACAGTTTTGTCTTCCGCTTTGGCTGCTGAACCTAACAAGAGGGCATGACCATCCTGTGGCTTCATTGATAATTGGTTAGACAATTGCAATAAGAACTGCGGTTGTGATTGGGGGTAGATACATGGTAGGAGTCAAGTGCCAAAGATGAAGACACCACCCATGCATCTTCTGAATCACTTCAAATACATTTGGTTTATTTGAATAAGAAGTCAATTTCTAGCAGATCGAATAAAATACAGCATGAAAAAAACAACAGAGAAAAACTTTTTGGTTCTGATTGGTTGCTAGGGGATTAAAGGAAAGGAAAGAAAAAATTTTAGGAAAGAAAAAATTTTAAACTTAAAAAAAAAATCTTCTATAATTATTGCAGTACATACTATCACATGATGACTATGTAATTAATTCCAAATCATTCCATATTTAATTATTAACTTACACTTTACTCAAATCCCTTACATTTGAAAATTTAAATAAATTTTACATCTACAAATATCATTACTAAATATGATAAGAAATTTAAGTAATTCATACACTCATGTAGTGTAAGAGATATAAAGGTTTCGATTTTTAGGTTTGAAAATTTTTACTTCTGTTCCCTTTAATTTCCCTTACAACCAAACTGAGCCATAATGTATTTCACAATATACCAAGAACTTGATGAGACCAACAACTCAGACACCTTGGTATACTGTGGGTTTCAGGGGGCATCACCTGGGATTCTAAAACCTGGCAACAACGGGATCCAATTGTCAATCCAAAAATTAACTTTAGAACCAGAACCAATTTTTCAACAAGTACAATTGATAATCTCTCCTTTAACCATCAAAAGCCCGTTACATAATGGGGATGAGATCGCCTCAAATTAGCAGAAAGAAAGTGAGAATTATAAAAATTCCGAGACTAAAGGAGTCGAATCCACATAGCATCAGGTTCAGAGACAATCCTCCAACATAACCTGCGCAAAAGGGCTCGGTTATGAATTTCTGATCTTGGTAAGCCTAACCCCCCATAGATCAAGGTTGACAAATAAGATTCCAATAGAGAATATTACACTTTCAATCTGAAGGAGTATGACCCTACCAAAAATAACATTGAAGAGAATCCAATTTTTTACATAAAGATAAAAGGAGAAAGAATGACATTTGATAAGTGAGCATTGAGCTTAAGATAAACTTTATTAGTGTTGTCCTACCAGCCACGGAAAGAAGAATACTGTTAAGACAAACACAAAGAAACACGAAGAAAAGATAAAACGATTCAAGCAAATGATATAGAGATTTAACATGGTTCACTCACAAACCAATGTGATGTGCTACATCTAAGTGAGAAGATGAAGATGTGCTATGTAAATCAGGTAGTACAATGGATCTCTCAACAACAAACTCTCGCTCTCTACATCAAAACTCGAAAAACCCCTTCCAATCTCTGTTTTGTGGCTAAGATAAAAGAAACGAAAAGAACATTATATATGTGCTCCAAGTTGGGTCGATCCATTGGGTCGATCCAATCGCTCCTCAAAAAAAATCCCATTTGGACAGCCACCAAAATTTATTGGGGCAGGTCAACAAAACAGGTACGAGAATTCGAGACACAACAATTACATTTACAAGAGACGAAAAATTTGAGGAGCACGCTGTGCAATCTTGATGACTTTAAATAGACCTTCATTCTGAGCTACAACCAGCATCCGAGATAAAGTTTCCATTATGAAATGAAAGAGACGGGGTGAAAGAGGATCTCTTTGCCAGAATCCTATAGAAGGGGGAAAAAGTGGAGGAAAAAAGGCTGAACATTAAACTTAATAGAGTAGTTCTAGTAGAAAGACAAATTGAGACCAAATCACACCAATGTTCAAAGAATTCTAAAGCTTCAGAAACTCACATTCCACCTTATCATAAGCTTTTAGACAAGTCGATCTTTCGAGCCACATATCCTACCTAGCCCCTTTTCTTGTGATTTAAAAAGTGTGAGATTTCATGGGCAATAATGATGTTATCAGCAATTATCCTTCCTTTAACAAAAGCCCTCTATATTGGTGAGATAAGATTTTGGAACAAGGGCTCAAGTCTGTTGGCTAAGAACTTCAAAACTACCTTATAAGCAATATTGCAAAAGCTTACAGGCCTAAATTGTGCCAATGTGTGAGCTAGATTCATGCCACCGTAGCCCAAGTCACTTCCCTATCTTTATCTAGCTTTGACGAGGTCAACAACTTAGAAGGGTTATTGGAGGAGTTAACAGTGACAATTTCAACCTCGGAGGGGGGCCACGTTTGCACAACTAATCAATAAAATGACTCAAAGCACCAATGGATCAGTTCTGGTAGAATTTTTTTTCCTTGAATTCAGTTCTCTTTATTTGTAATTGCATCAAACAACATGGCGGTTCCTACCAATTGGTTATTCCACTCACTAAAGGGGGCAACACACAAATTGATTCATCTGACAAGCTTCCTCCCTTTTTTATTTTACAACCACAACTACATGAATCAATTCAGTAGTAAAAAGTGAGCCCTGATATCAATTCATCATCACACACATTTATTCTGAAAACCACAATTAAGTAGAGTAGTCAACTGATGGAGAACCATATTGAACCATTGACCTCAAGTAGCACACAAAATTATCAGCATATTGCACATGTTTCCTGCATAGTTAGCAAGGTGTTGGTGTCCAGGCAGTTTTCCAAACCCTGAGCATTTGGTCTCCTTGTTGTATCACACCTTCTTTCTTTTTTTCTTTTTAATGCTGCCTTTTTTAGCATTTTTATTGAATTTATAAAGTATATATACACATCATAATACATGGAATCATGCATATGTCTTAAAAATAACAAAATTGAAGTTGTAACCCTCTCCCTTTTGTAAAAATCCTCTCATGGAAGATATACCCTTATAACGTCTTAGGTACGCCTAGTCGACTCGCTTTGTCGCCTAAGCGCTCAAACAACCCTCCAATGCCTTGGGTTGCCTTGTCACCATGATAACTATGTTTCCTTAATTAGTCCATATAATCTCAAAAAGAGGTTACCAAGCTTTGCCTATTTAAGTCCTCCCACTAGACAGTAGTAGTTGGTCCATTCAAAGCTAGAATAACCAAATCTCCTAAAAAATAAGTGATATAAATACATGGTTTTAAACAGTTCTACAATTCATTAACATGAGATGCCAATGACTAGATATAATCATCTCCCTAGAACTTCTCTTCTTTTTAGGATTATAATGTTCTTCAAAGTTCAATCCCTTAACAGGCAAACGTATAACCAAAATTGCATTAATATTCAGCACAAA
Organism: Protea cynaroides; assembly: GCA_028583415.1. NCBI lineage: Eukaryota > Viridiplantae > Streptophyta > Magnoliopsida > Proteales > Proteaceae > Protea > Protea cynaroides. Next base: position 30,746,785 of record CM053271.1, read on the forward strand.
ACAGCTAACAAGCTCCGCACCACTTACACCAAAAGGAGGTTTTTTTTTTCCTCCTTATTTTTCTCCTTATCTTCCTTAACAAATCACCATAAAAAATCTACGAAAACAGTGATATTACGCAGTCTCAGTAATGAAGGACAAACTTTAAAAAAAAAAAGGGGGAAAATTTTCACCTACCACCCAAGTTTTTAAAAAAAATACCTACCACCCAAATTACACAAACGTTTATCAAAAAGATCCAAAAGCAACTAATAGAGCCGTTAGTTGCTGATGTCAGCCGTTAGAAAATACATGAATGACAATAATACCTTATTGTAGACGTTAGAAAATACATAAATGATAATAATACCCTTATTGTAAGGGAAAAAATCTAATTCACCCTTACTTAGTAGCTGAACTTTCATATCATCTAGACGGATATCAACATTAAAAAAAAATGAGAAAGAGAAAGGATCGAACCTCAGTGACGCATTTTAATTGCAATCTTCCCGCCGAGAGGAAAACAAGGCAAGATCTGCCTTGAGAGAATAAAGCGGGAACTAAGATGCAAAACGGCGAGCTCCTCTTTGATGCCATAAGGAAGTGATCATCCAACTCATTCAGTATCTACAACAAATTAACATTTCGGGCAGCCCTACCCCCTCTCTTAGCCTCAGCAGGCGCAGCAGTTTGCGATTGACTTACTTTTGACTTCTTCGAGGGCTGTGGCATCACAGCAGCCGGCTCAACCACTTTCTCCAGTGTCTGAGGCTCAACCGTACCACCTTTACTTCCAACATGTTGGTCCTCATCAATAACAACATTCTCCTTCCTGTGATAGTGATCATCGTAAGCTCTGGTGCCACCGTCATCGACAACGGGTCTAATTTCATTTGGGTCACTCAAGGACGGTCCGGGCCTTCGGCCCTGAAGAAGTAATCATAGGGAGTTTCGCTGGATTGCGATTGAATTGGTGGGTCGGAGTCTATCAGAGGGGGTGTGCGAGGTGGGGATGGGGGTGGTCGTGGCGCCTCCAGTTCGGGTGTTCTAGCAGAACTGCGACGGATAAGTTCGGAATCGTCGTTGTCAATCTCAACTTCTTCGTCTTCTTCTTGGATTGTTTCGGCAGGTTTTGGTTCGGACTTGGGCATGGACATTTCAGGCATACTTGCAACATGTTGCAGGGGGACAAAAGGGAGAGGAGGCGGTGGATGGAGGGCTTCAATTGGGGGGTTCGACCGGAGTTTGCGAGGGGCTTGGATCGTGGAATTCTCCATGGCCTTGAGAGAAAATTCCCTTTCTTGATCATCCTCGGCTAGTTTGTACCTCTTCGATTGAACCTCGGAGTGACTAGATTCCCTCATCGTCTTCGTTGTCTCCATAAACCTTGGAACAAAGACCCTCACTTTTTTGAATTTTTGAAAATCAGAATGAGAATCCCTATATTGGGATTCCTTCACAGAATCTACCGTCATGCTTACTCTGAAACCCAGAGAAAACAGAGAACACAGAAGAGAGAGAAAGAGAAACTCGATCTATGTACAATTTGAAAATGGGAAGTCGGAATTCGGAACTGAAGGGGAAAAAACATCTCGTGTCGTGAAACTTGTAGCCCCCACTGATGTCACCATCGCCAGAAAAAAAAAATCAAAATTTTTTTAACTCTCTCACTCAGAGCTTCGATCAAAGCCGAAATCTAGGGTTTTCTGAAGCTCTTCTCCGATCACCGATTCAGTTCGATTCTCTGTTCTTTCTAATCGTTGTAAGTGTATTTGTCCTTCTTTTTTTTTTTTAAGATTTGTTTTGACTTTCTTTTTCTTTCGTTTAAAATGACAAGGGTATAAACGTCTACACACAATTTCAACTCTTTCCTGTTAGTTAATGGACTAATGTTTGTGTAATTTGGGTGGTAGGTGATTTTTTAAAAAAACTTGGGTGGTAGGTGATTTGCCCAAATCTTTTTGGGTGATAGGTGAAAATTTTCCAAAAAAAAAAGACATCCCAATGCACTAGGCTCCCGCAATTGCAGGGTATGGGGAGGGCAAATTGTACGCAGCCTTACCCCCACAACGTGGAGAGGCTATTTTCGTATTTTGAACCCGTGACTACCAGGTTGCAATATGACAACCTTACCGTCACACCAAGGCTCGCCCTCTTGAAGGACAAACTTATTATTACACACAAAAGCCAAGAAAAGCAACATTCTGAAACCAATTTTACAATATGTGTCCCCAAGAATCCAATGCAAGCCAATCTCTAGTAAAGTGAAATTGAAGTGTGTAACTAAGCCCCTATCCATGTAAAGCACAAACCAATAAGAATAAGCAACAGAAAGTCCTCCTTGTTGAGTTTAAAATAGTTCACCGGAGGCATCAGAAATGGACAGTAAAATTGGGAGAGACCTATATCAAACTAATTACCTCAAAGTTTCATATCAGAATATTGATCTTGAAGCTTCAAGCCAATACAAGCACAAAAGTAAAGAGGTCCACTCAAGTTAATTCAATCTAAGCCATCCCACTAAATAAAAGTAACAGATCTATTCAAATTAAGTCAAATCAATATTGTTCTCAGAAACAACAAAGAAGTTGTATTGTTCCACGAAAAAGTATAAAAGCATTTGTACTGTCAATAATTGTTGAATATGAGGTCCCCTGGGACCAAAGAGTTAAAGAGGAAAACATAAAACATAGAATCATTTGCATCTAATCATCTGCATCTATTTATTTAATTTCAAAGGTATGAAAATTTTACAATAATTTCTTTCCACCCACTTCCTCATATCTGTATCCTAGCTCTAGCAGGCTAGTCTTCCCTTTGTATACATCCAATAGTTGAGGAACTTCCTTCACATACATAGTCACAAACCTCTCCAAGAATTGCTTCTCACTTCTCTTCAACAGATACCCTATCTTAAGATCTTTCTTCACCAGTCCTTTCAACATCAGAACTCTTAAAACAGAACACCTTGGAATAATCCTCTTCTCCAAGCTAAACCCCAGAATTAGTGGATCCTTCATAATATCTGCCAATTCCAAACCCATTCTTTTAACAAAGAAATCCATTTGACTCACTATTTTTGTCTCAGAGAGTGTCATAAACCAAGGATACAATCTGAACGCTGAAAATATCTCATTCTCACACAATCCCCACCTCTGATAAACCTCCAACTTTTGCTTCCATGTCGATTTGCTCATAGATGCCAACGCATGAATGGCAACCACAAAAAAGGTTGTAGCAGGGTTGAACCCCATTTTCTTAGCTTCCTCCACAATCTCATTAAACCGATCACTTCCAGGTATAATACTTCTGGGATACTTGGTCAGTAACATCACAATATCAGACTCAGAGACTCTGTTTTCCCGCAAGATTGCAACATTGCGAGCCAAATGCTCTAAATCACATTTCAGGAAACGAGTTTGATATTTTAGAGCAATAACAACATTCTCAACGGTCCCAACCAAACCTTTGAAAAAGTTAAAAGCAGGGATGATTTTTTTATCTAAACTAGAATGCAATATCACCGGGTCTCTTGAGAGTATTTTGGCAAGTTCACGGCATGAAATGCCAGAGGAATGAAAGAATTTAAGTTTAGGAAGAAGGGTTTTCGCAGGATCGGCCACAATCAAAGACGGCTGTTTCTTGATTAGATCTGAAATCTGGGTTTCAGTGAATCCATGATTTCTAAAAAGGGTAAGAACAGAGTCTGGTCTGTCAGAGGTTTCAAAATTTACCCTCTTGGATGCAGAGGTTGCAGCTGCGGGTGAGAGCCCGCATCTGTTTATGAGGTAAGAAACCACAAAAGGGTTCAGATCTTGGGAGGGTTTTGCGGAGATAGATTGGAGACATGAAAGGTTTTGCTGAAAACTGGGTTGGACAGTTGAATCTCTTACAGTTCTCCCGATTGGGACTAATCTCTTGAGGAAGATACTAAACATTCGAAAATATATAAATCCCAACAGAGAGTTCGGATTAGGAACTTACAGGTTCTTTCGAGATTGTGATTGCTGTTCCCACTATATCCTGCTCACGCTGTTTCATATCATGTTCATCAGCTCTGCAACCTGAGAAATCGAAGACCTGAAAGCTGAAGCCTTCCAACAGCTTGCAGGTTGCATGATGAAGACTCCGGCGGAAGAAATTTCGAGTGAGGAGTTAAAGAGGAAAGAACTAGGTCAAAAATCTCACAACTCCAACGAAGAACGAACACTACTCGTTCAAAATGGAAATGTAATACTATGTTACCCTACCTCCATTCCTTATGCTGCGTCCACTATTTTTCAACCATTAGTACACACGGTAATCATTCGGCGGCTACTGGCATCTGTCGCACACAGACGAACCCGATCACCAACGTTTCGCATGCACTGTACCATGGACTGTGAGTCCGGATTAGGTGGATCCGCATCGTCTCCTCCCAGTGGTCTGCGAGGACATCTTCGAAGGTTGCCACGTGGCTCTCGGTGAATCCGAGATCCACGTTCGAGCTGACACCCAGCCGACAAGCCAAGCCGACAGGGGGGTGTCAGCTCGGACGTGGGTCTCGGATTCACCGAGAGCCACGTGGCAATCATCCAAGGAAGGTTGCCACTGTCCTCCCCGAATGATTGGGAGGAGACGATGTGAATCCCCGGATTAGGGTGTCAATTCCAGGCACATACCGAGTGGAGGGCTCTCTTGCGAATTAGAATCGTGAAGAATTTGAGAAATGTCAGTATCGGCCTGGCCCACACCTGGCACTTCTTTACATCCAACGGTACAAGAGGTATTGAGGTTTTTTGCAATTTTTTTTTTCTCTTCCTTACAATAACTCTTATACTATTGGATGTGAGGGACTGTCGGGTGTAAACTGGCCGACACAGGTTTTCTCAAGTTCATTCGATCCTAATCCCTCTTTTGCACTTAAAAGTGAGAAATAAATTCTCTCATACCTCTCATGTCTCTCATGCCAACATGATGAAATCCAATTACTGTAGTTTATTATACGTACATATCGATGTAAGAGTATACACACACAATAAATGATAGCCATTGAATTTCCTCATGTTGGCATGAGGGGCATAAGAGGATTTGAATAAAGTGCTACCGCACATGCCGCATCCGACTCATAGACACCACGTGGACATCTAATGCATTCAATGGTTTAAATGAAAAAATTGCAACTTTAGAAAATAGGTAAAAAAGAATTGTACTACTGAAACAAGAATGCCCAAATCCCTGTTCTTCTCTTACCAAAAAAATAGAAAAAATCCCTGTTCTTCGACCGGTTGTTTCTCTTCCAAATCCCTGTCTTCAAACGACTAAGGCTCTCTACCACTAAGTTCTCCCTTCCCGTTAGTTGGCAGTCCCTGAACTTCTTGCTCGTCCTCCAGTCATCGTCGCTGCTCCTATCTCCTCCCCTGTTCCATTCTTCCCACTTCCATTCAGTGGTGGAAAATGTAGAAAAAAGAAAGTAATTTCATCATTCTAAAACAAGAAAACAAACACTAGAATGCTCTGCTACTCTACCAATGCCAATTCCCACTATAGTCTACTCTGCTACTCTACCATTGCCAATTCCCACTATAGTCTAGAGATGAAAGGAAATCAAAATTGGAAGACAAAACATATACAAAATTTACTAAATTTCATCATAACAAAAGGGGATGGTAAAGGAAATAATCTTTTCTGGCATTCCCTAATTTCCCTTACGCCACCTACCAGGCTTACCTAATAGGGTCTATTCTTTCCAATGGCAAAAATTACTGAACTTACAAAATAACAATGGGGGAGAGAGATAAAGAGAGAAAGTTCATCAAATTTGTTATACTGATATGAAAACGTCTGACTAAACAACTAGTCATGGCTTCTAGTAGCAAACATGCACTTGTTTGATACGCCCCTTCAAGTATATCGAAGTTGTGCTAAAACTATTGGAATTATATGGGCTTAATTAATTACATAATCAGTTATTAAGTGGGAGTCTAATTAATACAGTGAAACTGGTTCAGTCTGGTTCATCAATGGTATTAGATATGTTTGGTAACCCTAATTCTATTGTGGGAAGGGCATTAGGGTTATGACAGTATTCTATAAATATTAGGTTAAAACCCCACAACCACAGTTAATGAAAATCTCTCTGCAGCCATTAGCAAGAGATCCTGGGATATCCTGGAAGCTGTAGAAGGCTATGACCGAATGATTACGATCAAAGCTTGGAGCATGCGAGGAGCGAGAAATCAATCTCTTCACAAGCAGGTATGTCTTTATGATACATTGATTACATTGTTTTCACATCTCCATTGTGTTCGAGGTTAATTGCATTTTTGGATGCATGTTTGATGTTTGGATGCTAATAAAGAATGTATTATTGTATGACATCACACAATATAGGGCGTAATGGCTGACTCGTAAGGCGGAAACATTACATGGAGGCAAGGGGTACCCCTTCATGCTAACAAGAGACTTCCAGATGCCATTATTGTCGGGGAAAAGAATTAGAGATGGATCCACTTGCCTAAAGTGGCATTTGGCTGGGGGAGATGGAAATGTAACCGAATGTCCTAGTATGCCGAGTGAGATAAAGAGGGCTATGGCTAAGGCTTTGAAGGGTGTCAAGCAGAAGAAGAGAAATAAGAGGGCAGCTAGGAAGGAATTTGAAGATGCATGTCTAGAGAGGAGCTTACCTAAACTTGGTGAGGATGATTACGACGGTAAGGAGCCTGATTGGGATGCACAGACTTCCAGGAAGTAGAGGCTGAGAAGTTGAGATGGACTAAGATAGTGATATTGTCCGTGCAACAAGATAAATTGATGTAGATGGCCAGGGAAGCTAGTTCTTTTAGATAGGTTGCACCAAAGCCAGAGCCATAAGGGAAGAGACTGAGACATGCAGCAGACCCACAGATCCCATTTAGAAGGTCTCAGAGTGTGAGGACCTCTACCTCAGCCCCAGCCTTATGGCCCCCACGACCACTGTATGGCCTTGCAATTGATATCCTTGAGAGTGATCTTTCAATATTCCCTAGGCAGGAACAAAAACAAAAGAAGTTAAAACATTTTTGGAGTAGCAGAAAGGAAACAGTTGGGGTTGTTGTCTCCAAGTGATTTTTCTATCATAGTATTTCTGCTAATGCTACCACGGGCCTATATCACCAAAACATGTTGGATGAGGCAGGCAAGGCTGGCCCAATATTACAGTGGCCCACATCTTATGAGTTGTATAACACCTACTTACCCCTTCTATAATAAAGAAATAGAGGATTATGTGAAGGGATTGAAATCATACTGAGAGTCTCATGGAGTTACTGTGATATGTAATGGGTGGACTAAACCCATTAGACAGTCCCTCATCAATTTCATAGTATCGTGTGATAGGGATTGCTTTTTTGAAGACGGTGGGTGCATCCAACCATATGAAGGATGCATCGTATATATACAAACTGTTGAAGAAGGTTGTGGATAATGTGGGGATGCACAACGTGATCCAAGTTGTTATTGATAATGGTAGTAACTTCAAAAAAGCTAAGGGAAAATTGATGAATAATCCTAGGTACCATCTATTTTGGATTCCTTGTGCAGCCCACTATATAGTCTTGATGTTAAAAGATATGGGGTATTAAACTCGTGAAAGACATTGCAGAAAAGGCAAGATAAGTGAGTATAGTTATCTACAACCATGGATATGCCATATATTTATTAAGGAGCATATGTGGTGGGACTTGGTGAGGCCATGTTTGACATGCTTTGCCACAAACTTTATTGCTCTAAAGTGCTTTGAAAAGAAGAAGGTTGGGCTTAGGTCCATCTTTACTTCAAAGGAATGGTTTAAGTGGCCTCAGGTTGCTTCTTTCCATAGTTGGTTAGCTCAATCAACTATTTCTAGTGACTTATTCTAGGATGACCTGAATAAGGTTATATTGATATTAGAACCAGTAGTAAAAGTCCTCATAATTGATAAAGCACAAGTCCAGGACGTGTACAGAAGGGGTACTTCCAAATTCATTAAAATCATCAAAGATCGTGCGAAAGGCAACTCATGCATCCACTATGCTGGTAATGGTTTATTTGTTTGACATAAATTCAATTCAATTATGATTTAGATTTAGTTCCTTAAATGATATTTTCTTGTTTTTAACATATTTTCTCAATCTCAAGTACCAATACAAGGACAATCTTAAGATGCGACAATATTTAATAGAAGCAGTTCAAGATGTAGCTAGTGGCAAAGCTTGAGCCTAATCTACTAGCCTAGTCTACTGCAAATCAAGAGGTGAGTATTTACTTTACTTTATGATCATATGCAATTGTGTTAACCACATAGCATTAAAACCTAACATTGTAATGGATTTAGATCAAATCTTTCAGAGTTGCAATTTGGAGTTTTGATCAGGCAGCTGCACTTAATACATGGTCCAACACTGCCCTTGATGAGTCCAATTACCTATTTTTTTATCATTTATATATTAATATTTTAGTATGTATCATCACCTAATAATATTCTTTTATGTTCTGATGCAACTGAATGGTGGACCTTATATGGAAGAGACTCCCTAACCCAGTATAAGATAGCAATTAAAATGCTATCGCCAACATGTTGCATCTCCATTTATCAGCGCAATTGGAGTACATTCTCCCTCATACACACAAAGAGGTAGAACCGATTAGGTATCGACCAACTTGAGAGCCTTGTATATGTGCATTATAGCATTAGATTGATGGAGAAACACATTTGTCTGGGCATGGACAATGATACAACCCCAATCAGAGTCACTGAAGATATTCAATGGTCCTTCATCGAAGGTTTTATGTCAAGGTCTATGAATTCCACATTTCTTTACTTAATTCCTAAATCAAGCTTTGTAGATCATTTCTCTAGGTATAGACCTATTGCCTTCTGTAACATTCTTTACAAGATTATTGTCAAGATTCTATAAGATTTTGGCAAATAGATTGCAGGGGGTGGTGGCAGCATTGGTGTCCAAGGTCCAATCAGCCTTCATCAAAGGAAGAACCATCTATGAAAACATAATGGTGTGTCACGATATTGTTAAAGGAATTGATCAAAAAATGGTTCTTTCAATGCTATGCTCAAGTGTGACTTGTAGAAAGCTTATGACTCAGTCAACAAGGATTTCTTAATGGATGTTATGAAGAAAATGGGATTCCTAGATGTGTTCATAGGCTGGATAAAGATGTGCACAGATTTAACTATGTTCTTGGTTCTCAACAATAAAATCTCTGCAAGGTTTTTTAATGAGGTGAAAGGTTTGACATAAGGGGATCCTCTATCCCCTTACCTGTTCATGCTTGCCATGAATGCCTTGATGGTGTTCTTTGACAAGGGTGTTCTTAAGAAGGACCTGGATGTAAGAAATTGAACCTCTCTCACTTGATTTTTGCAAATGACCTCATGGTATTCATTAAAGCTTAAAAAAATCTCTAGAGAATACTTTTGGCATCTTAGATAAATTCCATAAGATGTCCAACGTGCAAGTGAACATGAATAAAGCATATATTGCTATTGGCGAGTTCCCCTCAAGGAAAAAAACATAAGGTCATTTTGTTGATGAGTGGGTGTCCCACATGCCACCTCACCCATTCAATAAGTAACCCCTCAAAAGAGTGTGTCCATCGGATCTCAGGGACATATGGCACCCAGATCAAACATTCATCCTTTTATGGGAGGAGACAGTTTGATCTATAAATACAGGGGGATGAGGTCCTATGTAAGTCTGGGAAACATTCTAAGTTTCCCATTGAGCTCAGGTATTAGAAATGGTGATTGCATAGAAATCCTATTTCCAGTTTTGTCACTTTTCAGGCGGTGCTAGGCGGCGATGATCGGACCGGTGTTTCACACAAAGGCAACACACCTCGATTGGACGAAGATGGTAGGAATTGACCCCACACTACGGGTATGTCAAGTTTCATTTCAGCATTTTGCCATATTTTTGGTTTGGTGGATTTTCTTACATTTGGTATCAGAGTAGTTTTTCTGCCACCCGTCCACCATGATAGGATGTTGTGGAGCATCGAAAGAAAAGAAAAAAATGGAGATAAAGTTATCGGCCGGTGGCCATGGCCAGCGAGCCTCAGCCAACAAGGTTAAGCAGCCGTTGCAGGCCACCTGTAAGGGCAGCCGCTCTAGCCCGCAGACTGGCACCCACATGGCTACGGGCCCACAGGCCAGCAAACCAGTAGGTATACCCCCACAGGCAACAGACTTGCAACTCCATTGGCCAACAGGTGCTAAAGCAAAAGCACGGGCCTACATGCCTGCAGGAGCACCACTGTGCCAACAACAATTGCAAGCCAACCTATGATTACATGCCGACATTCCAGAAGCAAAGATGTGTGCTATGGAGCTACCGGATTTCTAGCATAGTAGCTCTTGGAGGTTTGGTGCATGCATTTCAACCGAGACCTTCCTTGGTGGTGCATGCGTTTCATTTTCTATTTTACATATAGTCTGTAGTTAAGAATCGAATCAGGCCAAACCGTTGTACATAATAACAACAGTGCTCCTAGCTAGAGGATGAGCAATGCTATTTTTCTCTCTAGAAATATAACAAAAATTACAATGTTCAAAGTAAGACTGCAAGTGAATAATATCCTCTAGTATTTGAAGACATTGAAAAGCTGGAAAGACCTTTCATCGCTGTAAATAGTTTACCACGATCTGATTATTTGACTCCACCATTACACGCTCAACCCCTTCATTAATGGCTTCCAATAAAGCTACATGAATTGCCATTGCCTCACCTACAATTGGTTCAGGAAAATTGCAAGGTTCAAAAATAGCAAATAACAGAGTGCCATTACCCCTACGGCAGATATAGCCTAAGCCACCCAAATTCTCTAAAGAGAAACTAGCATCTTAGTTTATCTTAAAATAAGTTACTGGTGGAGGCGTCCACTGATCTACTGAGGTCACCAGTGATATAAGCTATGAGGGTTCCTCTTCAGAATGTTGTGATAAAACAATTGTCAAATATAGTTGAAAGTGATGTTCAGCTAGCACAATCACATCTAAAGGAGAGAGACTTTGTCGTTAAAAACCAATTCATTACGGGCTAGCCACAAATGCCAACAAATAAAATCACAAAGTGTAATTGTATGCTTTCTATTGGTCTTCTCCAGATACTGGAAAGAAGACCACCCTTGTATCAACTCATGAAAATTTGGACTGATAGAGTCCAGAATCTTATAGCTTAGGCTGCTCCCAAACCAGACAACTTTAGCAAAAAGACAAGCTAAAAGAACATGAGACACCGTTTCCTCAACAAGTCCACAACGAAGGAAGATAATATCAACGAAGATATTTCGCTGTCGCAGTGCCATTGATGTAGCTAATCCCAATGCACAAGCCCGCTACATGAAGCTTTTAATTTTTGGTAGTGTCGTACAACTCCAAATCTATCACCAAATCATATCCGGAACTATCAAAGTAATATAAGTAGAGGTTGACGGCTGTTGAGCAGACCTCTTATTAGCCAAATTTGTGAGCATGTGATAACTGTTTTCACTGAGAATACTCCATTCTTAGTAGCTCCCCAAATGACATGGTCATTTCGAAGAAAAAGGGATAATTTAATTTTCATGATTTCAATTACCTCAGACGGTAAAAATAGAACAGTCAGAACATCGGTTTTCCACACTTGATTATCAGCATTTATTAATTGGCATACCTTTTGGAATAAACAAAGCTATGGAAGAGATGACTTAATTCTAAAGCCCGGTAATGTTGGAACCCAATTATCAGTCTAAATTTTTATATTATCACCATAGCCCATCTGCCAGAGTAAACATTTGGAAAGAACATCTCTCCCTTCAAGAACACTACGCCAAACCCAACTGGGTTGATGACCCAGTGAAGCAGACATGAAATCACGGCTAGAAAAATAAATAGCTTTCATAAACTTTGCCCAAAAAGAAGAAGGATCTGATAATAGCCGCCACGCCACCTTCGATAATAATGCTCGATTATGCAATGATAGACTCTGAATCCCAAACCCCCTTTTTCTTTTGATCTGCATAGTCGTCGCCAAGATATCCAGGGTAAACTTGAATTATCCTCTTTGTTTCCCTAATAAAACTTAAGTGTCATACGTCGTAATTCCTTATGTTGAGACTCTGGTAGTTTGAAATGGGAAGCAGCATAATTCGGTATAGAGAAAGTCACAGATTTAAGCAGTGTTTCTTTACCAGCATGTGATAACAACTTAGATTTTCACCTAGCCACCTTGTTGATTATCTTTAGATTAATGTCCTTAAATAGATCATTCTTTGAAAAACCAAAATCCACTTTAAGCTTAAATACTTATTTGTCTCAACTCCATAGGAGATTTCCAAGATTCGAGAAAACCATCTTTTAATTTTTGTCAACATATTAGGACTGAAGGTGAGAGACGACTTCTTGAAATTGATTGATTGACTAGATACAACACAATAAGTTGCCAAACAGTCTTTCAAAGCATATATTTTGGAAAGTCTTACTTCGAAAAATAGTAGACTGTCATCAGTAAATAATAAATGAATTAGAGGTGGAGCGTGGCCATGGATACGGATTTCAAACAAAAAGCCACTGCTCTCAGCTTTATGTAATAAACTTGATAAACGTTGAGAACAGATAAGAAATAGTGTTGGCAATAAAGGGTCCCCTTGTCGAATCCCACTAGTCAGTGTTAATGAATCCTGTGGAATACCATTCAGTAAAACCTTATAAGAGATTGTTTGCAGACATTGCATCACCAGATTTACCCACTGAATAGCAAACCCCAATCGAGTCATTATAGCTTGTAAATACACCCATTCGACCCGATCATACGCCTCTTGCATAAATAGCTTTAGGACGATAATATTTTTTTTTTCCTTTTTTCCTCTTGTTGACATAATGGAAGGGCTCATGAGCAATAAAGATGTTACCAGATATAAACTAATTTGGAATAAAAACAAACTGATTTGGGAAAATAATGCTATCCATGATAGGTTGTAGGCGGGTTGCCATAACTTTAGTAATTACCTTGAAGACCACATTACATAAAGAAATAGGCCGATAATGACCTGGCACCTCTGGATGTACCTTTGGTATAAGGCAAATAAAAGTTTCATTCAACTTATTAGGTGAGACAACACCGGTACTGAAGAAATCACTAACTAGAGCAAATAATTCTGGATGAATGAAATCCAAATATTTTTGAAAAAAACCAGGTGGAAATCCATTAGGACCAAGAGACTTGGACGGATGCATGGCAAACAAAGCAAACTTCACTTCAGCTAGAGAAGGCTAACAACAAAGGCTATCTATTACGGTTGAAAATCGTCCGTCGATCCGCGCTCTGAATGACCTGCAATCACAAAGATGAGACAAGGAGTTGGGCGCCTAAGCCCCGGGTACCCTCCGATGCCTAAGTTAGATTCCCAATGTAAACAGTCAAGAGATAGCAGAAAGCTATCTCCAGTTTAGAGAGTGGGACATTGAGAGAGTTTGAGTGATAATAGCTTGTAACTTCGGGTTTACCTTGAGAGATGGCCTCTACTTATAAATTGAAGAAGCATGGAGGTACCAGGACTCAAGGGAGTAGACTGCCAATAGGATTGCCACATGTCGCTCTGTGGGACACTCATGTGGTAGACCCCGAGTAGGAATCGGAGACCTTAGCCAAGGAAGCTAGGTCGGTCAGCTTTGGGATTGACACGTGTCAACGTGTGAGTAATGGCCGACCGAAATAGTCGGTATCGTATCAGACCGGGAGAAGGACTCCCGGAGATAGCATAATCACATTAGGACTCTAGCTTTCGACTGAGAACGGTAGCCGAGTAGGACTGTAACGCCGAGCGCTACCCGAGAGGCCAGGCGCATGATAGGCCGAATACATGATGCCGAATGCGAGACACTCCGAGCGCTCAGGCTCCGAAGGCGCAGCTTGACATGTGTAAGATTTTAAATGGAAGAGATTTTTTCCTCTTAACACTATCATTCAGACTAAGTAATGACCAGATTGACGGCCTCCAGAACATTGTCAAAGGTTTTGGATCAATAGGCTTAGTTGAGAAAGTATTATCAAAATGTTAGAAACGCATGGTTCAATGGCAATCTTTTAGAAAATTAAATGATTATATGTGAGGCTAATGATCATTTTAGACCATTTAGTTGGTTGACAATAAATGAAATTAACGTGGGCTTTATGGTTATTTAAGACCATTGATGAATAAAAATAAAAAATAAAAGGTGTAAATGAAAGTTAAACGGTTAAAACATGATGGGTCCGGTTTGGGTCGAACTGGATCACGGGTTTGAACCATGACTAACCCCAATGCAGAAACATGATCTGATCCAGACCCGACCCAAGTTAGAAATAGGGTCCAGACAGATCCACCCCACAGTTAGAAACTGGGTTCAAACTAGACCTAACTCAAAAAGTGAAAACTCAGGCTTGACCCAAGCCCGGTTTAGAGTGGCCCATATGGATTGCCCCAAACCCGACCCATTCGGTGTAGGTTTTAAATTAAGACCCAGTTGGGCCGGCTTCGAAACCATTTAGTAACCCATTGGGGTTAATCAAGTTTGGCCAAGTTACACCAAGTCAACTCATGGGGGCTTAGTTATATTGACCTTGGTTCTTTTGTTCCAACCCTTTGGTTTTATGGTTTGACCACTCTGATTCACTGTGATGTGGTTAGACCCTAAATCAGAATTAAACCAATTTTGAACCAGGACGATTTTGTGAATAGTGGCGACATTCAATATTTTTCAACTAATTTTATTATACATCACTGTTGTATGGTTATGAACCGAATGTCACTATAATAGTGCCTGCACTTTGTGATGGTGTGTTCTGAACATTGCTAAGGGCCTTTGGTAACTCTCTCAAAGAGCAGTTCTTCTATTCTTCTGTTCTGACATTACAATCTGAACCAAAACAAGGCCGTAAAGAACAAAACTTACCCGTTGTATCAGCTATGTGAGCCGAAGGCCCTATATTTAGGGGAACCACATCCTCTCCTCCCAGTACCACTAGGATTACAACGCAATCTGCCTTGGATGGTTGCCACATGATTCTCGATGAATCCAAGACCCACATTCAAACCGACACCTAGATGACAAGCCGAGCCGACACGGGTTGGCTCGGACATGGGTCTCAGATTCACCCGAGAGCCACTTGGAGGTCATCCAAGGTAGGTTGTCGCGTCCTCCCTGAACCACTAAGAGGAAAGGATGTGAATCCGTATCTGGGAACCAAGCATTATCTTGAGAATCGTTATGAAGCTGAGCAGTCAAAGCTTGAGGAGTATCATCCTCTTGGTGACTATTGTCAAATTGACACCAACATCGAAGGATAGTATGTCCAATCTTGATGCAAATCTGACATTTCATAGGACTGAGATGTCTGAACCAGATTCATGTATACCAGAAGAAGTATTAGGATCCTTATTTTCACACGATACAGAAACATTTGAATTTGAATGTACAAACCCTCGGCCTTTCAAATTAAAACCTCCACCACGCCTGTAACTTTGTTGACTGTTGATTCTTGCGTAAACTGCAGTATGCTAGATGAAGATTTGGTGAGGTGATTTCTGCTAAATTATTCTTCAACCGAAGATCATCATGACTGTGAATTAGAGGAATCAGATCCGCATAACTTGGAACGGGTGGCTTTAGAATAGTTGTAGCAAATGTGTCAAACTCAATGCCAAGATTCATGAGAACGTAGAAGACCTTTCGCTGATCTAGTACTGGCTTGCCATTCGCATTCAATTGATCAAAACTTGTTTAAGATCAGCAAGGAATTCAGACAAAGGTGTACCTGCTGTCTTCTTGAGAAAACGTAATTTCGAAAGTAACTCGAATTCCCAAGCTTCCGAGGCTTGAGAAAACGCAGAAGAAAGAGCATTCCAAAGCTCTTGAGGTGATTTAATACCAATTGCAAGACTAAGAACCTCTTTAGAGAGGGTTCCGGTGATCTAACCCTTGATCAATCGATCTATTCTTATCCAAGACATAAAGTCTGGATTAGGAACCAGGTTCCCCTCTACAGTAAGATGACCTCGCGATAGGGTGCTTGGATCTGTCCATTGATGAAGCCAACCAAGTCTTGATTCTTGATTCTCAATCAAAGTGAGGAGTAGTGTCTCCCATAGCAGAAAATTTCCAGGATGAATTAAAGAAACAAAGTTTCTAATGTTCAACTTACAGGAATAAGGAAAAGGAAATGCGCCTAACCTTTTTTTTTTGGTCAAAGAAATGTGGCTTACCTTGAAGACCACATCGATGAACGTCTGAAGAAAATGAAGAAAACCAACAAGCCATAGACCCATGACCCATGCATGCAAAACCACAGATTTTGGAGCTCTTCATACTGGAATAACTAATCTACTTCACAGAATGCAGTCCTTGTTATAGATAATCCCATCTTACATAACTATGGTAAAAAGTAATATAGAAGGGGCCAGCTGGGTTGACAGATCCAATGTCATGAAAACGAGAAGTGACGCTGAAAAAAAAAATGAAAATCTCACATGGGTTCTCTGCAGAGATTACAAGATAGGTAGTGAAAAAAACAAAAGGAAAAAGACAAGTTCAAACAGAACCCTCCCAGGACCCAGTATCCCAGTTCTCAGTCAAACAAGCATTTGAATCCAAAAATCAAAGTCTCTCTTTATCAAATCTTGTCTTTGGTGTGGACAACTAATTTCACCATGTGGAGGGATAAAAAAATGGCATAATTAACCATTGGGATATCCAAATTCATTTACCCATTAGCATGAGTTTCCTTGCATATCCATGTAAATCTTTTCATCTTTCAATGCTTTATTTTGTCACTTGACTAACTATTTACTAAAAAAAGATAGATTAGTAGGAGAGTTGCAATCTACATGTTCACAAACCTTAGCCCAATCTGATCTAACTACGGTGCAGAAGTAGTGGCCCAACAAGGTTTCTTTATGTGAATCACTATACCAGAAGACCTCTCCAGAAGACCTCTCCGGCATTGATTTAAGCAATGCTGATCCTGACCATTGGAAATATATAAGGACACATAACCAATGCACTCTCCAAGTCTCAATGGTCAAGATCAACACTACCACATGACAGTGCTACAGACAATCTTAAGTTTGGTGGTGTCTCCCTTTTTTATAATGGCTGTTTTCAAATCATGGTTACGTCCCTTTGTAATGTAATTGGGGTTTTTCCCTTTCTTTGGTGTGTCGGTATGCTGTCATGGGTGCTTCTTGGTTTGAAATGAGTAAATCCATGACTGAGAGTGGATGTTGTTTGTATATTCTTTTCCTTTTATTAAAAAAAAAAAAAAAAAAAAACACCTACTTGATGAACTGACCCTTTACAGCTCTACCCCTCTAAACAATGCTTCCAGTTTCCATTTCATTTTCTGCTCATGGTTTTTCTGTTACATGATTGAAGTAGTGATGGTGAAAGTTCTCTCTTCTTAGGGGTAGTGATTATTGCAGGGGAAGCAACCACAGGAGGTGTGGCCCGAGAAGTATGAATTTCTTTGGTTGATCTTTTGTACTTGTTCAGTGGCTTTTTGGATTTGCTGTGAGTGCTGTAGTTGGGCTGCTGCTCTCCATTCGTCAGCTTTTCTATGAACCATAGCCATCCTCTTCATCAGCTTCTCTTCTAGATTTGATCTCATTTTTTGTATTTTCACCTGGAGAAATTATTCCAAATTCAAAAACATTAAACACCACAAACTATTGCATAGAAGACATAAACTCAAGTATCACTTCAAACTGATGGGTAAGATGTAGATCAAAAGGTGAACATTATGAGCCATGAATTTCCAGCTTTTTCTGCCTGTAGCAGGAAATGAAACAGGATACGGTGGTTCTCTTGTTTGAAGTTTCCACTTTTGAATAGGAAAATAAGGAAAGTGGAAGAAAAGGAAATTGAAAAGTACGAGAAAGTTGGGGGGCTCGAGGAGAAAACAATAACAGAACCCAACAGAGCATTCCAACTAGTCAACAAAATTCAGGAGCATGGACTTGGAAAGGGGAAGGAAAAAGAAAGGAAAGAAGGCTTGTAGATTAAAAAAAATCTCAACAAATCATTTTTTAACAACCATTCTTCACAACCCAAATCAACAACAAACTTCCATTCAACCACCCAAGTCTTTTACTTTATTAAAAATTTCACTTTTTGATATGTTGCCATCTCAGAAAGTACAGTGACTCAAACCCTTAACTATAATTTAGAATGATCTTTATGGAGCTATTAGTATGATGTACTTTAAAAGCAGAGAAAACAATTTTTTAGATTAATGACTTTCTAAATTTCTGCAGTTTGTCATGTCTATGGTAAGGGGTAACAAAGTTTACAGAAGGAAATTAAAGTTTAGAAACCAAACATATGGAAAGGATTGGATGGGTAAGATAGACATTACAAAACATACCTCAAGCTTTTTTGATTGAGCTTCTGCTTTTGCCTTTCGAAGGTTCACCCAAGCTTGTATTTTTGCTTCTTCTCTCTGATACCTGCTCAAACACATTGGAAACAGAGTTTGATTAAGAGGGCAGGAAGTAAAGGAGCAAACCAAGGAATGCTGAACATAACAACCAAATCTGTCTAAATGCAAACTCCATTAAGTATTAACCTGAGACAGCTCTTGGTTTTCTCTTCTTCTTCCCATGCAGAAGCCCTGGATTCAGCAATAGTCTTTGGACAACCACTGTCTGTTTCAAAATGTCGCAAGCTTTTTGATACATCCTCTTCTTCCTCCTCCCTAGAGCTCCAATTTGATACAACTGAATCAAACTGTCCCCCAAGCTCAAACTTGGCGAAATGGCACTCCTGAAGCTCAGTAATATTGATGGTGCTGGAATTTGAAGGCCCCAAGGGACCTGACCTGTTAGCTGGAGTATTGTGCCTTGCAGGGGAGGAGTTCTTGATGGGTGTGTGGCATCTTGAAGTGGTTGAGCTTCCGAGAGGTGTCATCTCAGTTCCAATGTCCCTGTGTTGAACCTCAGGAACCACTTCTGTGGCAGCATCTTTCACTGTCTCACCGATCGATTTTCTGAACAGAAACCCTTCTTTTATTGCTTCAGAGCATCTGAAACTAGGGAAGATTTGCTCTACATCGTCTGTGAACTTATCTGCAGGGTGGAAATCCAAATGGGTGTTCAAGAAAACAGTCTCAAACAGATTCAGCATATCAAGAGTTCAAGAAAGATCTCACCTTTCATAAGTAAACTTGCAGGGACCCCATTGAAAGCAGATTCTGGATGGTCCACAGACAATGAAGCTGCTCTCGAGATCTTCTCCTCTGTGACCCTGGACTTCTCCGAGAAAACCTGTGTCTTCGGCTGGAAGACTACATTTTGTTTGGAGAAGCTTGGGGCTCCTGGAGGTTTTATGGCATGAGCAGGTGAATCATGGCAAGAACTACTAATAAGCCATTTCTCTGCATCATCCCACTTGGAAGGGAAGCTCTTTCTGGGGAGATTTCCAACACTGAAGCTGAACACAGGTCTACCAGGAGTTGGAGGAGCTTCTAGTCTCCTCTGTGCTACTGAACTTGTCCCCTCTCTCCTCCTCTGAGCTGAAGTCTCAAGAACACCTCTACTTTCAGCATCATTGTTAGCCATTGGAAAGGCCTTCACAAACTCGGAGGTTTCTCTGAGATTAAGTTTGCAAAGTGGATCAGGGATCGTATCCCCAAATCGGTTCTCAATATTTATGTTGCAGAAGCTTGCATTGCCCTCTAATGCCGATCCCTGAAACAAAGTTACCCAAAATAGAAACCAGAAAAAGCAAAAGATAGGAGCCAATAAATGCAAAGAAAAAAAAAACAAAAAGGTACATTAATTAAAGGAGATATCTTTACCTTGTTATATGAAAATAGTGAAGCTTGCGAGTAGTTGGGACTGCTGAGATCCATTGTTGTGAAGTTGGAATGGATTCCTGATTTGGGGTTATAGAAACCTCTTATTTCCTCAGCCATTTTACCCATCTGAATCATTTTGAAATGTAACAACCCTTTGTCTCTGTCTCCATGAAATGTGACAAAGAAACACTACTGCTTTTGAACAAGGAAAAATCATTGACCTTTAAAACCTTAGCAACTAGGCCAAAAATTAAAACCCACTTCAGAATCAGCTCTCCTCAAGAATCTCCAAAATGCAGAACAGTCAGACTGAGAGAAGCAGAAAGAAGAAGAAGAAGAAGATAATGGCGAAGGGAGGAAGAGGTCGGAGAACCCAGACCACAAAACGGGATGGAAAAAGTGAAAAAATTGTAGTCTCAATTTTTTGGATTCTTGGGAAGCTTCTGTTTGATTCTGCTTATGAACCCATTTAGGAAAATACTCAACACCGGCCCCTCACACTATCACAGTCATTATACAGCAGACAAAGGATACACGCAAGCAGCAGTAGCACCAATCGAGGACTTGAATCAAAGATATGGGAATCAATACTTTGGAGCGCGTGTCTTATGATTCCAATCCGTTCGATCGCCATTCAACAACTGAACAGATTGGAGAAGATCTTTTCCCTTCATGCACGGTTCTCACTATTAAGTATTATTTACTTTAATAGTAATTGTTATTATTATAAGCAAAGCAAGTTGAAACTTGCAAGACAGACAAGACAGTACTACTTTTTTCAATGATAATTAGTAATAAATAGAAGTACAAAAGAAGCAAACAAACAAGAGGATCAACAAAGTAGATCTGTCTGGTTGGACAGGAAATGATACATAAAATATAGGTAAGGGCTAGTGTTTATGCATGATGAAGAACAGTATCTTTGACTGCATTGAAGAAGTAAATAAATGTTTTTGTAATCCTCTTTTACCTGCCATTGTTTTGTCTCTGCACCATCAAATGGATGGTGTATTAAGGAGACCTTTAAAAGTATCCATGATTCAATCTTATGAAACTGTAAGGACCGTAGGGTTTTAAAGCACAAAGCACCGCACCAATGGATGGCCCGAGTCGGCCCGATCTGGATCAGGGTCCGCCTGTACGACATGCCGCATCAACCCCCATGATCCGTAAATCCACACGTGAGAACCAATTATGGGTATTTGTTCGGCTGACCCGATCTGATTCAACTCAATCGGAATTAGGATCGCCAACAGCCAATTCCAGCATCGATCCCATGCACTTGAACCTTGGTCCCACCGGAATCCCATCTGACGTGCAAAACTGCACCTTTATGTGGGAAGCACTTATGTCATACTCATTTGAACCCAACCCTTTAGAGCTGCATGTTGAGCTGGGCTAGCCTGAGCCCAGCTCCTTTAGGCTTGGACTACCTTTTAAAGCTAAGCCTCCATTGAATCAGTTTCAGCTTCGCCCAGAACTCAATAGCACAAATCATCCCTATGATAAAGTTATGGGGAAAAGAAAGGGATTGGGATCGTAGTCGTGAGGTCACCCTTTTAGTGACTATCCTATCCACTTAAACTGGATCGACACGTATCCCAATCCATTCAAAGTACATCGGAATATACACGGATCTATTTTAAGTAGGTGGGATCTTCACTACAGGGTGGCATCACTCTAGAGGATCTTTTTCCAAAAGAAAATACTTGCTGTCGAAGTGTACTTGTCTCTTGCATTTTCTTTTTCTCTTTCCTCTTTAAAATTCAGGTCTCTTCCCAATGAACGGGCTATTGGTTTTCCCTATACTCTCCTTTCTCTGCTGGTATGTATATCACTAAATACACCGGCAGCATATAGATCCCTCTCCATAAAATTATATAGTGCAAGGGGTCTACAGACTAAATTTGTATTGGCATTATACACACCAAGTATGTATTTTGCAGCAAAATATATGCATATGGTGGAATAACAGTGCATCATAAGGGTGCCATCTTCAATGAAGAGAGAGAGGACAGACTCTTTGAGAGGGAAGTATATACCAGCATTGTGTACTTTATTTTCCCAATTATAGAGTTATACAAATAAAACTAAGATTTTATTTAGTTTCGGAGTTGGTATATATTGTACATGTTCTAAAATGTATGGGGTTTGTATTCTAACCAAACAATCTAATTGTTTCCTTCACAAGCAGTTTGAGATATTCCCATGTTGACACCATGGTCTATCATATGGATAAATGATTTGGTCAATTTAACCATTGGATAGTAGGTTTTTTTTTTTTTTTTTTTCTTTGTTACATAAATCAAATTTGGTCCAATATTATATAACACTTTTTTATGGTTCTTGTGCTCCAAGAAACTTTACCATTTTCAAACAATGTTTAGAATATTATAGGGTCAAAATAGGTTGAATAACTAATGCTCTCTTTGGTATGTATTTCAAAATTGATTATTTAATATACGATAAGATATGTAATTATTTGGTATGATTTATGATATTTATTTATATTTAAAATATGATACAATTCTATAAATAAATTAGAAGGTGTTTATCATTAATTATTATGATAATCTTTTATTACTTCTTTATGTCTATTGGTATTAAATAGACATTATTTATAACTCTTGATTTATTCTCATAAATGAATTGTCATAAATAATTCATAATTATAAACATAAACTATACCAAAGATAGGCTTAGAGAGATGAAGAATATATTCATTGAATTTAGGTCCTCTAGACACTCCCATGTAGCCCAAATGAAAAAAAAAAAAAAAAATCATTTATAGTTTGGTGTCACATGACTTTCTCATCTGTATTTCTATTTGCTTACTGTATATTCTTTTTTGAAAAAAAAATAATATTAGGTGGCCACCAAAATTTGAAGATTTGCTAATAATATAATAATCCAATTGTTGACTGATTATTTACCTGAAGCTTGGAAAATTATTTGAAAAATAATTTTCTTAAACAAAAAAAACTATTGGAAAATCGTGAGAAAAAACCCATACACTTGTAATAGGTTACTTGATATGTACAATTTTTTATTTAATTAATGATAAAAAAAAAGTATATAAATAGAAAACATACAATATGAAGGTCATATACATATTTGTATATTTCATCATTAAATATAGAACTTTACCAAAAAAAATCATTAAATATAGAATGATATTGCTTTGAATTTGAGCTCAACTCTCATAGTCAAGTATACTTTTAATCAAGTAGGTAAGTGAAGATATTTAATTTAATATTTGGATATTTAAAATCAAGGTAAAATCTTATAATGTATTCTATTTAGAGGCCCTTCTAGAATGGTCCAAATATCTATTATTTGAGAGATTAAAAGGCTTTTCTCTATCACATGTTTAAATTTAAAATCAAATGAAATTCATAAAATGATAAAATAAAGTTTTGAAAATATAAAAAAGAGTGTATGAATATACATTGGTAATTGAAAAATATAAGAATGTACATATAAACCCTAAAGAATATTTGATTGAATTTGAGTTTAATATTCTTTTAACTTATAATATTTTTTTCTATAAAAGAATCTGAAAATTGACAAGTGATTAATACACAAAGTGTACAAATAATCTAGGAACAGTTCTTTTACCACCCTACTAACTACATGCAATTTACCAAAAAAAAAATATATATATATATATATATATACATGCAATTTGACCCTATTAAATAACAACAAAAGAGGAACAATTTCCTAGACAACCTACGCAAGCACTCTTGCATAGCTGGTTATCTCCCATGTGATAGTGTAGATGGAATCTAAAATTTATTAGAGAAATAGAATCCAAAGTCAGTTATATATCAAGTTCCATTCAAACAAATTTTACCATATGACAAAAAATAAACTTTAAAAAAATATATCTAGAAAAAAACAACAACAATAATCAAGTCTTATCCCAATTATATGGGGTCAGTTACATCTATGTTTATACTGGAAAAAAATGCCTAAGTAATACATGTTTTTCTTCACCACTTCCCCTAGAGTCATCTTAGGTTTACATCCTAACTTTTTTAAATCCTTCAATTTGAATCAAATCACTCCTCAGTACGGGACCATCTGACAGCTTTCATTGAACATGAACATACCATCTCAAACAGTTTTTTCGTAGTTTATCATATATCAATATTATTTTTAAATCAATTCTAATATAGTAATTATTCTTACCTTATTCTTCATAGTTTTGTCATACATTCATTTTAATATCCTCGTCTTAGCTACACTATGTTTATCTATATGATTCTTCTTAACTACCCAACATTCTGCACGATACATCACAATTGATCGAATAATTGTCCTATAAAATTTTCCTTTATGTTTTAAAGGAATATATTGATCACACAGCACTCCAGATCCACATTTCCACTTCATCTATTATATTGTAATCATATATGAAACATCATTATCTATATCACCCTCTTTATTTATGATTGAACCTAGATATCTAAAATGAACACTTTGTTGTATCTCTCTATTAAGAATTTTCACCATTTCAAAATTTACCATTGTGTGACTAAAGTTATACACCATATACTCTGTATTCGTTATACTTATTTTAAAACCTTTTGATTCCAATATTGATCTCCATAGTTCCAACTTGGTGTTAATTAATGATTTTGTCTCATCCATTAAAACAATATCATCGATAAAAAAACATGCACCATGGAACTTCATCTTTAATGTCTCTAGTTATAGATGCTCGTTAAATCAACCATAACGAGGGCAAACAAATAAGGGCTCAAAGCTAACCCTTGATGTAATCCCATTATGATTAGAAATTCACTACCTTGACCTCTTACAATTCTCATATTAATCACTATATTATAATACAAATCTTTAACGGTGTCCATTTTAGGGATGAAAGTTTTACCCTGACGGTCCAAGCCCGCCCAGAACCACCCTGAACCTGGTCAAGGCCTAACCCGACTCGAACCCTAACAAGGCCCAATCAGAGTACAGGATATTTTTTTACCTTGTCAGGGTAAGGGCAGGTTAGGCTTGAGGCCACGAGTATAGCCAGGCCCGACCCTATCTTATATATATATATATATATATATATTATATATATATATATATATATATATATATATATATATATATATATATATATATATATATATTTCTAATTCAATAATTCTAAACTCTAATCTCTCCCCCATTCATTTCTCTTTCTCTTAGCCGCAGCCGCAAAGACTCAGAGACTCTCAGCCATCAACCCCATCGTGAGTTCATCTTCGTGACATCTTCAGATCTTCTTCTTCCTCTTCGTGGACGGCCATTAGCCAGATAAACTCTTCTTCTTCTTCTTCTTTTCTATCTTTCTCTCTCTCTCTCTCTCTCTCTCTCTCTCTCTCTCTCTGTGAATCATCTTCATCTTTGTTAAGTCTATTTTTTTTTCAGACCATTCAGTTCGTTGGAGGTTTTTGTTGGGTCAATTGCTGTATATCCGAATCCTTTAGTTCAGGGTTTTTTTTCTAGATTTTTGTTGATTTTGAACTGTATATCTTCTCACTTGTCTCCCTCTCTGTGTGTTCTCATATTCCTTCATAAAAGAGGGAATAGGTGTTGGGGAATTCTTTTTTTTGGGTAAGTAGTGTTGGGGAATTGTTTCATTTGGTTCAACTTGATTCCATATTATTAAGTGACCACATTCTAAATTAGTTTGACTGGTTTTTTTTTTTTCTTCTTCTAAATTCTCTGAGGGAAAAAAAAGAAGATTACAGATGAATTTGAGATTAATCTGATACTCAATTGAAGATTTATATAAACTCAACTTTCATCTATATTTTTCTCTATTAATGACGCATGAGATCTAAACCTAAAACATGAATTCATTTTGATGATCAACTCTCTCTATGCACTCCTAATAACTAGAGCTACCTAGGGTTTTATGCATTTTTTGAGGCTTTCCGAATGCGAAGTTGAAAGCTGAAAGCCTGAAAACAATGGAATCTCAAATCTCAAACGAGCAAAATCGGTTGAAAAAGAGAATTGTTTTCATTTTTTAAAAACTTTCATAGGAGAACTAAATCAGGGTAAACTCGACCCTGATTCAGGGTCAATCAGGGTAAATCCGGCTCGGTCTGATCCAATCAGGGTAAATCAGGGTAGGATAGGGTTTGATAGTATCCTACCAAGGTAGATTAAGGATTGAGGTTATGTCCAACCCTGACAGGGTAGGGTGGGTTTTAGATTAGTAAGAAAAAATCTTGGGTAGGATAGAATTTATAGATACCCTACCGGACCCGACTCTATTGCACCCCATCCATTTATTTGTTTGAAACACCATCATTCTCTAATAGATGCGAGATTAACTCTCTGAAACTCTCTAATAAGCTTTTTACATATCAACAATGACCAATTTAAAATTATGGAAATTGCTTTAATCTGTCGTCGCTCTTTCACATGCCAACACCACCTTCTTCTCAGACTTCCGCCCTTCAAACTTCCCTCTCTCCCCACAATATAATCTCTCTTCCATTTGCCACCACCAAACGTCACACTTCTCCGAGGTGGTTTTCGTTGCAGTACCATGGCCTGTTCTTGTGCTCCTCCTTGCGTTCAGGTGAAGGATAAGATTGATCTCACCGATAAGGAGAAGCTGATATTCAACCGATTACTGGAAGTGCTTCGGCATTTCAATCTCCAGACTCAGCCCCGTGTCGCCGGCGGGTGGAATCGTGATAAGGTGAGATAGAAATGTCCTTTGGGCTCAATGCGTGTTGCAAACATTATTCTTTGTTCAGTCTTTCATGGGTTTTGGTTGGAAGACGGTGTCTATTAGCTTGAATTGCCTAGATGTATATTCTTCTTATTTGATACTATGATGGCCTTATTCTTCAACATGTTTAGACAAGCTGTATGGACAAGACATGGATAGTTCTGTTGTATAATTTGTTAGGGGTTATTCTTATGATTATTCGCAATTTTGTATTTTGTTTGCTTATATTTGAGTCCTTGACAATTCTTACTGTGCACTAGTTAGAATTTTTTTGAATTGCCCA
Organism: Protea cynaroides; assembly: GCA_028583415.1. Taxonomy (NCBI): domain Eukaryota; kingdom Viridiplantae; phylum Streptophyta; class Magnoliopsida; order Proteales; family Proteaceae; genus Protea; species Protea cynaroides. Next base: position 30,773,621 of record CM053271.1, read on the forward strand.
GGCATTTTTGCTTAATTGGTGACTGTGTTCCTATTTTTCACCCCCTCTCTTTGTTAATTAACTACTTGCTTTAAATCCATGATTTTACTGTTCTGGCAAAGCCCTCAGAACCATGACAAACTGGGTTGCTGTGATTGAACACCAAAACTACAAAAATGTAAAATTCGGTAAGCAGACTCAAGATTGTTCACAGAGCAATTGCAAGAGAACATGAAACAAAAAAGGTCCAACACATGCTAAAATAAATGTGGTTCCTGTACAATGAGGCTACATCCATGGGCTAGCTTGCAAGCGGAGAGCAGAAGACATAATTCAAGATAGAAATGAAAATAATGGAGGCCAATTATATTAAAACTAAAGGCTAATTTCCTTCTAGCATGTTGTGTCCTTACTTCTGTCATTATAAATTTGCAACAACAGTGTGGTGATAATCCCCAGAGACGTTGGGGCTTTATAGTCTGGCACATAGCAAGAGAAGGAGAAGAGCAGTGGGGAGACTTTCCATTAATGCAAATGAGATAACCAACCTCAAGAATAAACTCTTCTGTGCACCACAACAACCATTTGTAATATTTTCTTCTTCTTTGTTCAAGTTAATGCAAATTCTTTTGTATGTAACACCAGTGAAAAGTGATGATACCCATCAAGACTAAGAGAAGCTATAGTGGTTTGGTCGCCTAAACCTTCAATCTCCACATTTATTGAAAATTACTGCTATGCCACTGCCACTGCCACTGCCATTGCCATTGCCATTGCCATTACCATTGCCCATAGAGTAGTCAATTTCAACTGTGTTTACTTGATTCATTTCCTTAGCATGTCCACTAAGTTCTTGTTGGTTCGCACTTTTAACAATAACATAGCACTTTCTCCAAAAACTGGGTTTATTGAGCTGCAGTCTGCCTTATTGCCGAGTGGTAAACTGGGTTCTATTGCCAAGTTCTTGTTGGTTCCCCATCTCTTTCCTAGTTAATGCAAATACTTTTCTAGAATACCCCCATGAAGATTGATAACAGCCATGAAGTCTAAGAGAAGGTATGGCGAGGTTGTCACAAAACCCAACAATCACTATTGTTAGATAATTATTGACATGCCTTTTCCAAGCCAAACAACACATTTTAACTGACTTTTGATGCCCAGAGTGGTCAATTTATACTTTTTCTGTCATTCCTTAACCCATAATTTTAAAATTAGACCAAACATTAAACTGAAAAGGGGCCTGGTTCTGGTTTCATCCGGTTTTAATGATAAAACCTTGGTTTTGAAAAAAAATTGAAAAAGAACTAAAATTTAACAGTTGAACTGAACCAGTGGTTTTCTGAAAACTGAACGGTTTGATTCAAGTTTGTCCTTAGGGTTATCCAGAATGAACAGCAAAAGAGCGCGCTTCCAGTCTAACCTGGTTTGATTGTCCCATCCGGTTTATAAAACTACAGATTAATAAACTATTCAAATATGCATCTGATGAAACACTTACTTGGAGGTCTTTTAAATCAAGTTTGAGATTTATGAGTGAGTCGATGTGTATATTCTAAGACCTTTAGGGATGAACCGAAACATAGGTCTTGGCATATCCAAAGGTTCTTCACTCAGGATTAGCCAGACATTTGATGAAGAAAAGGCAGAACAAAGTGGATGATGAACAAATTCTATTGGCCCATTTTTAAAATTCTTCATGTTTCTCAGATTATGTTATAGCTCGCCTAATATTCTGAAATTTGGCCTTGGCAGGCACCATCTAATAATCATGCGGTGGACCGTAGACATAAATTGATGTGCCTGGGAAAATTTTATTTATCATATTTTTTCTTACTTTTAATATGTGATCCACTACATCATAAATATTTTTCATATTTTTATTAGGGGACAGTTTCATGTATGATCGCATAGTGATTGGACGATTCGTTTTATAGGGGGTATTTTTGGTATCCAAGGGTGATTTATGTGATCTGATGGTTCCATATATGTGCGCGGTCGTACACAAAACCTTTACCTTCTTATTATATATGGAATTACGTGATGGAAGAAGCAGGATTTTTGGGGGGTTAATATTTTAATGTGTCTTACCCTTTGCTCACATGTGTCTGGCATTCAAGAATATGCATCCTTGTGTAAATTTACATAGGTTTCAGTCATACTTTGATATTGCAACTAATCATGAAACGAAGAACTTGTGGCTTCATTTGATGCTTTAAAAAAGTAAATACAGGGTAATCTTGCCTTTAACTGTGGATGAACTCCCTTTTGATAGATTTAAGATCCTTCTTGTCTTAATGGGTGTTCTTCACTTGTTATTAAAAAAAACAGTTAGTCCTTGCATTCAACATATGTCATCAAAGAGGCCATCCTTTGGTGTGAACTTTCTTTTCCTGCTACCTGTGATATTAAGTCATCTGTACTGAATAATGAATAAATTTGTAACATCAAACTGTTTCAATTAGTCCTGTTTCCCTTTTATCAAGTGATGGGTTGAGAAATACTTATGCTTCTTTTCTATCACCAAAGAGTTTGGGGCATTTCATTCTCATTGTTTATTTGTCTTTTGTGCCATTTCTTTGTATATTTCACAGTTTTTAAATGTTTAATGGCTAATATAAAATTTAAATTTTAGAGGTTTTTTTTTGCTGTATATGATGGTTGTGCATGATATAACATTTTCCATTTATTTTCAAAAACTGCACTCTGGAATTTTTCCCCTGCTAACTTCCTAGAAATTTGAGAATACTGAAGTTGCTCCCAAGTTCTATATAGATGACAACTTTGGTTGTCCTAATTAATCTGTTTACTTTTTAGCTCCTCAGATGTTTTTTAGTATTGCACATTAAATTTTTGCTATCTTGGCTGTCTGTGGTTCTAATTACTCCCTTAATCCTCTTTTTTCACTCAGCTTCTTGGAAAAGAATGCTATGATATTGATATTGCTTTAGACAACATGTTGGGTCGCGAATTCTGTGAGAAGGTCAGTGAGTACTTGTCTCACAACGGGGAAGAAAAGCAAGGATTCATTGTCATTAAGTGGAATGTAATCTTTCTACTTTTTCATGAAAGATGTATCGTACCATATCAGAGAGACGCACGATAATTGGACAGTTATTTGACCAACAATGATATGTGGAGCTGAATGTTGGGCAGTAAAGAAATAACACAAGAAACAACACATAAACAAACTTAGTGTTGTTGAAAAGAGGGTGTTGAGACTTGAGATGGATCAGTGGTAAAACTAGAAAAGATAAAATAGCAAATGAACAAATTAGAAATAATTTAGGAGTAGCTCTGATAATGATTAGCTGTGGGAAAGCCTTTTGAGGTGGCATGGGCATGTGGTCATGTGCAACAGAAGTTGTTGCATGCTCCAATACTAAAGGGTGATTTGATTCAGATTTAAGGGGAACTAAAAGAGCCAGGGTAGGTCTAAAATGGCTGTAGGTGAGATGGTAAAGAAAGACATATATAGCTTAGGACTAATAAAAAGACATACATAGCTTAGGACTAATAATAAGTATGGCATTGAATAGAGCTGATTGGAGAAAAAGAATCGATGTAGCCGACCCATTTAGTTGGGATAAGGCTGACTTGAGTTGTAATACAATTACCATGAACTGAAAATAGCATGATACTTCACGTAATCTGTTTCTTAGGGTCTGAAATGGAGTGGAAATTTAAGTAGCCATGGTCAACAAAAAAGGCATAAGATGATTGGGATTTCCTCTGGTCATGTTGGACTGAGATCCTACCTAGGTTGTCTGTTCAAGTGGAAATTTAGTGGGTTAAAGCCCTAACACTGTTCCACCTGACCTTAAAGTTCACTATGATGTATCTTCGGTTGATTTATTACATTTGTGGTAAAAGGTTTCTTGACTACCGTGGAGAGAGCCTTCTCTTCACTGTCACCTGTTTTGCAATGTGGCATGATTGCATGTGGCCAAATTTACATTTACAGTTAGACTCCTAGGTTGCTTGTATCACATGTCAAATTTCGGTCCAACCAGAGTTTGCCAATTGGTTAAATAGAGCTTTTAAAATCCAGCACTACGGAAAAGTGTACAATAGTGCTTAGAGTACCATAGGTGTGCGTGGGCATACATGGGGATGCATGCCATTGAAGGGCGGGTTATACAGTTGAATTGGAGTTTGAAATTTGACATGTAGCCTATCTAGACCCTATCCCCTGTCTATCCAATTCTCAATTGCCTCGTCATCCTGTGACATGAAGGAATAAAGAGTCCTGTGGAGAGAAGCCTCTCTACTGTCCATTTTGCATTGCTACCTTAAAGCATATTAAGGGAGTCTTTCTCATGAAATTTCTGATTTTGCAGCAATCCTGATCAATCTAAGCACTTGGAAACAGCAAGAATGCACCTATTTGATATATGGATTGATTTTGTAAACTTGAGATCTGAGCACTATTGTGAGAACAGCCGCATTCCTACAATGGTAAGCACCTTGCACTAGACAGCTTTTATTGGACCTTGTACTGCTCCCTCTGTCCCAGACTGTTTCGGAGTTTTTTCTATGTCCCATTTTGTTTGTCCATGGTATCTACTAAATGCTTTCACATTTTCTTATTTTTCCATAACCCTTAACATGTTTTATGCATTAAAGAGGGAGAGGATAGGACAATAAAAGAGGGGGAGAGGACACAAATAGGACAGTACATTAAAGAGGGAGACTCTATGAAAGGCAAAATTTGGAAGACTTGTAGAAATATTGAAATAATTTATGTAATAGAAAACCCTCCTTAAAAAAAATAAGATTTGTCAGCCATGATGAGTCTTTGTGGGGCAGTGGGAGTATGTTGTTTATTTGCCAATCTGCGATAATGATCTTTGTCAAGGTAGCTTTATAGTTTATATTATGTGTTTAATTTATTGTGTTTGATAGTCTAGGTGTCACCTAAACTGGTCTAGTGCTGTTTATTTCTTTCCAGCTTTGTTTAGATTAGAATCACAGTTTCCTTCTTGGACTCTATTACAGTTTCCCACTTGGATTGTATTAAAGTTTCTTACTTGGGACTCTATCTCTTGTATTATTGGCTCCTTTTTGAGTCTTTTCTTTTCTATAAATAAAGCATGTGTTCAGGGGGAGAAATATACAATAATTCTCTCCCCTCTTCCACAGTTCTCTCTCACTCTTGGTTTACCTTTACTGCATTGCTTAATGGTATCAGAGCTGATCTGATGATACCACAACTTCCTTCCTCCATTACTATTTGGAGCATAGTTGTCAAGGCGCTGGAGAGGCGCCTAGGCGCCTAGGCATACCTAAGGCGTTCCCAAGGTGTTGCAATCGTGTATCTTAATAAGAGGGTTTATACAAAAAAGAGGGGGTTAGAGCATCAGTTTTTATTATTTTTAATACATTTGCATGATTCCATGCATCATTATATACTTTATACATACAATAAAAATGCTACAAATGACATTAATTAAAAAAATAAATAAAAAAATAAAACAAGACATGATACAATAAGGCAACCAACCGCCTAGGAGTTGAAAAACCGCCTGGACACCTAGGCGATGCCTTTACAACTATGGTTTGGAGGGTCCTCTCAACTCTTTTCCCTCTTTCTTTCTCTTTGTTTTATTTGTGGCTGTCCCCATGGAATTGAAGAACAAATTCCAGTTTCATGGAAGCCTACCAACAAAGGGATTAATATGCCAATTGCTATGTATTCTGCTCACAACAAGGTTCTGATCAAGGTTTAAAATCTCGTGTCTCGGAGGAGTCTCGACCTTCTCCGAAACCGAGAACTCGGCGAGATCTCTCCTAGACAGTGTAAAAACACCGAGACAGTGTAAAAAGGTTGTCTCGATGGCCAAAACTCATTTTTTAAGCCTCAAACTTCATGGGAACCTCAATTTTGCATACATGAACACATTTAGAGCCTAAAATTGTAAAAATAATGACTCTTTGTAGTTGTTTGGGTTTACACCCATGTTTTGGCAGTAAACGCTGACGTCTGTTGTAAGCTTAGGCTAATATTGACTATTATACTCAATCAAATATGACAAATGAGACAATAACATAATGCATTAGGGGAATGAAAAACAAAATAACACTTCATTATAAATCATTACATCATAGTTCAAATGTTCAATATTGGATGATCCCATAGTCCCCATGAGCCCATAGTCCACAACTCCGCAATCCACATACAATGTCTAATAATACGTAGAGTGTCGTAGATGATCCATCCTACTATCATCATACATTCTACAAACTTTTGTTTTTTTTTCTCATAACTTCATGTAAAAATCTCATTTTTGAGCAAGAATCTTACCTTTAACGGTTGATACAAAGCTCCCACTACAATCCCCACAATCCGAAGCACCACCAGAAGCAAATTCAAAGATCAAACCGAGAAAAAATGAGGAAGAAATCAAGTTTTCTTCAAAAAAGTAGAGAAAACACCAACTTACATGTTCTCGTTGAGTTCTCTACCGAGAACAGGGCATAGGTCATTTTATTCATTTTGAAAAAAGGTCAAAAAACAATTTCTCTCCGAGATCTGGCGAGAAATTGACGAAATTAGTCAAAAACATCGAGATCTCGCTGAGACGAGTTATCGACCTCAATTTCGTCTCGGCTAGTGTCGAGACTACCGAGATTACCGAGATCTTGCCGAGATCACCGAGATCTCGCCGAGATTAGATCTCGACGAGATTTTAAACCATGGTTCTGGTTATGGGACCAATTGAAAGCTTGTTTTTGGTTCCGATCGAGATTATTTTTTTGTATCTGTTTTGCTTCCTGGTTCTGCAGTTGCAGATGCTTCCTGGTTTTGTAGTAGCAGATTGAGATTATTTTGATCAAGCTATTTTTTTAGATCGTGATTACAACAGCCGATTGCACTTGCTGCAGCAGATTTCCAACTACAGCAGTAGATCGGGCAATTGTCCGATATGCTTGAAGAGTCAAAACGGGCTTCCGAGGAACTGATCAGAAAGCCATTGATCATTAACCATAGCTTTGTCAGGTTTACAACTTGTAACAAGTTGTAATAAAGAAAAAATGAGAACTAGTGAAACCAAAAGAGAGAGAGAGATAGACAAATAGAAGAAGTGACGATCGATTCTCCAAAGAAGAGCAAGAACTGAATGAATACCTCCTCCCCCTCCTATGGTTTCTTTATTTATAATCAAAGAGGAGAAACAATAGTTTAGGAAATTTCCCTAATTATAATCATAAGCTAATTAGGAAAGTAAACTTAGACAACTTAGGTAAAAAAACAAATCCTAATAATGAAGAAAACTTATAACACCAATTTAAATAAATCATAAATAACAAGGTGGGACCAGTGGGACCCATGTGCACATAGCGGCACATGGTATCGCTAACGCTAACACCCCCCTCAAGCTAGAGCACAGGGGAGTGTAAGAGCTAAAGCTTAAAACAATAGGTCAGCATAAGCAGTGTTGAATCAGAGAAAGAATGAGTGTGAGTTAAGTTTTCTCCCACCATCCCAGCTTTATTTATAATAAGAGAGATTACAAACTAACATGAACTCTAGAGTGACAATGAGTCCCAGTTAACTAAGGAAATGTAATAAATAAATAACAAAAATAATAATAACCACAAAATTACATGAATATTCCTAACTTAAGTGGATGACTTTTACAATACTCCCCCTCAAATTGGTGCATATATATCAGTCATGCACAACTTGGATAGTAATGGATGAAACAACTTCCCTGGGAGTCATTTTGTAAAGATATCAGCCACTTGATCACCTGATTGAACATATGGAAAACAGTTCTATCCACTGTTTAATTTCTCCTTGATAAAGTGATGATCTATTTCCACATGTTTGGTCCTATCATGCTGCACTGGATTGTGAGCAATGCTTCTAACACCCTAGATTTTTATTAACTGCTGGTAGTGTGGTTTACTGTTTTTTTTCTATTATTGATCATAATAGTGATTTTAATATTGATTTTGTTTTTAATTTTAAAAACTGATTTTTATATTGATTTTAAAACTGATTTTTTTAAAATTGATTTTAAATCTGATTTTAATACTAAGTTTTAATATTGAGGTTTAATACTGATTTTAATACTATTTTTAATATTAATTTTTAATATTGATTTTAATATCAATTTTTAATACTGATTTTAAAAACTGATTATTTAATATTGATTTTAAAACTGAATTTTTAATATTGATTTTAAAACTGATTTTAATATCAATTTTTAATACTGATTTTAAAAACTGATTATTTAATATTGATTTTAAAACTGAATTTTTAATATTGATTTTAAACTGATTTTAATGCTGACTTCTACCCTAAATTACTTACTAATATATAAACAAGTATTTACATTGGTTTGTGTAATATTTAGGGACCTAGTCTAAAGGGTCTAGACTCTGGAGGTGGAGTCTAGGAGTGATTTAGATAATGTTTAGGTAGTCGGTATACGATTAGTACTAGTAAGCTTCATAATACTTACAGGTTGCATACTGCATTGCTGATTATTTAAAGGACGATTAGTATAGGTGCAAAGAAAAGAAGTAAGTGGAATGTTACAGGTATACACCACTAGGGTGACGCCGAATTACTGGTATGCCTTATGCTTTGGTGCTGTTTAATTGTTTGATGGTGGCTTATTGTTGCCATTTTTGTTCATTGTCGTTCATATGATTTATTTTTCATGTGATGAAAGAAAATCTATTTTCATTCCATTTCAGTATTTTATTTGTAAGAATTGCATCTCTTAAAAATGGTTGTCATATTATAAAGGGAAATGTTGAGAATGTGGAGAGAAGGGATAATTGGTTACACTTTGTGTCTATTAAAGAGTAAATGAGGACAATAGGATGGAGAGTCGTTGCCATCTGAGTCCCATCCATTACGCCGCAGATGAATGAAAATGGGGTCATGAATGGATGACCGGGAATATATTTTGGTTGTGGTAAACTCTCTACTAAGAACAATGATAACTAGTTATTCACTTGTAAGAATTACATCTTTTAATAATGGTTTGTCACATAAGAAAGAGGAGAATGTTGAGAATGTAGAGAAAAGGATAATTAGTTACACTTTGTGTCTATTAAAGAGTAAGTGAGGACAATAGGATGGAGAGTCATTGCCATCTGAGTCCCATCCGTTAGGCCGCAGATGAATGAGAATGGGGTCATGAACGGATGACCGGGAATATATTTTGGCTGTGGTAAACTCTCTACTAGAACAATTGTAACTAGTTATTTGTAGCAGTTGGTCAGAAATGGAAATAAATGTGGAGGTGTTAAAATGATAGAAAATAAGTGTGAGTGTGTTAGAATAGATTTGAAATCGAGTTTTCTTGCGTTCATGAATTGAACTGATTCGTTGTTCACCTTTTTGCTGTATTCCTGTAATATTCTGTCTTATTGGGCTAGTGAGCTCACCCCTTACAATGGCATTACAGGTGATGAGGTGGCTGAAGGGGAACAAAAAGAAGTATAGAGGACATGTGGATTCACCCCTAGATTTTAGTTACAAGTTTCAAATGTCTAGATTGGTTGTATAAGGATTTGAGGTTTAAATTTCAAAATATTTATCTTTTTATTTGATACAAATTAGATTGCTACCAATAGGTTTTGGTTAGTTTGCTGCTTTGCTTATTGTTTTAAATTAGACTATTTTAAGAACATTAAAGTTTAATTTATATTTGTTTGGTCGATCGTTAGATCAGCGCCCGTGAGGCCTGTACTCTTACCTCGTACAGGTTTGGGTCGTGACAATGCTGATTGCAGCCTTATTGTAGCAAAATAACTTCATAGGCTGGGAAGTACTGATACCTAGATCCTTGAGTAATCCTTGTAACTATAATAGCTCACATATCCCCTGAGCCATAGCTCTAAACTCGGTCTCTTCGCCAGACCGAGCTACCACATTCTGCTTCTTGCTGCGCCAAGTGACCAGGTTCCCTCCAATGAATGTATAATATCCCGAGGTAGATTTTTTGTCCGGATTTTCTGCCCAGTTTATATTAGTATAGGCATCAACCTTGAGATGATCTTGAGAAGAGAGTAAGATTCTTTTTCCTGGAGTTGACTTCAGATAGTGTAATATTTTGAGGACGGCATTCATATGTGAGGTATATGGGTCATGCATGAATTAACTCACCAAACTTACTGCAAATGCAATATTAGGTCGAGTGTGACCCAGTTATATCAACTTTCCAACTAACCGTTGATCTTGTTCTTTGTCCACTGGTGTTCCATCCTTTTCTTGTAGCTGAGTATTAGGATCAATTGGTGTCTCACAAGGCCGACACCCTAAGAGACCAGTCTTAGAGAGGAGATCAAGTATGTACTTTAGCTGAGACAAATAAATACCTCTGGTGGAGCGTGCTACTTCAATCGTAAGGAAATATCTCAATTTTCCTAGGTCTTTAACTTCAAACTTCTTTCCCAAGAATACCTTCAGTTGTGTAATCTCCTCATTATCACTGCCCGTGATCACAATGTCATCTACATAAACTAGGAGAATTGTGATTTTTCCTTCCCTTTGCTTAATAAACAATGTGTGATCAGCATTACTTTGTGATGACAAAGAGGGTTCAAAGCAAGTCAAATTAACAAACCCTCTTTGTTGCAGGATCTTTATGTAGTCCAATCTTAAATCAGAATTAGAAAGTAACGAGAAATTCAACTTATCTGGAAATCTGACCCTTAGAATCTCTTCAAACTTGGGGACAGTGAACTTTAGGATGTACGTGAACACATACTGAAAGTTGGAGATGATCCGATCACAGATGAGAGAGATGTGATTTTTTGAAAACTACCTGTCATCTGAAAACGGGACTGGTTTAGTTAGAGCTGGTCGATATGATTTTAATATTTAATCCCACGAGCTTTCGTTGATCAAATAAGCACTTAATGGTATCGCAATTCAGTATGCAATAATAAGAACTTGAAGGAATTAACAGAAGGACAAGAAAACCATAAAACAAAATATTTCGGTTGAGTCTCACAACCTATGAGACTCAACCAGAAAATCAGGAGCTAAACTCTCTTCTTTTTTCTGGTCTAAATCTAAAAACCACCAGCCAACTTCTACTCCTCTTATTTATAATGAGAATCCTTACAATTAAAATAGGAAAGAGATAAAACTACTAAAACTAAACCTCCTTATAACATAGGAAGGTTTTAATACAATGGAAAGAAAACTTTCTAAATCTGAAAATAGGAAAGTTTCCAAACACTTTTAGGAAACTAAATTTAAGAAAGTTCTTAGTTTCCAAACAATTAAAATTCCAAATAACTAGCACTATATTTTAGGAAAGAAATAAAAAAGAGTGAAAAATCTGCTGTTGGTACTGTTTACGTGAACAGTACCATGAACACTGTTTACGTGAACAGTGTGGGTTGGTCAGCCGATTGGGCCTGGCCCAATTTTGGACTTTCGGCCCCTTCTGGAGTAGACTTGGGCTGCATCACTTTGTTTGTAACCCACTGAAGTCATGGCTTTGTGAAACCTTCCAAACCAGGCTATAGGGGATTGCTTGAGCCCATAAAGGAATCGTTTCAGCTTACACACTTTTCCTTTAGTAGCTGATGATGCAAATCTTGGCGGGACATGCATAAACACTTCCTCGGCTAGTTCCCCATGAAGGAACACATTCTTGACATCTAGTTGCTGTAAGTTCCAATTATAATGTACTGCGTAGACCAGAATGTCACGAATAGTATTCATTTTTGCCACAGGGGCAAAGGTCTCTTGATAGTCAATTCCATACGTTTGTGTGAATCCTCTGGCTACTAGTCTGGCCTTGTATTTGTCTATAGTCGCGTTTTTTTTTTTTGCTTGACAGTAAATATCTACTTGCATCCAACATGCTTCTTCCTTGGTGAAAGATCAACTAAGTCCCATGTCTCATTTTTCCTCAGGGCAGTCATTACCTCTGCTTTCCATCTCGCATCTGCAACTGCATCCTACCATTGTTTGGGAACAAACACAGAAGACAAAGTAGAGACAAGCAAGATATGATGGAGACAATGATCTATAGGACACATACTGAGATATAGGATGCTGAGTACAGGTCCTAGTACCTTTGCGAAGAGCAATAGGTAAGTCTGACTCAGATAGAAGAATATTACCAGACGGAAGGATTTCATTATCTAAAACATCTAGATCTAGAGTTGGCGAAGGGATGCGTGTAGGTGCGTTGATGGTGGTCTTTCCCTGCCCGATTGTGGTACGGCCATAGACTTGTAGGCGAGGTGGAGTATTATTTGCTTTCTCCATGGCTTCTGGGCTGGGATTTCTTTCAGTAGAGGGTAAAGGTGAAGGTAAATTGCGCTCAGCAGAAGATGATGTGTTTTTTCCCCCTGAAGTGGAAGGGGGGAGGCCATAGGTATTATAACAGGTCCATCTTCCTGAAGATTAGGCTCCCCCTGAAGATGAGACGCTGGGTAGTAGGAAAGGTGTTCATAGAAGAGGACATCCATGGAAGGGAAAGTGTGGCGGGTTGGTGAGTGGTAACATTTATAGCCTTTCTGGGTTAGAGAATATCCCAAGAAAAGACAACGGAAACCTTGTGGTTCAAATTTTCCTGGAGATCTATGGTTGCGCACATAGCACACGCAGCCAAAGATCTTAGGAGGAATAATATGGGAATCATTACTGAGGAGTAGGGTTAAAGGTGACTGGTGATCAAGAACTGGGGTCGGGACACGGTTGATTAGATAGGCTGCAGTAAGTATGGCATCACTCCAGTATTATGGTGGCACATTGCGGGCAAACATCAAGGCACAAGCCACTTTGAGTAGATGGCGATTCTTCCTTTCGGCCACCCCATGTTGTGTAGGAGTATCAAAACAACTAGTCTGGCGCAATACCATTATCCGTTAGAATATTGTTGAAACTCGCTCTCAAGGTATTCTCTTCCATTGTCACTACAAAAAATCTTGAGAGAAGTTTGAAATTGAGTCTTGATCATCTAGTGAAACTGGAGAAAACACTGAAAAACTTTACTCTTGTTATGCAATAGATATACCCAAGTGGTTTTAAAATAAAAATCTATAAATGTAACAAACCAACGGTGGCCAGTAATATAATAGTTCAGTTGGTCCCCAAACATCAAAATGAACTAAAGTAAAAGGAGTACTACTCCGTTTAAAAGAATGACTATACGAAGACCGAGTTTGCTTATCCAGAATACAAGTTTCGCAAAAAAACTCGTCTTGTTTACATTTATTTGCTAAAGTAGGAAAAAAAAAACTAGCTAAGACTCTGAAAGACGGATGCCCGAGCTACTAGTGCCACTGTTGAAGATCAAGATTAGAGGATGCTGAATAAAGGTGATGTACTAGGCTTGGGTGAGCTGGAACTGACTTAGAGAACCTTCATCAAGCAGATAGAGACCACCATGCATTCTACCACATCCAATCATCCTCTCTGTTTCTAGATCTTGAAACAGATAATAAGATGGAAAAAAAACATAACTTTGCAGTTTAAAGAAGAAGTTATACTACTGATAGACATAAAATTAATAATGAATTTTGGGACATGAAGCACAGACTGCAAAGTTTAAGGAGTGCACTAAATTGAACCTTTCCCTGATACAGAGGAGAGGGTCTCATCAGCCACACGAACAGTATTAGTTTTAGATGTAGGCAAGTACTGATGAAATAAGCTATGGTTACCAGTCGTGTGGTCCGTGGTGCCGGAGTTAATAATCCAAGGATTAGAGACCGTTGACGCACAGTGCTCACTAAATTACATACCTGATCGAGTAAAGTGAGAACCTGGAGTGGTAGAGGCAGGAGCAGATATAAATGGCGATCCGAAAGAGGCAGCATATGATGGCGGGAGCAAACGACTGAGGGCCTGAAGAATGTGACTGTCTAGTAGTAGGGCTGTGGGATTAGCAGCTAGATGCGCTTTAGTCTGATTTGCCTATGAGTCCTTGAAGTTCTTGAACTTTTGCATACCTTTTTCACGTCTCTTTGCTTCAAAATCTGCTGGTTTACCATGGAGTTTCCAACAAATGTCTTTAGTATGCCATGGTTTGCCATGATGCTCACATTTTATTGAATCTTTGGATGCAGTAGGGCCCTTATAAGGCTGAGTGTTTGTCTGGAGGGTAGACCTATTAGGGACAGAAGGTGACAACATAGTCGTTCCCCTGTGGTCTTCAAGTTGTACCATGGCATAGGCCTGCTTAAGGGTGGGAAAAATGATCCTTGCTAAGGATCTGTGAACGAATAGGATCAAGCTCGACATTTAGTCCTGCCAAGAACGTATACTCTGTATTTTTCTTCCCTTTTCTTAAAAAAGGTAGCATCTTCATCACCCTTTGCATGTATAGAATCATAAAAATCAATGGCCTGCCAGTGACTTCGTAATTGAGTATAATACTGAGACATTGTTAACTCCTTCTGGGTAGTCTCATGAACCTTTTTCTACAAAGCGTAAATTAAAGCATCATTCCCAACCTAGGAATATGTGTCCTTTGTAGATTTCCAAATCTGTGCAGCTGTATCCAATAAAAGATATCCCTTGGCTATGGCAGGTTGCATGGAATTAAGTAGATATTGCATTACTAAGGAATTTTCAGCATTCCATTTGTTTAGAGAAGTATCCTCAGTAAGGAATTTAGTCTGGGCGCCAGTGAGATAACTAGATAACCCCCGAGCCGTAATAGAAAGCTGTGTGTTTCGGGCAAGGTTTAAAATCTCGGGTTTCGGAGGAGTCTCGGCCTCCTCCGAAACCAAGATCTCGTCGGCGAGATCTCGCCGAGACAGTGTATTTTAAGCTGTCTCGGTGGCCAAAATGCATTTTTTAGGTCTCCAACTTCAAGGGAACCTCATTTTTACATACATAAACACATTTAGAGTATAAAATTGTAAAAATAATGACTCTTTGTGGTTGTTTGGGTTTACACCCATGTTTGGACAGTCAACGCTGAAGTCTGTTATAAATTTAGGTTAATATTAGCTATTATATTCAATCAAATATGGCAAATGAGACAATAACATAATGCATTAGGGGAAAGAGAAACAAAATAACACTTCATTATAAATCATTACATCATAGTTCAAATATTCAATATTGAATGATCCCATAGTCCCCCTGTGCCCATAGTCCACAATTCCACAATCCTCATCCAGATACAATGTCTAGTAATACGTAGAGTGTCGTGGATGATCCATCCTACTATCATCATATATCTGGGAAAGTTGTCGACGCAAATTGTCTTCCAATTGAGCAACATAATCTTCCCATGACATTCTTGATGCAAAGTAGTTCTGGTAGTCTTGCACATGATTCATAAATATAACATCAGTAGCTGTCCAAAGGATACCTATCTTTGGGAAGAATGGAAAAACATCTGAAGTAGTACTCTGGTGCGTAGACTCTTGTGGAAGTACTGATGGAACGGAATAGAAGTTGGTTGACCACTCTGAAGTTACAGCAATCCCCGCAGTCTGAAGCACCACCCGTTGCAAGTTAAAAATCCAAACAAAGAAAGAATGGAGGAAGAAATGAAAAAACCATGAAAAAACTAAGAAAAAAGAGGAAGGAGCAATCTCCACCGAGAACAACCTCTCTTTTATAAAAGAGAAAAAAAGAAGAAGCAAAAAGCATGTTCTCGTCGAGATCTCGCGAGAATTAGCGAGATTAACCGAGAATAACCGAGATATGCCGAGATCTCGGCGAGAACATGTAAATGCCGAGACGAAAAGGGTTATCGACCCTATTTTCGTCTCGGTTAGTTACGAAATTGGCGAAATCGGCGAGATCTCGCGTCGCCGAGATTTTATTCCATGGTTCCGGGACTATATGTAGTTACCACTATCAAGTTTTGTGGTATTAGTTGGAATGGTGAGATTTTCCATATAATAAAAATCAGTTCTAGCAGACGTTACCTTCAAATGCCATTGCAATTACAGGAATAAAAGAAGGTCTCGATTTGGGTACTTAGTAAAACCCAAAAAATTAAGATAGATAATATGCTGGAATAAAATGATATCTGGTAAACAATGTCAATCAACCATACCAGATCAAACAAACCTCATATGAAGAGGAGCAATATCATGTACAGAGATGCCGTGTATCAATCTGCCAGGAATGGGAGAGATAACTGCAGCAAGGTTCGATCTTCATAGAGTCAGGGAAGAATTGATGTAGGCGCTTCGTATGATCTCTTTCAAAAATATCCCATCAATAAGGGATACACGGCAACCAATAATGAAAAAATTCCTTAGGGAGATGTTTAGTTCATAGGTAAGAAATTAGAGAAGATGAGGAGAAGATGTAGGAGATGGTGGTAGGTTTAGGTAGGTTGTAGGGGCTGATAGGGATCAAAGATAGAAGCTAATACGTGTCGGTTGTGGTAGAAGGGGATAGAGGTGGTGTCGGTGGGTGTAGTTGGCAGTAATTAGGGTGTCAGTGGCTTTAGCAGGTGGTGGCGGTAGATGTTGAATGTTGAAGGGTTTTGAATGGATTCGATGGGGTAGAGATTGATGGTAATAGGGCTTTTTCCAGGTGGGTAGTTGGCGGTAGGTTTAGGAAGAAGAGAAGGGCTGGCCGCAGGTTGTAGAGAGAAGAAGAGAAGGGAAAAAAGAATAGGTATGGCTGGCACTAGGTTTAGATAGGAGAAGAGAAGAGAAAAAGAAGAGTAGGTTAGGTTGGCTCTGATACGATGTTGAATCAGAGAAAGAATGAGTGAAAGTTAAGTTTTCTCCCACCATCCCAGCTTTATTTATAATAAGAGAGATTATAAACTAACAAGAACTCTAGAGTGACTAGGAGTCCTAGTTAACTAAGGAAAGGAAATAAATAGATAACAAAAATAATAATAACCACAAAATTACATGAATACCCCTAACTTAAGTGGACAACTTTTACAACAAGTAGCAACAACAGTAGTAGTAGTAAAACAACACAGTATAGATTACTATGAACCATGCATCAGCAACAGCAGTAGTAAAGAGACACAATATAGGTTACTGTGAACGATGCAGCGACACCGGTAGTAGTAGTAAAACAGCATAGTATAGGTTACTGTAAACCAAGCAACAACAACATGGTATAGGTTACTGCGAACCAAGCAGCAACAACAACACAGTTTGAGGTCACTTAGAACCAAGCAACAATAGCAACACAGTATAGGTCACTATGAACCAAGTAGAAGTAGCATCAGCAATAGAGCAGACACCAAGCAGCAATAGTAGCATAGTGTAGGTCGCTGTGAACCAAGTAGTAGAGATCGCATCAGGTGTAGGTAGTAGGGGCTGCATCAGGTAGTAGAGGCAGCAAAAAACTTGAGTATTAGTTCTTGAAGCCAAGACCAACAAATCTTGAATAAGACCTTTAAAGAAGATCTTGAAGTAGTAGTATAGTAGTCACAACAAGAAAGCAGTAGGTTGCGTCACGTGCAACGATAGTATGCTCCCAACATAAGCATGTAGTAGGTAGCTAGCTCTCTTCAATAATGGAGGGGAATACCCAACAAGAACAACCACAAATAAGAGCCCAATAATCTTCAAGCACCTCGTTTCGGTAGCAAATAAAATCCCAGATATGCTAGATACGAGAAATAATAATCAGCATTCCATGCAAATTCTATCAGTGTGATCTAGAGACCCTTCAAAGCAATAAATTGCAAATATAGAAGTCCAATGACAATTCTGTAAATTATGGTCACACTTATGGGACCACCCAAGCAAAGTAATACTCCAAATATGTCACTGACAAGAGCTAGTGGCACTTTGGTAATTATCTACACTGTTCAAGGAGCCATGGGTAATTAACAAGGAATGAATGGTAATAATGTAAATAATCAGAATTTTAATCTCCCTTGAGGCAAACAAACAGACCCTTAATGGCAATGGTAACTTTTAAAACAATGGAAAGTTCTTAAAGAACTACCCACAAGGGACAAAGATTAAACAAATAGACCCCAATGGTAAAATTGTAATTATCTCAAGACAACCCAACACCTTAAAGAACTTTCCCCGTTGCCAGAATTATTTATAAAGCCCAAGGGTATTTGAGAAAAGAAGCAAATAAAATAATAATCCAAACAAAACGTGACTTGGTTGTCCTTAATTTTTACTACTTCGCCCCTAACAGAGTCAAGGCAACGGTACTCGTAGATTAGCTAGCTCTTTAGTTGCTTGGTTGCATGGGGCACGTTAGTACGCACAGTAATTTGATTGCTACTAGCGTGGTGCATTAGCGCCAAGGAATCAAGTATCGTGTATCGGTACCGTATCAGACAGGTAAAATTAAGAGACGTATCGTATCGTATCGTGGATACGGTGGATATGCACGGATACACATGGATACGGGGCAAGATACGTACAAAAATGATTAAGGAACCTACAAAACACAATTTTAAAGCAAAAAAAATGTATAATTAGCAACATTGAGAAAGAAAAGGTTTCTTACATCATAGACACACATGATTATGGGGCAGGATACGCACAGAAATGATTAAGGATTATACAAAACACATTTTTAAAGCATAAAAATACAATAAATCTATAATTAACAACATTAAGAAGGAAAGTGTTTCTTACATGTAAATTACTCAGCTAATTCCATGTCGAGTGACGGTCCGGATCGAACTCTGACTCATATTGGGGAGGAAGAGGTGCAACCAATATTATTTGGAATGTATCTCTTATCCATGTACAGTAGGTAAACCAATCCATATGTTGATTATAGAAGGTAGTAAACTGGTAGTAGAAACGTGTATACTCTTTTGAAGTCGACATTCTCGTTTCTGGGACCCACGATGTCTCAGTTTGACTTCCATGTGATGTACTACCAGCGTTGATGTTTACCATTCTTGCTCCATTGT
The DNA here is from genome assembly GCA_028583415.1 of Protea cynaroides. Lineage (NCBI taxonomy): Eukaryota > Viridiplantae > Streptophyta > Magnoliopsida > Proteales > Proteaceae > Protea > Protea cynaroides. The sequence continues at coordinate 30,792,418 of CM053271.1, forward strand.
CTGTAGCAGAACTCATGCTCATTGACTCCATTTCATATGTAATCATATTAGTATCATCATCATGGAGTTGCTGCCTACCCTTCCCCTTCCCCTTCCCCTTCCCCTTTTGGCTGTAACTCCTTTGTTGTAAGCGACTACCATGATTATCGTCTTGAATTGTATGAGTATATCCTGCCTCCTCTGTAAAGTGCACTGGATCATATGATTGCATACCACCACCACTATCACCAGCATCACTCCTACCACTGACCCCACCACCACCACCGCTACCACCACCATCACCACCACCACCACCACCATCGTCATCATCATCATCATCATCACCACTCTCCTCAGAAATAGTGCCTCCATATTTAGCACCTGACCTCGTCCTTCTGGCATCACCATCAGAGGGGGACGAAGTACTCTCACTTTGGACTTGGGACTTGGTCTTGTGTTTCTGATGGTGGTTGTGTTTCGTCCTCTTCATTTAGTTGACGAATGATGTCATCTATTAAAGGATTAGGTCTAGTAGATTGTCTATCCACAGCAATCTCATCCATCACAAATGCTCTATTGGTGTCCTCTACCCATGTTCTAATTGGGTCATCCTCATCAAGCGCATGGGTTATGTCAAGTGGGTCAATGTAGGCTTCTGTCTCATTTGGCCGCTCCGACTCCATAAATTTTTTCATCAACCTCATGTTGTAGTGCACGTAGACCAGCTTATGAAGTTTTTGATGGCTGAGGCGGTTGCGTGGTTTAGTAAACCACGTATAAGCTCAAAAGTGCTCCAGTTCTTTTCACAAGCACTTGAGGAGGCCGTTTGGGACAAAATCCGGATTGTAATTTTCCTCAAGTGTAGAGCACTTGTGCCATAGTTAAGCCACCAATCAGCTGTGCAAAGAACAATATTTCCAATCAGCCACTAATTAGTTAAGTAAGACACCAATCAGTTAAGACAAAAATAATATGTCCATTGTCTAACTTACCAGGAGCCATCTTGAATGCAGCAGCCTTAGCAACCCGATCACCAAATTCTCTCCGGTATTCACGAAATTTTTTAATCTACAGTAGTTAAATAACTTTAGCCAATCATAAAGGGTTTGTGCAACTAACATTTATGGAAAACAAAAGTGGTTTTTATTACCTGTTCTGTGGCCAACAAGACATTATTTATATCTGGCTCCATTCTATTGATAACTTTTCTAACAACTTCTATATATTTCAACTCATACCCCAATCCAGAGTTTGAATATTGTTGATCCGGGTTTAAGTAATATGCTACACATCCAGATATAAGAAACATTAGAAATTTATAATTCAAATCCTAACTGATAAATATAAAAAGCAATAGTCTAAAATTAATCGAAACCAAAGTACCTGCCATATGAATGTCTTGTAACAACACTCCTTCCCATCGGTTCTCTATAATCTTCAAATATTTTTTCTTTGATGATGGGTTCCATTCATGTAACTTATATCTTATCATTTGTATTGCATAGACCAACATCCCCATTGTTCGCTCCTTATCACCATCAACTAACTTAAGTAGAACAAATAGGGGCTTCATAATCTGAGTTATTTCATCAACCTTCTTCCAAAATTTTGTTGACATAAGAATTTCTGTCACCTCAGTCCCTATCTTGGTTGCATGATATGTACTCGACAACCATTCTATACTAGTTACCATTTGGAGTAAACCTGCCTTTCGTTGCTCAAGGCTGTCCAAGGCAACATAGTTTGTTGCAAACCTTGTTGCTCCAGGCCTTATCAAGTCCTTTTGTGTGTGCTTCCTCATTAAAGCCAACTCCCAACTGTGATTGTAAATAAAATTTGTTACCGTCCTTGCTTGACCAACCACCTTAGCTACCTTGGGCAACTCTCTAATATCTTTAAACATTAAGTCAATACAGTGTGCAGCACAAGGTGTCCAAAATAAGTGTTGCCTCTTCAGTATAAGTCCGGCTTTTTTGTAATTAGTAGCATTATCAGTAATCTGAACTACATTTTCCTCCCCAACTTCTTCAACAACTTCATCCATCAGTTTGAAGATATACTGTGCATCTTTGACGTGAGCGGATGCATCCACTGACTTAAGGAAGATGGAACGCCCATCACATTAGACAAGAAAGTTGATGATGGACAGCCTTGTGGGCCCACACCAACCATCACACATGATGGTTACTCCATACTGGGACCATTTCTGTTTGAAGGTTTCTATATAATCATTCACTTCACCCACTATGGCATCCAAGTAAGGGCTACCAATCTGATAAGCTGTGGGGGCCGTCACACCAGGTCCACAACGCTGTATCTCCCTCACCATTGCCTTGAAATAAGGATCTTTGGCCTTGTGTGATGGGATAAATGCACTGTGGAACCATCTAGCGATAAACTTTCCCATTCTCTCACCCATGGACTTTGAATGCATTGACTCCTCTATCCTCTGTTGCCCTGCATCTCTTGGTTTAAAAGGCATTGAAGGAGTCATTTCATGAATTTCTGGGGTTTTTTTCCTCTTGCCTCTCATTCGATCAAACATACCTCTTATATTGCTGGATTTACTCAATGAAGCTGGTTGCTTGCCCCTGCTTCTCTGTGTCCCACTACCACCAACACCACTACCACCAACACCCTGAGACATAGACCTTATTAGCTGGTCTTCATTCCAACGTTTCTCTGCTGCCTTATGCCTTGAGCCCCTAACCACTTGTTGAATCTCATCTTCAGCATCCATATCGGATCTCTCATAATCCTCTAAATTTAAGTGACACTCATCTTCCATAAGGTTTTCTGTTATTCTCTCTGCATCATCCGTCCTCTGTTTTCCTTTTGCTTTTTCTTCAGCTAAGTGCTTTGCCATTGCCCTGCTCACCTCCACTGGACATTTTGAGCACTTCTTGACATTGGCAAAACCCCTTGCCATGTGTTGCTTTTGCCGTGTCACCCCACCACCATGATGTTCAGTGCCACAGAAATTGCACTTTGTCGTCAATCTATTGTCGTTGATTTTAGTGCAATATAATCAACCCACGTCTTTGTTCTCCATATTCCTACACGTCACATGTGTGATACAACATACGAGATTAAATAAAATGTCAAACCTAGCAAATTATTTTCATTTAAAAAAAATAATTGGATTGTTTTCAATGATATGAATCATATAATGGATGATTTAAATTTTACAAGCAATGATGTGACATCTAAGATGAGAATTGAATTGAAGTAAGAATTCTAATGAAACAACAACTAACACTAGAATCCAAGGGCAACAAACACATGCAACAAAATGAAAATGTAATCTATCAGTTTTATACCTTTAATTTTTTCTAGTACATAAGGAGAACCATTATGCCCAAATTAGGGTATTATTCAAAGTAGTCTAAAAATAAATATCATAACAAATTCCAGAATAGTCCATCACATTGGGACCCAACCAAATAAAATGGGATTTGATTCGATTGGACATGGGATTGGTCCCATTAGATGGGATTTATCCAACTGAAATTAAAGATGGAGTCCTAACACTAATTAAAAAAGGAATCTGATATGGGTACCTGTTATGAATATATCATTTTCAGCAAGGTACATTTATTTTATTTTATTTTTTTGAACTAAATGGTGAATTTTTTTTTTTTTGGTAAACAACTAAATGGTGATAGGGGAAAGAAACAACATATCTGGGCAGCAATTGATAAAACAAATGATTTAATAAAAAAAATAAAATAAGAGAAATTGAGAGCACAAAGAGCAGAGAGCATACTTACCCAAAAAAAAAAAAGAGTAGAGAGCAGAGAGAGAGAGAGAGAGAGCAGAGAGAGAGGACAGAGAGAGAGAGAGAGAGTAGAAAGCAGAAAGAGAGAGAGCAGGGAGCAGAGAGAGAGGGCAGAGAGAGAGCAGAAAGAGAGAGCAGGGAGCAGAGAGAGAGAGGGTAGCGAGAGAGAGAGAGAGCAGAGGGTAGAGAGCAGAGAGAGAGAGCTAAGAGATAAATATAATTATATATCTAATTTTTTAACCAAAAACAAAAAATACTCGAAAATTACCATAGAAAGAGGAGAGAACAGAGAGCAGAGAGAGAGAGAGAGAGAGAGCAGAGAGCAAAGAGAGAGCAGAGAGAAAGAGTTGAGAGGTAATATATTTATATATATTTAATTTTTTGACCAAAAAAAAAAAAGCTCAAAAATTACCATTGAGCAGCAAAGATGGTAGATCAGTGGTCTACACATCTTACACAAGTAGTAGAAGACCAAAGGATTCATTTTTGGAAGAAAAAAAAAAATTTCGAAATTTGTACTGTTCTTCAAAAAATTCTCAAATCGAACATCAAATTAGTGTTTAAATCCATGTATGTAGCATGCATTCACCAAATATGACTATGCTTCACTGATTCATGAGAAACAACACAAAAATCTATTTATTTTGAAAAAAAATGTAGTTGAAATTCATACCTTCACTGATTTCCGCCCTTGGAGCTTGAAGAGGTGATTTCAAGCTTTAATCTTCACAGAAACCAAGTTTCTTGCTACCTTTCCAGTCGTTTTAGGGCTAAGAATCAAAGCCCTAAGTTTTTTTTGGAAGAAAATGAAGTTGCAAAGGAGGAACGAAGCTCAAATGGTCATCGTCCTTTTGAAAAACGACGTATCTGCAGAGGGTCGATACTGCTCGATACTAAAAGGTTGTATCGACCAGTATCGACCTGTATCGAACCGATACGATTCGATACAGGTCGATACAGTTTTTTTTTTAAACCATATTTAAAGTGTATCGATACACTCGATAGCGTATCAAGTGTATCGAGGTGTATCGAGCCGATACACCTCGATACGCTATGATACACTCGATACTATGTTTTTTTTTAAAAATTGAGAGAAGAATCGAGGGGTATCGTCGATACCGATACGTATCGGCCGATACGGTGCGTATCGTGTCGATACTTGATTCCTTGGTTGGGACCCACAGCATATCGTTAACTCTAACAGCACTCAATCAATCCTATGGGTTGCCACACTCCCCCACAACCCCTTTCCAATAAATCAAGCTCAAGGATGTTTTACTCTTTAGAGATTTTCGCACAATGATTCAGACTCTGGATGACCATTGTGGTTAAATGAGTCCTAGGGTACATATTTATTTTTGCAGTACTTAAGCAAGTAGTTTTAAAATAAAATTCTTTATTAGTTTGCTTCTTTAATTGTCTATCAAGGGCATAAAGTTCCTGGCTGTGCTTCACCTCATATTTGTTTATTTTAGCTTTTCCTGGATGGTCTGGTTATTATATTCATTTTTTCATAGTTAAATAGATTACGTTATGTGGTGGTTTTCCTCCAATTTTTCTTCGCAGTTTACAATTAGAATGAGGCATTTATTACTTACTTTACAGTTTCCCATTGTCAACCACATTTTTCGGAATTCGCTTAAGCTTAAATCCTGTGATGCTGAAACGGTTAGTCCATACTTCTTTTTTCCCCCCTAGATATCCCTACTCTGCATGTTTTTAGTATCTACGAACTGATATATATCTTATGTTAAATTGTATTCAGGAGACGTGGTTAAATATATTAACTTTTTCATGCCAGATTATGAACTTACACAAAGCATCAGAGAGCTTCATGTCCTTGATTCACTCAATAGAGTCCAACAAGGACATCAAGCTTGCTGAAGATTATTTAGGAAGAGAAACTCTAGATGTGCCTGTCAACTCAAGAAAACAAATTGTAGCAGGTAGAGAATAAACTTCTGTTAATGCTATAGAACTAAACTATTAATAACCTTTTGATGATAGTTATCATTTTACCCGACCCCATTTAGTTGGGGGAAAGGCTGAGTTGAGTTTAACATAAAATCTAATATTGTTAATCACTTCTTTCAAATTTTTTTCTATGAGCCATCAGTTGCTGTTTAGATTTGTTGATTTTAAAGACATTTCAGTACTGTCCGACACCACCTCTAAGTTTTAATTTTATTTGAAGATCTATTGACCAACGGTACATGCTGTCCATAAGGAATCCATGAAATACATTGAAATTCAGCTGGTTGAATGAGTTCCTTGCATTGAAGGCTCGTGAACATGTGTGGAATGTGTTCCTAATGTCCCAATTGCGTTGGAATTATTACCTTTCCTTAGAACTTGTTTGGATGACTGAATGCGGCTGTTTTTTTTTTTTGGTTGAATAAAGAATATATTAACAACACCCCGAAAGGCAGCAAAATAGATCTGGGAATCCAAAAGATAGAGCCAGGCCCCTTACAAAGCTAGGACGAGAACGCCCAATTAGAACAGTGGGAGAACAGAAATAAAAGAAAACCGGATCTTCCAAATTATGGGAAGTCCATATTCCAAGAAGACAATATATATCTGTTAATAGCGATGTCCGGACATGGGGACCTCAGACTCATCACAATACCATGGACATCAAAATTGATAGCCTCCCAAATCTGAGTAAAGCTTCTAGACTTGGAAACCCGTCGACGACAATTTCTTTCAACCCAAATATGATAAACTATTGCACCAAAAGCGAGCTTAGCTATAGTGTCCCCTAGAGATTTAGACTTGAACTTCTTGGACAGCCATTTCCACTCAAGGTCAAAAGGCAAGCTTCTTCTTCTTACAGGCCAGCATTTGTTAAGGATTCTATGGAGTGTGCTCTTATCCTAACAATCCTTTGGAACCCATTTCATATCCTATAATAATATCTGGAGAATTCTTCTTTTTCTTTTCTCTTTTTTTGGCTTCCTGGGTAAAGTTCAGATGTTCGTCTTATTGGGCATTTCAGTTCATCTTCTAAAATTTGAAAGAGGAAAAGATGGAGATCTACAGCTGAAGCCTGCTGCATTTGATTCTACTCTGTTACAAAATGTTTGTTGTGGATGAGGAAAGGCAAAAAGGCACATTGATGAGAGTACCAACAGAAAATGTACAGGAAAGAGGATCTTCTTGAAGGTTTACATTGAGAATGAGGAAGGTGATAATGACTTGGATGTAGGAAGTAATCCAGCTCAACAATTTCTGATCTTAATAATCGAGGAGCCTAAAAACAACATTTAATTTCTGTTGAGATGGAACAAGCTCATGGTCATTCAAATCGATGTTATATGTATGGACAAGTAGGAAAGAAGGCGAATTGAGAAGAGGACTGAAATTAATAAGAGAATGGGGAATTTGGATGGTTAATTGGTTTCAAATTGGATATAAGTGCTCATAAATTCATGATTGTACCCCAAATTAGTGAAAGTAGGTCTTCAGAAATATTAGTTTTCTTCAGAAACATTAGTTTTCTTTTGTTTCCAAATGGTGAATGATAGAGCAAACAATAGAAGGTTCCTTACAATATGACCCTGAAATGCTGAATCCTTGGTTATCCTTCATTGAGTTCTAAAATTCATCTTGTATGAAATTCCAAATGGTATTGGTTGAATCACTGTCGAAAATTTTCCTTTGTTTTTCCACAAAAAATGAAAGGTCGTCAAGCCCTCAGGTTATAAATTTTGCAGTAGATTTGAAAAATTGTTGCAGCCATTAAAAAGGTCTAGACTTGAACCTAAAAAAAATCTAGAAGGCAACATCTGCACTGGTACATTAATAAATATTGTATATAGATACCAATGTGTAGACATACTTAAGTCGTATAATCATTGTGTAGAACGGTATATAGATATTTTATGGGTTTATACAACTGTTTATAAGACATTATGGTCGATACTTTTTTGTGGTAGTTCCCTTGAAGTGCATTAACTTTCATGTATGTGTGTGTATTGCATGCACAGGTATGTATGTAAAGGATAGATAATTGAGATGCACCTTTAATGAGGACTATGATGGATTTGATTGGTTGTAAGTCTTTTTTATGGCTAACCTCTTGCATATATTTGACCAGGATTGCTTCTGAGGGATATTAAAAGTTTTTGGCGAGTTGCCTTGTTGATGTCAACATTGTTATACCCCGTGGTCATGACCAAAATGAAGATCTGTTAAGAGGGCACTTTGAATTGGACAAGAGAAAAGAATTGTTCTGTACAGTTGAAAGTATGATTATTGAACTAGGTATGGTTAGTTGGGTCATTTTCTTTTCTACCAGTGTGTTATCTTTGTTACAAGAAGCCCTTTGTTTTTCTTTTTCCTCTACATGTGATCACAGTTTGGCTCTACACAGTTTCCAACTGCAATATCCCATAGGCATTTTTTTATGGTTGATTTCACCGACTATTGAAGCTTGTCGTAAAATGTGTTCAAGGGCATGTTTGTAATTTTTTCTTTATTTTCTTTATTTTCTTTTCTTTGGTACACGACGCCAAATGTTTTTAATTTTTTCTTTATTTGGAGTACACCTCATTCCTCCTCTACCATCACCCTCTTCTTTCTCCCACCACCTAAATCCTACCTAAACCCTACCGCCACCACCTAAACCCTACCTAAACCTTACCGCCACCACCTAAAGCCCACCTAAACCCTACCTAAACCTTACCGCCACCACCTAAAGCCCACCTAAACCCTACCGCCACCACCTAAAGCGCACCTAAACCCTACCGCCATCTCCCACTACACACCTAATCCTTGGCGCAACCACCTAAAGCTCTAATACCATCACCTAAACACTTTTTTTCTTCCTCTCTAATCTCTTACCTTATACCCTACCGTCCCAAACCCTAACCTAGCTACTTTTTCTCTTTCTAGCCTACTTATCTATGCACTAAGAACCTCTCTCTAAGGATCGGTTGTCATTTGGTGTCGTGTATCTCTAGTTGCAGGGTTGTTCTTCGAAGAGATCGCAAACATAGCCATCCTCGATTCTTCCCTATTTGTATGAAGATCAAAACTTGCTACAAATGTCTATCTAGTTCCCAGAAGATTGAAACCCTCCACCATTAATTATTGCCTCTGGTATTTCACTAGCGGCATCTCCGTTCTAGGTATTTTACATTGTTGAGCACATATCGATTTGTTCTGCTCCAGTTTTTTAGAAAGATCGTTCTTAGGTTGTGTTCATCACCATGCCTGATTCTTTTGAAGTTGTTTCTCCCACTACGATGATCCCCAAAAATAGAATTTACTGCTATTGCACTCAACCCAATCAAGTTGGATGGGACCAACTATTTAATGCGGTAAAAAAGGGCACGCATGGCGATCTTTGCAAGAGGTTTGTTGGGATACATCACTGGTCACAAGAAGCCACCTTCCCTTATAAACCGACTTTATGACAAATGGGCTCCCGAAAACTCTATTGTGATGGCATATTTAATTGGCTCTATGGAACCTAAAATTGGCCGGGGGTATGTATTGTTACCTGATGTTTCAGAAATTTGGAAGGCGGCCAAGGAGACCTATTCTCATGTTGGCAACTATTCTTTGATTTATAATTTTCATGTGAAGATTGGTGCAACTAAGCAACGGGACATTACTGTATCCCAATATTATTCTGAACTCCGAAGTTTGTGGCAAGAGCAAGTTCAAAATCTCACCGAGATCTCGAAATTCTCGGTCTTCTCGCTGAAGACCGAGACTAATTTGCAGGCGATAACCATTTTTGTTATTTCCTGCATTATTTCGCCCGAGATCTCGGAAAAAAGCCAATTTCTCGCTGAAACATGGTGAGAAATTGGTTTTTTACTTTTTGTAAAAGGTATAAAAGGGGCTAGACCCCTATTCTCGGTTGAGAACTCGACCGACAACAGGTTTCTTCCTCTTTTCTTTTTATTTTTCTCAAAAAACCTCAAATCTTTAATTTTTTTGTTACTTTTTCATACGAAATTGGTGCTGGTGGTGCTTTGGAGTGCGGAGATTGCTGTGGGAGCTCCGCATCTACGTATTATTAGACATTGTATGGAGACTATGGGCTCATGGGGACTAGGGAGTTAGGAACTTAGGATTTCTTTAATGTATTATCGAGTATTGAACTATGAAAAAATGATTTGTATGATATACTTGGGTTGTTTTATAATGAAGTGTTATTTTGTTTCTCATTCCCTTAATACAGTATTTTATTGTCTAATTTGCCATTTTTGAATAATTATATTAGATAATTATTGAGTACAATAACCAATATTAGCCTAAGTTTGCAACAGGCTTCAACGTTTACTGTCAAAACATAGGTGTAAACCCAAACAACCACAAAGTGTGATTATTTTTACAATTTTATGTTCTAAATGTGTTTATGTATGCTAAAATAAGATTTCCTAAAGTATCAAACCTTAAAAATGACATTTGACCACCGAAACAGCCTGTTTTGAGGTGTCTTTGTTTTTATGCAGAGTCTCGGCGGGATCTTAATTTTCCCAGGGGCCGAGACGACCCCGAGATCTGAGATTTTAAACCTTAGGCAAGAGTTGAACTACTATGATACCTTTACTGTTGCTTGTTCTACTGATGCTATTGCTATGAAGCTTACAAAGGACAAACTGAGGGTGTTAAATTTTTTGGCTGGCCTTAATGTTGAATTTGATCAAATTTGTGCTCAGATTCTCAGTAGAGAGCCCCTCCCTTCTTTAGAATAGGCTTATGCCTTGGTTCAATTTGACGACATGCACTGTACTTTGATGATGCCTCCATTACCAGCCGAATGGTCAGCTCTTCAAACCACTCAACAAGGTGGTGTAGCAGCATTCTCCAACCCCACCTCCTCTCGAGACCCAGTTCGGTGTGAACATTGTGGGAAGGAAAGGCATTACTAAAGAGACTTGCTAGAAATTACATGGCAAACCGGTTGATTTTGAGGCCAATAGGTGTGAAAAAGGGATACAAAAATCCAAGAATTTTCGGGCACCACAGGTTCATTAGACCAAAGCTTGCCCTCCTACTGGGACTCTTCCTATGCTTTCAGCAGAAGAACTTCGGGCGCTCAGAAATCTACTAAAGCCATCTTCTGCAGCTAATACTGATTCATCATTTTCATCTGCCACACTAGGTTCATTTTTTGCCCAGTCAAGTATTTCTCATGCTGGTCACTGTGCTTCCTCTACCCCTAGCCCATGGTTTATGGACACTGGAGCCATTGATCACATGACTGATTCAGCCAGCTCCTTTTACCTGTACTCTCTCTTCTAGGAAAGATACAGTCCGAGTAGCAGATGGGTCTCTAATGTAATCCAACTTCAACCCACGCTACGATATGTAACGGACAAATTGAAATTGATTACAGGTGGCCACCGATCGGAAAGAACTCACAAGGTGATCCAAAGAAAGGGAAATCTATTATGGATAATGGAACAATGATCTATCTCAGTTCAAAGGGTCTCTAACCCCACTGCATCTCATAGGAACTCAATGTACTCCATAGAATATTTTTCATATTATTTCTTCAATGCCTCAATTGAGATGGACTACATCATTTAAATAGAATTGAAGATGAGCCTACTAATGGCAAGCTTGAACTATACTAAGCTAGTAAATAATTTTGGATAACAATGCTGTAATTAAAGGAAACAAAGACTACCAAAATAAAAGCAATCCCAACAGCTACTAAATCTTTCCAAATGAACAATTGTCATTTGTGATGCTTGCCATTTGGGAATACGATCTTCCAATCTTTCCATTGGAAGATCTCTTCCAATATTATGTGCCTACCAATAATGTGCTTGCCATGTTTGTGAGATTCACACCAATCTTCATACCCACTTGCCATGTTTGTGAGATTTACACCAACCTTCACACCAACCGATGATCCATGTGGGTTATTTGAACCGCTTGCGACCGTATTTGATGCCCATGAACCTATCTACATCAACTCCCCCCCGCTCAAAAACGTTCGACTCCGACGAATGTAAAACCGACATTTAATGCTCATAGAGATCTGGATTGAAGTGTTGGAAATCCTCCGCATGGATCCATGTGCAATTGTGGTCTGGGCGACCCTTCCATTTGATCAAGAAGGACTGGAAACCACCATCATGGGTGGCGACGAGTTTATTGTCAAGGACAGCCTCGATCTCATCGGTCATGGGTGTAGAAAAGGGAGGGAGCCGGATAGCAAGTTCTTCATTTCCTTCATCCGAGTGATGGCCAATGTAGAGAGTAAGATCATCGACGTTGAACACATTACTAATCTTCATATGGGGAGGGAGATCCAGATGGTAGGTGTTAGGACCAATTTGCCTTCCGATCTTGAAAGGGCCCATCTTATGAGGATGGAACTTATGATTATCGCCAGTAGACAGCCTTTTGGTAGCAATGCGGATCATAACAAGATCTCTGGGCTGGAATTCGAGGTCGTGACAATGTTGGTCAACAGCAGTCTTGTAGGATGTGTTGCTAAGCGCAATGCGGCGACAAACATCGGTATGTACCTCGGTTAAGTGGCGGATGAATTCATCGGCTTCTACACTTAGACGCATTGAGGATAGGATGGCAACTAGATCGAGCGAACGTCGGGGCTGGAGGCCAACAACAATCTCAAACGGGGTGCGGCCCGTAGTGCGGTTGACTGAGCTGTTGTAGGTGAACTCGGCCACATCCAGAATGGAGGGCCAAGTATGAGCATGGTCATGAACCAGACAGCGCAGAAGGTTGCCGAGACTTTGATTAACCACTTCTGTTTGGCCATCGGTTTGGGGGTGGAACGCAAAGGAGAACTGCAGCTTGGTTCCGGTCTTCAACCATAAAGTTTTCCAAAAATAGTTTGTAAATTTAACGTCACGGTCGGAGGTGTTAGATTCTAGTTGTAACAAAACCATACAAAGAAAGTACTAAACCAGAAAAACTAATGAAGAAGAAGAAGAAAAAGAGAGTGAGAAAAGATCACGAAAACCAGTAAGTGCTGGTGTCGAGATCTATATGGCCTTTTCCTCTATTGTCACTTTGTATTTATAGATGAAAAGATATTCATTATATAAGGAAGGTCTCCATAAGCAAAGAGACTGAAAATAAGAACCAAAATAAACTGAAATATGGAAAGAGAATAAAGACAATAAAAGGAAATAAAAGAAGAAGCCAGCAGCTAGTGTGGCTGGTGCTAATTACCGCCAGCGACATTGGTTGGGGTATCGAGATGGGCCTGGGCCTGTCCTTTCTTATGGGCCACGTTAACACCCTCCCTTAAGCTTGGAGTATATAGATCACCCATCCAAGTTTGTAACAGTTTATCCAATACGCTGGTCCAAATAAAGGCTTCGTAAGAATATCAACAAGTTGATTTGAAGATGATACAAATGGAGTAACTATCTTCTTCATGACAGCATCTCGAACAAAATGACAATCAACCTCAATGTGTTTGGTATGTTGATGGAATACGAGATTACTAGCAATATAAATGGTAGCTTGATTGTTACACATCAAGAACGTAGGTCTCGAGACAGGAAATCCAAGTTCTGGTAGAAGAGTCTTCAATCATAACAACTCAACAGTAGTATGTGCCATAGCACGATATTCAGCTTCAGCACTAGACTTGGAAATGGTAGTTTGCTTTTTATTCCTCCAAATAACTAGATTACCCCCAACAAAAGTACAATATCCAGTGGTGGAACGTCTATCACTATCAGCTCTTGCCCAATCCGAATCAGAATAACCAACAATGTCAAGATGCCGATGCCAATGATAGATAAGACCAGTTCCAAGAGATTTCTTGAGGTACTGCATTATGCGACAGGCTGCCTCCAAATGAGCAACTTTAGGAGCATGCATAAATTGACTAACAACCCCAACAACAAAAGAAATATTAGGCCGAGTTACAGTTAGATAAATTAATTTTCCAACCAAGCATCTGTATTGGTGAATGTCAGAATATTCCGGATTATCACAAGTTTCTAGCTTCTTATGTGGATCCATCGGTGTACCAACTGGTTTGGCTCCAAGAACTCCTGATTTAGAAAGTAAATCACGTACATACTTCCTTTGAGATACGCTAATACTTCTACTACTGCGAACCACTTCCATCCCCAAGAAGTAATGAAGAAGACCAAAGTCTTTCATCTGGAAGTGAGTATTCAAATAAGATTTAATTTCAGCAATGCCTGTCTTATCATTCCATGTAATGATAATATCATTGACATAAACGACAATAATGGTGGCATGAGAAGAACGACGTCGTACAAAAATGGGATGATCAGAGTAACACGTAACAAAGAAAAAATTTGTTATAACAGTGATGAACTTATCAAACCATGCACGAGGAGATTGTTTTAGACCATAAATTGCCTTAAGCAATTTGCATACCTTAGTTGAGTTCCCTCCCTGAGCAACATACCCTGGAGGTTGGTCCATTTAGACTTCCTCGTGTAGGTCACCATATAAGAAGACATTCTTAACATCCATTTGATAAAGGGGCCAATCAAGATTTACAGCCAAAGAAACAATAACACGAACTGAGTTGAGACGAGCAACAGGAGAGGAAGTCTCAAAATAATCCACCCCATAGGTCTGAGTGAATCCTTTGGCAACTAGTCTAGCCTTTTGTCTGTCAACAGGTTCATTAGAATTATGCTTTACTATATAAATCCATCTACAACAAACCACTGAATAACATTCAGGAAGATCCACAAGAGTCCATGTTTGGTGTGCCAATAAGGCATCCATCTCAGCATCCATAGCTGCTTTCCACCCTAGATGGGACAAGGCTTGGGAAAAGGTAGTAGGAACAATAGTAGTAAATAAAAAGTGAACCAAATTTTGGTGATAACGAGGTAGATGGTTTGTGGAAACAAAATTTTCAATAGGGTAAGCAACTAAAGACTGCTGAGTACAAGTACAAGTACCTTTACAAAGAGCAATAGGAAGATCAAGAGAGATCTCAGGATCAGGAGAAGTAGTAGTCGCCGGTGGAGCAGCTGATGTATTATTTGTTAGAGTTTAAAACGCCGTTGATATACCTGTATGGGAGGTGGTCGGTCATCAGATGGAGAGGATGCATCAAAAGGTGTAGAATCATCAGATGGAACTAAAGGAATCGACAGTTCAGATAGAGGTGAAGGAGATGGCAGCACGACTTGATAGTATGGCTTGTCTTCGAAAAAGGTAACATCATGATTTACATAATGATGTTTAGTAGTAGGATCAAAACACTGATACCCCTTCTGAGTACGGGAATAACCAAGAAAGATACACTTTAGGCAACGGGGGGAAAGTTTTCCCAACTTAGGATGCATAATGTGAACAAAGCATGTACTACCGAAAACTCTAGGATGAACAGGAAATAAGGGAGTATTAGGATAAAGAAGACGAAATGAAATTTTGTTGTGTAAAACAGAAGACGGCGTACAATTAATGAGAAAACAGGCTGTCAAAACAGCATCACACCAATAAAACTGAAGGACATTCATATGAAACATTAGGGATCTAGCAATATCCAAAAGATGCCTATTTTTACATTCAACAACCCCATTCTGTTGAGGGGTATAGGCACAACTGGTATGATGGATTATACCATTGGCAAAACAGAAATCAGAAACAGCATTTTGAACATATTCAAGGGCATTATCTGTTCGTAACACTTTAACTGGAATTCCAAATTGAGTAAGAATTTCCTTATGAAACCTTTTGAAATAGAAAAACTGAGAGCGATCTTTTATTAAATAAAGTCAGGTCATCCTGGAAAAATCATCCACGAAGATTACAAAATAAGATAAACCTAATCTACTGGGTACATGACAATGACCCCAAATATCAGAATGTACTAAAGAAAATGGAGTAGAATTCTTAGGACTAGAACTAGAAGGGAAAGAAGAACGATGATGTTTTCCTAACTTACACGCCTCACATTGTAATGTAGTGAGGCTTGCAACTAGGAATAATAACTTTCATCTTAGACAAAGACAAATGACCAAGCCGGTGGTGCCACTGAAGAGGAGTAGTGGTAATAGTGGTAGTTGCAGCAATAGGTAAACGTTCAGTGAGCTCTAAGTGGTACAGACCAGCATGCTCATGTCCTCTACCAATCATCTCCTTGGTCCTGAGATCCTGAAAAGTACAATGGGAGGGGCAAAAGGTGGCAATATAATTAAGAGATTTAGTTAGTAGACTAATAGACAAAAGATTAAGAGGAAAATTAGGTACATGTAGGACGGAGGGTAAAGACATAGACGGGTTAAGAAAGACATGACCATGCTGAGAGGCAGTAGTAGAAGACCCATCAGCAAGGTAAATAGTAACAAGTTTATTAGTTTCATGAAGAGATGAAAAGACAGAGGACTCACCCGTTATGTGACAGGTGGCACCCGAATCAATGATCCAAGGGTGAGGAGATGTGTAGGAAAGGAGGGCAGATTTACCTGTACGAGCCAAAATAGCAGTAGAAGGACCAGTAGTCTCAAGGTTTTGAATCCTTCGAAGAAGGGCCTCATACTAATCAGAAGACGGAGCAGGTGTAGACGGTGGAACATGGGTAGTCAGGGATGCATCATCAATGGTAACAGTATTCATCAAATTATCCGCGCATTCAGGACGACCAAATTTATCCCAACAGGTATCAACAGTGTGGTTGGGTTTCTTATAATGAGTACAGAAGCGGGCAGACTTATCAAATGAAGAACGGCCAAAACCACGACCACGACCACGACCACGACCACGATTGTAGCTACAACCTCTAGAGGTGGAACCCCGACAACAGCCAGCAAACAAGGCAATTGTATCTTTTGGGAAGTGTCTGTCTGGGGAACCAAACGTTGGAGACGAAAGAATGTCTCACTTAGGGTAGGCATGGAAGCACCGGCAAAGAGCTGACTCTTCACAGCTTGATACTCAGGAGAAAGGCCAGCTAGAAACTTGGCCACATAAAATTCAGACTGCTGGGTCTTCAGTTTATTGATATCAGTGGTAAAAAGCTGCATAGCCTGGATCTCTTCAATAAGGCCTTTGAAACCTCCATAGTAGTCATTCAAGGATTTGTCACCAATGGAATAGGTAGACATCTTCTTATCTTGGCCATAGGTTTCTTTTAGATCATCCCATATGGCCTTGCCAGTATTGTGAAACATTATAGTAGGCAATATGGAAACGTCAAAACTATTCCATAACCAGGTTTGAACTAAAGAATTATCATGAAGCCAAGTATCATAAACTTTAACAGTTTCTGGATCTTTAACATTACTAACAGGAGTATCTTAAAAAAGAATCTTAATTTTGTCTTTAGACAAGATGTAGGTCTTGATAGCTTGAACCCATAAAAAGTAGTTTGAAACCCCTTTTAATTTCACAGTGGTGATCTGAACTTCCATAGGCTTGTAATCGGTCATTGTGAATAGTAATAACAACATAACTGAGTAATGTAAACAAAATTGTTCTTCTTTCACCCATTTCCGCCAACCGAGAGGTCAAGGAGGTAAGGTTCAAAGAGAAGCAGAGGATGATGGAGGTAATTGGGTTTACACAATATATCTTTGCACAAATAAATAATTCGGTTCAGTCAACTGAGTGGCCAAAGGAGTGATGGCTTAAGAGGGGTGGCGGTAGGATGATAGGTAGTAATTTTTTTTTTTAATTAATGCTTACCACATAGATAGTAAGACGATGATCAAGATGTTATTAATCACACATAGACAACATAATAGTAAGTACAACAGATCTTGATCATCTAGTAGCACCAAGGGGAATCAGTATATAGTTAGAGCAAAAATATCAAAGGCCTATCAAACCAAGTTTTGATGATAGCCAAGATCTAATGCTCTGATACTTTATAACAAAACCACACAAACAAAGTACTAAACCAGAAAAACTAATGAAAAAGAAGAAGAGAATTGAAGAAGAAGAAAAAGAGAGCGAGAGAATATCATGAAAACCAGTAAGTGCTGGTATCGAGATCTATATGGCCCTCTCCTCTATTGTCACTTTGTATTTATAGATGAAAAGATATTCATTACATAAGGAAGGTCTCAATAAGCAAGAGACTAAAAATAAGAAACAAAATAAACTGAAATATGGAAAGAGAATAAAGACAAATAAAGGAAATAAAAGAAGAAGCGAGCATCTAATGTCGTTGGCGCTAATTACCGCCAGAGATACTGGCTGGGCTATCGAGATGGGCCTGGGCCTATCCTTTCTTGTGGGCCACGTTAACATTGGTAAACCATGCAGGCGAACCACCTCTTTAAAGAATAATTTTGCAACGTGGCTTGCGTCGAAGATCTTGCGACAAGGGAGGAAATGAGTCATTTTGGAAAAACGATCAACCACCACTAGGATTGAGTCATGGCGTTCCCGGGTAGGAGGAAGGCCCAATATGAAATCCATGCTAATGTGCAACCATGGGGCGTGGGGAACAAGAAGGGGAGAGTACAGTCCAGCATTAGTCTTGGTGCCCTTACCCAATTGGCATGTACAGCATTGCTGGATTATGTGGTGCACATCGCGCTGAAGATGGGCCCAATAATATAAGTCAGCTACGAGCCAGAGTGTTTTATTTTATCCTTACCGAAATGGCCACCCATGCGACCACCATGCAATTCGTAGATCAAATAGTGCCGTAGTGATCCCGCTGGGATGCAAAGACGGATTCCCCCAAAAAGAAAACCATATCGTAGCAAAAATTATGGGTCGGTCCCTCCTTGTCGAAGTACTCCATAAATGAGAGAGAAATCAGCATCGGACAGGTACTCATGGATGATAAAATCAAAACCCGGTCCTTGAGCAGTAAATGTATGCAAGACGAGAACTTTGCGACTCAAGGCGTCAGCAACTTGGTTTTGCATGCCGGCTTTGTACCGAATAGTGAAAATGAATTCTTGGATATAGGCGGTCCATTTGGCATGACGACTACTAATGGATTTCTGTGATTGGAGATATTTTAATGCCTCATGATCAGAGTACAAAATAAATTCCTTACCAATCAGATATGGACGCCAATGTTTAAGGACTTGCACCATTGCATAGAGTTCCAAATCGTAAGCGGAATAACGCTTTTTTGCATCATTAAGCTTTTTGCTATAAAAAGCAATTGGGTGACTGGCTTAAGAGAGGATACTGCCGATGCCAATGTGCAAAGCGTCCGTAGCAACCTCAAATATTTGCTCAAAATTAGGGAGTCGCAAGATTAGCGCTTCAGTCATCCTCCATTTGATGAGCGCAAAGGCAGTTGTTGCTGTTGCTGTCCAATGGAATTGACCCTTGCCACCTTTCATACATTCTGTGATGGGAGATAAGATGGCACTAAAATTCCGAATAAACCGACGATAGAAGGAAGCCAGGCCATGGAAGCTGCGAACCTCTATTAAATTTTTTGGAATGGGCCAATCCACTATACACTGGACCTTTTTAGGGTCGACCTCAATCCCTTGAGAAGATATAATGAACCCGAGAAATATGACCTTTGGGAGCATAAAGGAGCATTTTTGTAGGTTGACAAAGAGTTTCTCCGCACGGAGCACTCTCAAAACTTGTCTCAGATGCTTTAGATGCTCAAATTTGGCTTGATTGTAGATTAAGATATCATCAAAATAGACCACCAGAAATTTCCCAATAAAAGGTTGCAGTACCTGTGTCATAGGGCGCATGAAGGTGCTAGGGGCGTTAGTGAGCCCAAATGGTATAACACTCCATTTGTACAAGCCATCCTTGGTTTTGAACGCCGTCTTCCACTCATCGCCGGACGCCGGGGCATATATGAACTTGGTGATAACCACTTCAAAGATCAATTTTTGAGAAGATGGTGACACCAATGATCATATCGAGCATGTCATCCAGACGTGGGATGGGAAAATGATATTTGATAGTATTCTTGTTGATAGCATGACTATCAATGCACATCCGCCATGAGCCGTCCTTCTTAGGCGTGAGGAGTGCAGGCATGGCACAGGGGCTCATACTCTTTGTAATGAAACCCTTTTTGAGGAGGTCATCCACTTGATGTTTCAGTTCAGCATGTTCTGTGGGAGTAAGGCGATATATGGGCAGATTAGGGAGCACAAATCCCGGAACGAGATCTATAGCATGCTGAATATCGCGCATGGGAGGTAGCTCATCCGGCAATTCGTCAGGGATGACATCTACAAAGTTAGTAAGTAGATCTTTGATAGGAGCAGGGTAGGAAGGGGATACCATGGTTGCTCTACCATAGCAATAACTAAGCCAGTCTCAGCGCTGGTGTTGAGAAACTCCCGATGGTATAATATTAAAACCCCTATTTCAGCATGTAATCTGTCCTTGGTATTGACCGTTGGAGGTCTGGCCTTGTGGGTACCAATTACCGACATCTTTGCGGAAGACTCCTGTAGGAGCCTTTGGTGCTTTGCTTGTGCCGCTTTTAAGAGTGGCCTCGTTGCGGGTACGTTGAGAGGATTGAACACCAAGGGTTTGCCATGAAAATCGAAATAACATTGATTTTTTGTGCCATCTACCAAAACGTTATTGTCGTACATCCATGGGCGTCCAAAGAGGACATCGGTGAGAACCATTGGGATGACATCACACCAGACCATCTCTTCATAATCTCCCAACTTTAGGGGGACCGAGCATCGTCGATTGACATCAAGAGTATCGCTGTTTAGAAGGGATACCTTATAGGGTTGCAGATGCACCTCTATCTGTGGTTGCTGTCAAGGATGAAGGCTTGTGAGATTACATTGATGCAACTGCCACTATTGATAATTACCTGAGAAGTTTTTGGACCGTTGGCCATAAGTGTGAAAAATGCAATGGTGCCTCCAGTCCCCGTCCTTGGTTTCGGCATCCAAAATGCGATTGACAATATGTACTTCATAGGTGTTGTCATGATCATCGCCAGAAAAAGTTTGGTGTTCCTCTTCAATGATGGTTACAGTCCATTCATCATCACATTGTGGTTCGTAAAATTGGGTCTCGGGATTGGCCTTGATGATGGCGATAATGGAGTTGGACTTACTTCATTGTGGACAAAATTTTGCATAGTGTCCCATTTGGCCACAATGGTAGCATTTGGTGGTGCTGGTTGACCCCATTGGAGCCTTTCCTTCTTCAATTACGGTAAGAGGGGGGCGAACAGTAGGGGTACTCGATCTTGGGATTGGGGGGCGCCAATTAGCCTTGAGCAAATCCTCGGCCTCTAATGCTTTCTTGAAACAGTCATTAAGACTATATAGGCTAGTGACACCGATTTTGTCCAAGATATCAATTTTGAAACCCAAACAAAACTAAGATAAAAGATGTTCGTCGGTATCGTCCACTCCTGTTCGTGCAACAAGTTCATCAAATTTATCATCATACTCTTCAACAGTTATTGTTATCTTGTCGTAAGGTATTGAATTGATCGTGAAGCCTTCGCTGATAAGTAGAGGGCAGATACTTTTTTTTTAGAAGATCTTTCATCTCATCCCAACTGGTTGGTTCTTAACAACACCGATATAGCTTTTTCTCTTGAGAGCGCCACCACTCTCGAGTGGTCCCCGTAAGTTTAGTGCATGCTAGTTGCATCTTACTTTCTTCTGTTAGGCGAAACCAACCAAAATAATCGTTAAGAGCATGAAGCCAATCATTAAAAAATTGAGGATCATGTATGCCTTTATATTCTTTCAATTCTAGCTTTACCTTGTGGCGGTCATCAATAGGTCGTGGATCACGGTCTGGGAGAGTATCCACAATATCCTCTGGGGGATGAGGATGTGGGATGACTCGTTGGGGTAGCCAATTGATCGTCCGGGGTGGGTGATTGACCGAAGCTTGGTGTTGGTCGCCATGTTGGGACTCAAGACGTTGCTCAATGCTAGTGACCTTCTCCGTCAACTGGCGAATCAGTTCGACCAATATGCGTTGGTTGGGGTTGTTACTCGGAATTGTAGGATGTGAGCTTCCTTCCGCCATAGCTCTGATACCAATTACTGTAATCCAACCTCAACCCACACTACAATATGTAACGGACAATTGAAATTGATTACAGGTGGCCACTGATTGGAAAGAACTCACAAGGTGATCCAAAGAATGGAGAATCTATTATAGATAATGGAACAATGATCTATCTCAGATCAAGGGTCTCTCACCCCACTGCATCTCACAGGAACTCAGTGTTCTCAATATAATACTTTTCATATTATTTCTTTAATGCCTCAACTGAGATGGACTACATCATTTAAATAAAATTGAAGATGAGCCTACTAATGACAAGCTTGAACTATACTAGGCTAGTATATAATTTTGGATGACAATGCTGTAATTAAAGGAAACAAAGACTACCAAAATAAAAGAAATCCCAACAGCTACTAAATCTTTCTAAATGAACGATTGCCATTTGTGATGCTTGCCATTTGAGAATATGATCTTCCAATCTTTCCATTGGGAGATCTCTTCCAATATTATGCGATTGCCAATAATGTGCTTGCCATGTTTGTGAGATTCACACCAACCCTCACACCAACCCATGATCCATGTGGGTTATTTGAACCGCTTGTGACCGTATTTGATGCTTGTGAACCAATCTACATCAGTCTATCTCTCCTATATCTGGAAAGGGATCCATCCGCTGCTCCTCTACCCTTACTTTATAGTCTGTTCTTCACATTACTAGTTTTTTTTACAAATTTGTTATCTATTAGTAGTCTTACTAAGTCTTTTAACTATAAAGTGACCTTTTTTCCTTGTGTGTAATTCGGGATCTGGTGAGCGAGAAGACAAATGGACATGGTAGATTCTATGGTGGCCTCTACTTGTTTGATGATGGTCCTTCAGCACCCACATCATCCTCTCCACCACGTTCACCTCAAACTACCCCACATCACCTTTATTCCTCCATGAGCACTCTCCAACAATGGCATAGACGTCTTGGTCACCCCTCTCCAGTTGTTTTGTCTCAGTTGTTTCCTTTTTTTATTTAAATATTGTAATAAAAACGAGTTATTATGCAAAGCCTGTATTTTGGCTAAGCAGGCTCGTACAACCTATTTACTTTCATTTAATAGAAGTTGTATTTTTTATTTAGTGCATTCTGATGTATGGGGTCCTGCTAGAACTACTTCTATCTCTAGACATCATTGGTTTGTCACCTTTATTGATTGTCATACACGAACTACCTGGGTCTATCTGATGCATAATAATAATGATGTTTTTCAATGCTTTTGCCAATTCCATAACATGATTAAGACTCAGTTCTAGGCTCACTAAAGGTACTTAGTAGTGACAACGGAAAAGAATTCCTTGATGAGACATTTCAGAAATATTTGTCAGATAATGGGATTCTATATCAAACAAGTTATGTTGACACTTTGGCTCAAAATGGGGTTGCAGAGTGAAAAAATTGTCACCTCCTTGAGATTGCAAGAGCTTTAATCAAGGATCAAGGTGCCGGTTTCGAGACCTGTTTCGGTCAGGCTCGAAACCGGTACAACTCGGCGAAACCACCGAAACCAGGCCGAAACTTGGTATTTTCTACCAGCTTTATTGACTCCATGGTTTCGAGGCTTAAAAATATTTTTTTGTCTGATTTTTTTTGTGTACCCTATTTAAACCATTTTACACCTATTTCTAATGTTAGTTTGCAAAAAAGACATCGAAAAAAGCTACATGTGGTGTGGACCAATGTTTGATAGTGTACGCTGAAATATTACACAAATGTCACAATGTAGTAATGTACTAAGCTACTAACTATTAAGCCACTAATTAACAATATTCATTAAAAATTAATACATTGAAGATTGAACTTAGAAATTAGAAATTTCACCAGTTAGTTCCATGTGGAGCTTCCTGGTACATTTAAACCACGTGCAACATACCACTGATGGTGGCGATAACGCTCCTCAGATTGCAGCACGTATGTATCCCAAGACAAGGTATCACTCCAATTGTTCCGATAGTCTCTAACGACCCATGAGTAGATAGAGTCATCAACATAATATAAGTACCCTTGTCGAGGGTAAGGCCGATCGAGTGTGTGTGTGGGTGGAGCGAGAGTAGGCATGAACGTCGGAGGAGGAACATACCGAAATATGGAGTCGACGAACGATGATCCAACAAAGTGCCATTGCCAACACCGAGGCCGAGTCATCTCTAAATCGATTGCTAGGGGTAGGAACTATAATAACCCCCATACCCACCACCTCCAACCCCACTAGCCCCGAGAAGTAGACCATCCAAATCCACCATGTGCCGTCGAACCGATACTCGCCGCCACTCTCTTCGAGGAATTGCCGGGCTCGAGGTCCGTGTGATCATGAATTCTGGTGCACACCAATGCCCAATCCCTCCAGTCTGAGAACTCTCCCCTAAATGCATCCCTGTCATGCTGCCAGACATGGTCGATATATCCATGGGATCTGTTTCATCCATCTCCTCCTGTGGCATGAACCGTTGGCGTGATCCTCTAGTGTACCCTCTAGTACTACCACTAGGCCGGGTTCCGTGGTCAGTATCCCGTGTAGCATGATCATAGTGAGTCTCCCCGTGAATCTCAAGGGAGAAGGCAATGGATCTAGCCGGGCCGTGGTTGGTCATACCGATCGGGCTCATTGCGTAAGGCAAGATATCTATCATCACCACCACCATCATCATCATTATCCCCAAGCACCACTAGGTCCACTAGTACCGGTATCACCCCGGGTGGCGAAGGTGATTGTGTTTCTCCGGAAGAAACCGGCGAATCACTCTCGGTCTCACTATCACCGTCCCGAAATGGACGTCTTGCTCGTGCGTGGACTCTACCCTCGGTAGCCATAAACTCTCCCACATCGGCCTCCAAGGCTCCAAAGAATAAGACGACTTGGTCGACCACCAAGCCTCATCTAATTGAGGCTCACCACGATCTGTAACCCACTCATTTAAAGGATTAACTTCCTCTCCCTCCAACTCAAAGATCTCACTCAGCTCAATGGGGGGTTTTAGCATCTTTGTCCCTGCTTAACCGTATGTGCTCTTCTTTCAGTCTCAAATTATAGTGCACATACACCAAGTCCCTCAAGCCTTTTTGCACCCAACCGGTTTCGTCGCTTAGTATGTATAAGCGAAAATGTGCTCCAGTTTCGTTCACATCCCGTGGCGGAGTATGTTTGTGATAACACCTTTATCGCTATTGCACGAAGGTTGGGTGACTCCGATCCGTATAGGACCCACCATTCAGCTGCAAAATAGCATAGGAAACAAATATTAAATGATGAAAAAAATCCACAATGGCATATTGGCATCCATAAAGTAAGTATACGTACCGGGGGGTTGATTGTCGACCCGGATTCGGCAGCCGCCCTACCAAAACTCCCAATGGCATCTCTAAAGCTTTTGAGCTGAACCAATTTTGATGGGTAATAGTCTTAGTAAAAATAAAATTCTTATAAATTATGTTGACAACAAAGTAAGTAAAAGTCTTACTTCTTGCAAAATAATAGACTGTGCTCTTGCGTTTGGCTCAAGCTTGGCAACCACTTCTTGTACTGCATTTATTAATTCTTGACGCATTCCCAAGTTGTCTTTGTATTGATACTTAGGATTCAGATAATATGCTAAAATTGACAAATATTATAATTACGTCAATGCAAGCCGATGTAATTTTAATTAGTTGAGAAACGAAGTACATCAAGTAAAGACTCACCCAGCCTTGTGTAGTGGGTGCTTGAGCTGCCGCTCCCAACGATCTTTGATGATGGCAATATATTTTGAGTTCCCCGTCTCGTAAGCTTCCCTCTACTTGCATCTTCATCATATCTATGGCAGCCCACAAGTATGGTAAGGTGGCCTTCCTTTGTCCATCAACCATTCTCAGCACTTTCACAATGGGATCTAATATCGCCACAACTTTTTTGACATCATCCCAGAATTTATCGCTAGATATGGTTGCTTGTGCTGTTCTACCAGCTCGAGAACTAGACTGAGGCCACTCAAACCACTCCTCTGAAGCAAACATTGATCTCAAACTAGACTTCTTCATGTCAAAACTCTTGAGGGCAATGTAGTTTGTTGCAAAACGCGTTAACCCCCGGCCTCACCAAGTCTCCACCACACTTGGTTCTCATCATCTCTAAGGCATATCCATGGTTATAAATGAAAGTAGTTACTTGCCTTGCATTTTCTACGTCTCTTTCACCCGTTTTATTCCCCCATGTCCTTCAGCATCAAATCAATACAGTGGGCTGCACATGGTGTCCAAAAAAGTCGGTATTTTTTATTATTCATCAACCTTTCCCCTGTTTTTTTTGAAGTTACTACCATTATTAGTGACCACTTGTACCACATGATTTATCCCCACTTGTTTCACCACTTTCTTCAAGAGACCATAAATGTACTTGGAATCCTTGATATGATTGGATGCATCAACAGACTTCAGAAACGCTGTTCTACCATCACAATTCACCAAAAAGTTGATGAGAGATTTCTTGGTGGGTCCGGTCCACCCATCACACATCACAGTCACCCCATATCTTTCCCATTGTGTCTTCAAAGAATCCACATATTGTTTCATTTCTTTTTTATGTCTGTTGGAGATTTTGTCTCCTACTCTCGTCTTGACATCAGTCCAAAAATGGGGCAACTTTTTTTGTTTACTATCCTGTCTGACAAATAGATCAGGATCCGCCCTCAGGACCTCAAGATCTGGGTCACGAATAGGTGGTGGTGCCTGTGCAGTAGCTGGAGTCCTAACACTCTGAGTCCTCCTAAAAGGTATCTCAGGGGCATCCCTACTTCTCAGCCTCGGCCTCCTCCCCTCATCCTCTGCTGCTGCCTCTCTAGATGACCCAGCTCCTCTAGTCC
Source organism: Protea cynaroides (assembly GCA_028583415.1). Lineage (NCBI taxonomy): Eukaryota > Viridiplantae > Streptophyta > Magnoliopsida > Proteales > Proteaceae > Protea > Protea cynaroides. Next base: position 30,818,951 of record CM053271.1, read on the forward strand.
TCTCAAACTGTCTTTGTCGATCTAGCTCTCTTTGCCTTATACTTGCTATCTTCGCTCTCTTCAGCTGTCTCACCTCTGCCTCTGTCATTTCTTGGTCTACCTCATCACTGTCAAGGCTAATGTCATCTTCATTAACCCCTAGATTGCCCTCCAGACAAGCCTCCTCAAACTCCCGTTTAGCTGCCTTCTTCTTATTTCTTCTATCAATATCACTCTTCATTAAGCTTACCATAGCCTTCTTCACTTCACTTGGTACGTTGGGGCAACCCATAACATCCTTGTTACCACCAAAGAAGATGCCACTTCAATCTAGTGGCACCACCTCCTTTTATCTGCTTGCCATAATAATTACATTGTGACTGTTTCTTATTGGCAGTTAGTGGTATCCCATGCCTCCATGCAATGTCACCACTTGCAGTTGGTGCATCAGCCATTTCAAACACTTATACTGTTGAAACAAAAAGACAACAATTACTACAATTGAAACAAACTATATTTTCATTTTTAACAACACTTTATTACATAAATAATATCTTATAACTAAATAATACATCTTAAAGTAAAAAAACAGCATAGGTTTATCATTTTTACATTGCATTATTACATAAAACAGCAACATATTATAATTTCTAACGCATTTATATTTTTTCCATAAGTTAAAAATATTTTATTAATTTTTCAGTAATTAAAATGCCCTTAAATCAACATAAAGAATTAGTACATATTACTTTTATTACATAAAACAGCAACCCACCATAAAATAGTAATACTTTTAAAAATAATTTTATTTATAAAGATTTTCAAAGTGAAAACAGAAATATTTTATCATTTATTTATATTTATTTTCAATTTAATTAATTATTTTATCAATATCCGAAAATTAAAATAATTAAATAAAAACAGAAAAATAATTTTACTCCATACAAAATGTAGATCACCTTATTTTGTTTAACATATATTTAATTCAATGCCATACAACATGTGTAAGATGTAATTTTTTCAAAAAATAGTTGTAGGAAAATCTTTTTTTTCAAACAGAAAATCTAATAAATAAATTATTTGTCAAAAAAAAAAACTACTTCCATGGATTCATAGATCGGGTGTTAGAATCAAACATATAAAAAATTGGAAGCCATCCATGATGTTTGCATACCATTTCATTCAAAAATACACAAAATAGAGAGAATGACTTACCTTGAAGAGAGAGAGATGAGTTGAGAGCAAGAATCCTTGAATAATCTTGACAAAAGTTGATATCCTTTGAAGAATTGAAGATTTAGGAAGAAAAAATTAAGAGAAATGAGGTTGGAGAGGAGAAGGGGTAAAAATAGGAAGGAAGTGTCGAAACCTACTGATTTCGAGTAGGTTTCGACACTTAAAAGGCACTGGACCAAATTATTATGGGTCGGTTTCGACCGAAACCTGGTCGAACCCAGTGGTTTCGGTTCGAAACCATGCGTAAATCAGTTTCGAGCCTGGGTTTCGTCTCGCCCAGGCTCGAAACCGAGTTGTTTCGGTCGAAACCTCGAACAGTGGCTCTAATGTTTGAGGGATATGTTCCAGCCCATTTTTGGAGTGATGCTGTTTTCACTACTACCTCTCTTATCAATCGGCTCCCTTTGGGAATTCTCAACAACAAAGCCCCTTTGAATCTCCTACTTGGCAATACTTCCTTTATGCTACCACCAAAGATTTTTGGTTGTGTTTGTTATACTCGCAATCACCAATCTCTTGGCAAGCCTGATCCTAAGAGGCTCCAGTGCATCTTCCTTGGCTATCCTACCACACAGAAAGGATATAAGTACTACCATCCTCCTTCTCAGAGGACTTTTGTTACAAAGGATGTTCTCTTTCATGAGCACCTCATGTACTACCCGTCACATCTTCAGGGGTAGAAGGATTCAGCTCAGAGTGCCGAATTTGAAGATGTGCCTTTATTTTTTCCAGAAGAAGAAATAGAAAGAGTCTAAGAAAGAGTCATCTCGGATCCAGATCCGTATGTTCCAAACACAGATGCAACATCAGACCATGATTCAATACTACCTTCTACACTTACACCTATTCCTACAACCAGTCCTAATGCCAAACCTCTGCAAGTTTCCAACCATGCTAAAAGCAAGCAGAAGGACCACTACTATCAATGCAACTTCACATGTCCCTTTACCAGCCTTGGATCCAGAGACTGAGCTTCCTCTTGGTAAAGAAATTCCTTCCTTTGATTCTGATATTCCCATTGCCATCTGGAAAGGTACTAGATCTTGCATACTTCACCCAAATCAAATTTCGTTTCAAATGACTCTTTATCTTCCTCCTTCCATGCATTTATGTCCTTGCTTTTCTCTGTGTCTATTCCTCGCAAGATGCAATTATTGATGAACGGTGGAAAGTTGCAATGGTAGAAGAAATGAGAGCCTTGAAGAAAAATGATACATGGGAACTTGTTCCACTCCCATTAGGTAAAAGGCCAGTAAGGTGCAAGTGGGTCTTTACAGACAAGTAGAAAATAGATGGCACGGTGGATCAGTATAAGGCAAGGCTGGTTGCTCGTGGATTCATCCAGACATATAGGATTGATTACTAAGAAACTTTTGTTCCAGTGGCCAAGATGAAAACAGTCCGGTTCTTTTGACATGTACAGTTCACCATAACTAAGATTTACAACAGCTTGATGTGAAGAATGTCTTCTTTCATGGGAACATGCAGAGGAAGTTTATATAGATTGTCCACTTGGTTTTACAAATGCGAGCACCAAAGACGAGGTATGTAAGTTGAAATGTTCCCTATGTAAGTTGAAATGTTCCCTTATGGACTTAAACAGTCCCGTAGAGCATGGTTTGGTAGATTTTACAAAGTTATAATAACATTTGGCTATGTTCAGAGTAATGATGACCATACATTGTTTATCAGGCATACATCTGGAAATTTCATTGCACATTGTTGTTACTGGAAATAATGATGAGGAAATTAGGAACTGAAAACATTTTTGAAAAATGAGTTTAAAATAAAGGATCTTAGAAAACTCAGGTACTTTTTTTGGATTGAAGTTGCTTGCTCCATAAAGGGCATCTTTCTCTCTCAAAGAAAGTATGTCTTCGATCTTCTCTTAGAGACAGGATTACTAGGGTGCCGACCATGTAATACAGTTTTAAATTCGAATACTAAGTTCAGGGAGAAAAAAGGAACACTAGCGGGTAAAGGTAGGTACCAATGGTTAATTGGAAGGCTTATCTATCTGTTACATACCAGGCCAGATATTGCATTTGCATTGAGTTTGGTGAGTCAGTTAATGCATAATCCCTACTCAACACATATGGAGGCAGTCTATAGGATTCTACATTTCTTATAGGCAACTCCAAGGAAAGGGATTCTACTATCACCACATGATCATCTCTAAGTGAAAGCTTATACTGATGCCGACTGGGCAAGCAATCCAGACTGAAAATCTATTTCAGGTTATTGTACCTTTGTGGGAGGAAATTTCGTTACTTGGCGCAGTAAGAAACAGAATGTAGTGGCCCGTTCCAATGTCGAAGCAGAATTTAGGGCGATGGCGCAGGGAATATGTGAACTCTTATGGTTAAAGAGCTTACTTAAAGACTTTGAAGTTCAATGTCTTTAATCCATGACTATATTTTGTGACAATAAAACAACCATTAGCATCACTCACGATCCTCTCCAGCATCATAGGACTAAGCATGTTGAGATAAATAGTCACTTTATTAAAAAGAAATTAGAAAGTAGTCAGATTCAAATTCCATTCGTCAGATCAGAGGATCAGCTGACTGACATTTTCACTAAAGGTTTATGTTGATAATGGTTTGACATGTCTATGAAAGACAAAGGTCAATTATATTTATAGAGTGAATGAATTACAAATAAAGAAAGAGAGTAGGTGAGGATACATTAAACCTAGACAACACTGTCACTTAAGCAAGGATTTATTAATTTACCCCTATTCACTTAAGTGGACATTTACAACACTCCCCTCAAGTTGGTGTATATATATCAGTCATGCACAATTTGGATAATAATGGATAAAACAACTTCCCTAAGAGTCATTTGGTGAAGATATTAACCACTTGATCACTTGATTGAACATATGGAACACAGATCTGCCCATTGTCCAATTTTTCCTTGATGAAGTGACGATCTATTTTCACATGCTTGGTCTTATAATTAGCATTCTTATTGTCTCAAAATAATCACATAGGCTGGGAAGTACTGATACCCAGATCCTTGAGTAATCCTTGTAACCATAATGACTCACATATCCCCTGAGCCATAGCTCTAAACTCGGCCTCTGCACTGGAACGGGCTACCACATTCTGCTTATTGCTACGCCAAGTAACCAAGTTCCCTCCATTAAATGTACAATATCCCCAAGTAAATTTTCTATCCAGATTTCTTGCCCAGTTGGCATCAGTATAGGCATCAACCCTGAGATGACCCTGTGAAGAGAATAGGATACCTCTATCGGAAGCTGATTTCAGATAGTGTAATTTCCCGAGGATTGCATCCATATGGGAAGTATATGGGTCATGCATGAATTGACTTACCAAACTTATTGCGAAAGCAATATCAGGGCGAGTGTGGGCTAGGCATATCAACTTTCCAACTAACTGTTGATACGGTTCCTTGTCTATTGGTATTCCCTTCTTTTCTTGTAGCCGAGTATTAGAATCAATTAGTCTCACATGACCGACACCCTAAGAGACCCATTTCAGAGAGAAGATCAAGTATGTACATTCGTTGAGACAAATAAATACCTCTGGTGGAGTGTGCTACTTCAATCCCAAGAAAATATCTCAGTTTTCCTAAGTCGTTGACTTCAAACTCTTTTTCCAATAAGGTTTTCAGTTGTCTAATCTCTTCATTATTGCTGTCCGTAATCACATTGTCATCTACATATGCGATGAGAATCGTGATTTTCCCTTCCTTTTGTTTGATAAACAACGTGTGATCAGCATTACTTTGTAGCCCACTGAGGTCATAGCTTTGTGAGACCTTCCAAACCAGGCCTTAGGTGATTGCTTGAGATCGTAGAGGGATCGTTTCAACTTACACACTTTTCCTTTAGTGGCTGATGATGCAAATCCTAGTGGGACATCCATGTACACTTCCTCGACTAGCTCCCCATGAAGGAATGCATTCTTGACGTCCAGCTGTTGTAAGTTCCAATTATAATGTACTACGCAAACCAGAATGACGCGAATAGTAGTCATTTTTGCCATAGGAGCAAAGGTCTCCTGATAGTTGATTCCATAAGTCTGGGTGAATCCTCAGGCTACTAATATGGCCTTGTATCTGGTTATATTCCCGTCTACCTTTTGCTTCACAATAAAGATCCACTTGCATCCAATAGGCCTCGTAGGCGCCTAGGTGACCAAGGCGTTCCCAATATATTTTTTTTTATTTCTAAAATATCAATATTATATTAATGTTTATATATATGCAGTATGTTACATAAAGAGTCAACATTCAAGGCATAACCTAATTAATATGAGAAAACCAATAAATAATGGATAAATTATAGGACATAAAGAAGCATATTTATAATAATAAAAAAAATAATAAACTAAGAAGTTAGAACATAATAGCATACAAGTAAGAAACAAGAGTGTAAGAGCAAGACTATAATGTATTTTCGGACTAGTTTTTAGTATAAGGGTAAAAAAGCTCTTTTCACCTTTTCTGTTAGGGAACTTAACAACGTGTGGCCGATAATGGGGGAGGGTTGAATTGCGGATAAACGGGAACCTTAAGAAAGGTATGTGAAAATTTTCATTTAATTAATGATTTACCTACACATAGGCAATAAGGCCCTGCCTAGGCGCCCAAGGAGATGCCTAGGTGACATAGGCAGTCGCCTTTTAAACATTCACAAAGTGATGACTCGCCTAGCTCATATATAACCACCCAGACACCTTAACAACTACGTGAGGGGGAGATTGGAGATTCTTACCTGCTCAAGTTATCAGTTGAAGATTACTTATCTGCTTAAGTTATCAGTTGAAGATTATTACTATTTGTTGGTTTGTGTCTACTCATGGAAGACACATTTTCTCTACCTTGCTAATATTGAAGCCTACTACTACCTTGCTCATGTTGGAGCCTATTACTACCTTGCTCGTGTCGGAGCATACTATAGTTGCACGTGATGCAACCTTTATTACTAGTTACATGTGATGCGGCCTCTACTGCTATTACTACTGTTGTTACTTCTGCTGCTCTACATTGTTCCAAGCTGAAACTCTCATATTCCCCGTGCTCCAGCTTGAGGGAGGGTGTTACGATACTGTTACGGTATCGAATCAGAACCAATAGTTACGGTTTTGGTTTGATACTACATATCCAACTATATTATTTTCTTGCTTTCTTAAATAGTCTAGTTGTTGGTAATTGAAATAAGTCTTAGTCTTGTTGACTAAGCTATCTTTTCTTTCCTAAGTTAGTTTATCTCTTTCCTAAGTTAATTTATTTCTTTCCTTTATTAGTCTTTGTATTTTAGTACATCTCTAAGAGTTAGAGATTTAGTTGTATCTTGTTACCTATTTTCTCTATAAATACAATGACATAAGGAGAGGAGAAATACAATGATTCTCTCTCCCTCTTCTCCATTCTCCATTCTCTCCATCTTCCCTTTCTTTCTTTTCTATTTTGTTAGAACATGGTCTATATGAATAACTCATAATTTTTAATGGCCTATTTATTTAGTAGGGAAAGAAAAGGTTGGTTGTGATCCTAAAATTCTACATTTTGGGGCTTTCCTCAAATTTTACACAAGGGGGGATGCCTTGCATCACACCTTTAACTTTTGAAAATTCCATTTAGTTTCTATAGCTCATACTTCTTCAGCAACAATGGTTTATATAGTTTTTTTCCAACTCCATGTCTAATTCCCTAAAGCTTAGGCTGATTTAAAATATTGTTTTATGTAACGCAGGACTTGTATATGTATGGGAAATGAAACCATTGGTAAATGGGAAATATGTAATGAACATTTTACAGATGAAAACTGGAGGACCATTGGTTAAGGAATGGGTAAGTTATTCTTCATTCTACACTGGTACCAAAAGAGTCGGTTCTAATGCTAACCCATTTCCTCCTTCGCAGCAACAAAGATTGCTTGAATGGCAGCTTGCCCATCCTTACTGGGACCACAGAGGAATGCCTTGATTGGATGAGGCAGACTTATTCCGCATGTGCAAGCTGAGATGACTGTTGAACTTGAGTGTTTTACTCATTACATGAAGGATGACTGTATAAAGTAGAAAGCAGCTACCTCATCAAATATTCTTGGACATTAATTTTGTACAGAAAATTTGCTTCTCCTGAAATGTTATCTACCGTGTCTGTTGTAATCTGTAGGACTAATAGATCTCTTCTGTAGGACTTATAGATCTCTTAACTTCTTTTTTTTTTGTCAGACTGAAATAGAAATTTTGAGATTGAATGTTCACTTGAAGCCAAAGGGGAAAAAATCTCTATTATTAGCAAGGCCTTTATCTAGCAGGAGCAGCAAGTTCAATTGGTCCCCGTTGGATGATTCTGTTGATCTGAGTCACTGGTCACATATTTTAGTACATTGGATTTCTTCTGGTGTGGTAATTGGTCATATTTGATTTGCATGTTTACTTTATATTGTTAGCATATATTATAAGCTTGGCAGGAAAACTTTCTCGAACTTCATGATTTGGTTTCTGAGTGTGCAATGCACTTTCTTTTGTGAATTCTTGACGAGATTCTATTCTACTATTTCAATTCACTGGAGCCAGTGAATTGCCAATGTATGTTGAAGGCCTGAAGCTGATATCTCTAATTCAGAATTAAGTTGGTTAAGTAGCAATTGATTAGTTGATTTCTCTTAGGCTCCCTATGGTATAGTTTATATTTATGATTATGAATTATTTATTATAAATCATTTATAAAAATAAATTATAAATCAATACATAATGATAGTTTGATATCACTAAACATAAAGAAGTAATAGTAGATTAAGTATAAATGTTAATGATATTAAAATTTATTCCAAAAAAATAGATTGTCACAATAATGATTAACACTTTCTAATATATTTGTAGATTTTTAATTATATCAATTCATTTTAAATATAAATAAGTGTCATGAATCATACCAAACAATTACATATATTATGTAATTAATTCTATAATACATACCAAAGAGGGCCTTTATCAGAGGCCCTTGTAACCTAAAATGCTTTAAGTGATCAGTACTTCTAATGAATGTTGTATGAGTTGATTACTTCCAGCCCCAGTTCCCTATAATGATAGTCCACTCTGTCACTAATGAACCTTGGGATTCACGACTGACACTCTCCTCTTAAGCTCCTACTAAATGGTCCACCTCCCACCAAGGTCCTAAATCCAGGTATTGGATACGATATAAGCCATGTCGAAAATCGATTCGGATTGGATCAGTTTATGGATCTAGTAGGAAGCTAATATCTGGCCGATATCGTATATAATAATATCAAAAAAAGGGATTGTATACCCCTTTTAGTACCTTACAATAATTGCAGAGAGGGGGGGGGGGGAGATAAGGGTAGAAATTAACAACGCAACATAGAAAAGATATAAAAAAAAAACGAAGAAAGAACTTAAACTCACAAAGAACACAGTGATTTTACATTGTTCAACTAAGATGGGTTACATTCACGGCAGAGTTCCCATTATTCCAATGAAGAAATTTCAAATTATCATCGATCTCTTAATCATAAACCCTTGAAAATACAAAACTGCCCCTAGTACAAACCTGACTATTGAATATGTGTGGCAGAGTGAACAGTATTTCCTAGACCTTAAATAAGATCAAAATTTGCCAATAATTGATAGGAGAATCAACCCTTGACCTACTAGAATGCCTGGATACTCCTGGCAATTTGGTAGGGTCTACTTGTGATAGGTGTTGCCTTCATTCGCTGTGAGATTATGGATTTATGTTGTAAACCTTCAGGATGTGAGTTTCAAGACCCTATGTTTCTGATGGATACGCTATTGGCACGCATGCACACAATCTCTTGCCTGAAAAAACAGCCTAGGCCCTAACCACCAAATTATCTACCAATTTTAATAACAATGATCAGTTTCCAAGGTAAAATAGGAACAAGGAGACAATTTTGACCATCAGTCATAAGAAGAATCCATTAGCAGCATACTTAATTAAGGACATAATTACAAGTTTGTGATTTGGTGAGGGGAGAGGCATAGGGCACCTGCTGCGCCAGAAGGGAGTGTTGCATGAAGGGAAAAGGGTAATTTAAGGATTTTGAATTAATAGAGGTGGAGTTTACCTTTTTGGACATTGGAAAAGAAGTTCGGGATGGATAGTTTGAGTAAATATCAACTAAGTAGAGGTTGGAGAAACTTCCCCTTCTTTTTATTCTTTAGAGACTCAAGTAGTAGGAAAAAATTTCCTGTCATCTAGTTTCATGTGCACTGATACAGAATTTGCTCCTCCCTCAATGGGTTCAGAAATCCCCCATTAGGTTTTAGTATTTTCTAAAATACCTTTTCAATTGGAACAGGATTCTATATAGGTGCATGTGTAATCGGGCAGCAAGATTTTTCCTAGGGGTGCAAGTTTGGACTTGTGAACCCGAACCCACCCTGAGCCCAGACAAGGCCAAAGCCGCTCTAAGCCCGGGCAAGGCTGGGTTTAGGCCCATGTTTTGTTAAACCCTAGCAGGGTCAGGCTGGGACTGGCCTCAGACAAAGCCAAACCCGCCCTAGGCTAGGACATGGCCGGTTTGGGCCCATGTTTTGTTAAACCCCAATAGGGTCGAGCCAGGCCTGAGTTGAGTCCAGCCGGCCCAACCCAACCCAACTCTATAGGCATTGTGTTTTATATACTTTATACTTTATATACATAATTATATATATGGTATATAATTAAATATGATTTCCTCAATTCTAAATTTCTCAATTCCCATCAAACCCCAAAAAAGAATATTTAACTTACTGCTCACGACAATCACAAAAAAGAAGATTATCCTTGAGTCAGGGTCAATCAGGGCCAACTGACCTGACTTGGCCCAATTAGGGTCAATTAGGGCATTCTTGGGTTGGGCTAAGCCTGGTAGGGTAGAACTTGGGTTGACCTTTTTAGGCCTTGAATCAATATGAGGGCAGACTTGGGCTAAACTAAAGGGATCCAGAATTTAGCTAGGGTTTTAAAATGCCTGACCCAACCCAGCTTTGTTGCAGCCCTAATTTTTTTTGTTACTTAGTTTGCATGAAAATTTTTATTTTTATTTTTTTTGGTAAATAGGAAAAGTTTGATTTCATTCAAATTCATTATAACGTACTAATCAATCTATTTGGGAAAAGGAGAAATTGATTGGCACGTGACATATAATAGAGGACTAGTTTGGATATTTTCTTTTAGGTTGAGGATCGTTGTCCAGCTGTGTGCAGTCTAGGTCAACATCCCACCGAATGGGGAGAGTGCGCCAAGAATCCAACAGTGAGGGCTTGTGTGTCATTTTACTGGGACTATAACTTGTGAGGGGACGTAGAGGACACCTCGGACTGTAACTATTGGGTATTCGGACTCACATAGGATATTAAAGTAACTTTACTACATGGTTGTGGATCCAAATCGTCTCCTGCGAGGGTATCCGCAGGAGACGTTGCTGCTTTTATTCGATGCATGCCAAGTGGAGTCGGACTTATCCGACGGCTCTTAACATCCCACCGTAGTAGACACAATCGTGAATCTTAATTAGCATATCAAATGTCAATTTTGAATCCAACAAAACCAAAAATCAGCCGCTAAACCATTTCAACAACGTAGGAGTGTTGGTTTTGTTTTAGAGGCGAGTGAGAGTGCAGAGGAAGAAGAAATCCATTCTCCCCAAATAGAATCTTTAAGGAAAATGAAATAGCCGAGCCAGAAGAACCAAATAGCAGAAATCATGAAATTTAAAGAAGGGAGTGTGAGTGAGATTCTGTTTTCTAACATTGTCTTTGTATCTATAACGCCAACGGCGTCAAGCTTCCGCTCTGGAATAGGCTTTCCAGTTAAATGGCTTTCTCCACTACAGACAGATTTCTTTCTTTTTTTTGCTGGACGAGTTCAACTGGAAGATCTCTCTTCCTGTCACACCCTAATTCCGGCAGAACCAGTAGTGTGAGTGCACTGTCTCCAAACCACAATTCACACCAAGATCTCAATATACTGTGTCAACAACCATTCGAAGCAATCTAACCACAATCAGAGAAATATAAATAGCAGCAAAATTTAATATTAAATGAACTGAGTTTCTAGTTGTAAATAAATAATATTCAAATTATTCTCAATCCCAAGACATCAATAAATAATTTAATACATCCCTGTATATAAATTGAAAAGAAACAATAATAAATCCTACAAAAACACACAGAAGGAACACTCACATGAAGCATCATGCTCGTCTTCCACTGTCTGTGTATCTAAAGCAGCTACTGTCCCGTACGCTGGGATAGCCATAAAGTCTTCAACCGTATAACCTGCATCAAGATCTAAAACAAAAAAGAATATATATTCGAGGTGAGCTCACAACTTAGCTCAGTAAAGCACAAGACCAATGTAACATACAAAATGCATGAGATAACATTACAATTGGGTCAGGTATAACTTGCAAAATGCTATAGTAAGGTTTGGCGACCACCGCACCTCCATGCACGAGAGTGTGAGCACACCCACCAGTCAGGCTTTGGTCCACGCTACTCTTGTTGCACTACATCATTCACTCCAGTATAGAGATAGAGCTAGAGTCTGGTGGGCAGGCAGAGCCACCATCCCACGTCTTACTTGTAAAACCCGTACCTTACTAACCCGGTCTTACCACCTTGTATTAGGTCTTCCTATCATGGTCGGACCAAGCGGACCAAGTGCGTGAAGAAACCACAAGGCTAGGTATGTAATTCGAACAAAAAATCATCTAATTGAGACGTGTGGTCGCATACCTAAACAGGTGTGGTCGACCACACCTTAGAATACTGAGACCACTTGAATCTGAGATTTGTGGTCGCAGTTTTGAGACGTATGGTCGATGGATACTGCGACCCCACATGCGACCACACGATGGTATACTGACTCCGAAATTAGAAAACCTATAATCTGAAAGGGGATTCTTTCCTAATCAAAGTGAGACTTTATATGGATGTTTTCCTCTATATAAAGGATGTCCCTTAGTCTCTTTCACTCTTTTAGAACCCAAACCGAAAAAGAGAGAAAGAGAGGAGTAGGAAGAGAAGGAGAATTGAAGAGGAAGACTAAGAGAAGGAATTGCAGAGAAAGCTCTGAATCTCCAGCAAGTTTAAGGTATGGAATCATTCCCTACATTAATTGAATGCCTAGAATAGGTTATGGAGGAGAGATTGATTCAAAGTAAGATCTCAATCCTAAGACTTTGGACAAAACTCTAGAGATTTAAGAAAGGAATCTATTAGGGTGAAGGATGATGTAAAAGTATGAATTTTATGCCATAGAATAATCATAGGAAGGATCATGATGATAAGCTAAGGAATCAAAACATGAAGGTATTGCATTGAAAATGAAAAAGTAGACCAATACTCGTGAGGTCGCAGTTTGATTGACCACATGAGGCACATGTGTCGACCACACGCCCTCGGGAAGTTTCCAGGGAGGGTGTGGTCGCATATGTGTGGTCGCATGATACGTATCGACCCTACACCCTACGGTTGCAGAAATTGAGACCACAGGCGTAGTCACACCTGCGACCACTCAGCTTCTGAAGGTCTGTTTGATTGCAGGATTGGACCATTGACTACTATAATTTGATGAACTTGAACCCTAACTTAGAACTTACAAATTCTTAGGTTCCCAAGAGGTTCAAGAGTGAGTTAAGAAGCTTGGAGAAGATTGAAAGTGTAAGACCCGTATCAATTTAACCCGGTCTTACCACCTTGAACCAGGTTTACCCATCATGGTCGAGTCAAATGGACCAAGGGCGTGAAGGAGATCGAGATCCCAGGTATCAAATCGACCCAAAAACACTTAAAATAGGGAAAGGGTTGCATACCCAGCTAAGCAGGGTCGGACCTCCCAAAACAGAAAGTCAGACCCTCAGTTTTGAAGGGAGGGTCGGACAGCTTAAGACCCTAGGGTCGACGGGATCATCGACCCTCCCATCGACCCTCGGATTCTGCCGAATATAGAAATTAGGAAATTTCCTAATTTTCGATTGGGATTCTTTCCAAATCTCAGAGGGACTTATTTAGGATGTTCCTAGTCTATTTAAAGGACGTCCCTAAGCCACTTTTACTCATTTCACAACCCTAATTGAATTGAGAGAAAAAGAGGAGAAGGAAAAGAGGAAGAAGAGAGGCAAGCAAGAGAACTTAACAAAAAGGAGAAGAATTTCAGAGGAGTAATCTTCTCAGGTATGGATACTAATTCCATGAATTTCTACAGACCTTAGGTTAGTAATTGTTGAGAGGGTGATCTCGAAGAAACCCAAACCACCAATCTATGGTTAGGTTTCCATGGAAAACCATAGAAGAATGCATGAAAGCTATCTAGGTGGGTTATACATGGTTTCAGACCATGGAATGAATGTAGAATGGAATGTAGGAGCAAGCCATAGGATCCCAAACACGAAGAATGGATTAAAAGAGGGAATTGGACCAAAGTGCACCAAGGGTCGCACCCAGGGTCGATAGACCATCCGACCCTAGGTATTCCTAACCATCGACCCTCAGCATTCGGGAAGTTCAGAAAGAGGGAAGGGTCGATAGACCCATCGACCCTAGCATCGACCTACCTCCGACCCTCAGTTAACAGCATGGTTTTCAATTCCGAATAAATTCTAATTAAATTCTATCGACTTTGTTAGGTCTTCTAGCAATATAATAACACTGTAAAGGTGATTCTAAAGCTTGGAAAAGTATCTATTAGCAAGCTAAGGTGAGGAACCTTAACTCCAAACTAAATTGGTTAATAATAAACTACTTTCTATTTTCTTGAGTCCTATGCTATGCTTGATTCTATGCGAATATATTTGTAATGTGCATACAATATGCCATCCAATATTTCTATTACTTGTTCATGCATATTTACTTTATTGTTTATAACATGATGATGATGATGATATGAATAGGCATGTGCTTGTATGTGTGTGGTTGATGTGCTTGATGCGAGCGAGTATCATGGGAGGTGTGATGAGGACGTCAATAAACGTTAACCTTTGACGGGTCTCAGCACTTTAGCTCTATCTCTAACTCAAGTCTTGTGCATTAGCATCGTCGTATCCCCATTACTTTAGCAGAACTATTATGTCGTAGAGTATCAGGGGAGATGGTCTCGGTCCTTGTAGTCTCTGACTCTATCGGGGGGCCTTAGCTCTATCTCTATGGGCATTCTGAGGGATGCTGGGGTGAGGCCTTGGATACACTTTTTGGCATTAGGATTGGTTAGTTGCGAGCCCAGTTTGCAGCCCTCGCCAATAGGGGCTTACGTGTTGGTATGACAATATATAGCAATAACTGTTAACCTTTGTTATATACTGTTCATGATTGGGTGCATGTGAGTTGACGATAAACGTGATCTTCGGGTAACGTCACACACTCGTGTATAGAGGCGGAGTCCGACCTTTGGCTATCTCAACCTTTCTATTGCATACTGCAAACTTTAAAACCGGACCAAAGATATAAATTGACTTTTTGCATGCATATGTATTGTTTCATTGTTTTGGCTACTCACTGAGTCGTGTTGTGTGCTCACCCCTCGACGTCGAATATTTTTAGTTGATGATGCAGGTTATACGGTTGAATATTTTGTAAATGCTTCTACGTATGGGACGGTAGCGGCGATGGAAGCTGAAGCTGAAGTGGATACACACGACTCCTCTTGCGAGTGCAACTCGTGTGTATTTGATTAGACATTTTATAGGTTTCTTTATTGGATTTATTCAGACATGTATTTGATATTTAATATTTATGTCTCAGTTGAATACAGAATAATTTGCTATTAAATTATTAATATCATTTAGTTTCTCAGTTCATCTTATTATAAGATTTCCGCTATTGTGTATTACTCTAATTATGATTACGGATGTGTGTAAGTTGGATAACGCGGGGATATCCTATTTGAGATCCTGGTTGAACCGTTGGTTGTTTAGCGGTTCATCACACCATTCTGGTTAGACCAAAATTGGGGTGTGACAGAAAGTTTCTAACAGGTGAGGGAACAGAACCTAAACTAACTAGCTAATAATAAACTGTTTACTTTTATTGAGTCTAATGCCATGATTGATTCTATGCTTATATGCTTGTAATGTATATTTCGCATGTCATTCAATATTCCTGCTATTACTGCTCATGCATACTTATTTCTGTTTATTTATAATATGATGATGATGATGATGATGCTAGGAATATCCATGTGATTATGTGTGTGTGGTTAGTGTGCTTGATGCATGTAGAGCATCAGGGAGAGGACGTGGCATTGTGGTTCATCTTGGTCACTAGACTCTAGCTCTATCTCTACTTAAGTTTTGTTCACTGACATCGTCGTATCGCCATTACCTTAGTAGAACTATTATGTCTTAGGGCATCAGGGGAGATGGTCTCGAACCGTGTGGTCTCTGACTCGGTTGGGGGGCCTTAGTTCTATCTCTATGGACGTATTGAGGGATGCTGGGGTGAGGCCTTGGATACACTGTATGACATTTAGGATTGGTTAGTTGCGAGCCCAGTTTGCAAGCCCTCGCCAATAGGGACTTACGTATTGGTATGGGTAGGGCATCAGGGGAAGTGTTGACGGTGTTTGATCCGAACACTTTAGCTCTATCTCTATTCCATGGTGGGTGCATGTGGGACAAAAATGGTGTTTGATCCATTGGGCGGATTCACACACTCGTGTATAGAGGTGCGGTGGCCGCCAATCCTTTCTACAACATATTGCAAACTTAAAAATCAGACCAAAGATATGAATTGAATGCATGCATATGTTTGTTGCATTGTTTTGTTTGTTCACTGAGCCATGGTGTGTGCTCACCCTTTTGACGTCGAATATTTTTAGTTGTTGATGCAGGTCCTATCGTTGAAGATTACATGAACACACCAACGTATGGACACGTAGCAGCGATAGATGTGGAAGCTATGGAAGAGGCACATGATCCGTCATGCGAGTGCAATTCATGTGTCTTTGATTAGTTTAGTTATTTGGTTATTGGAACATGTAATTGATTAATTTACTTTATTTTATGTTTTGAGTTAATTTGGAGATAATTGGATAATTAATATGCTATTACTGTTAGATACTCAGTTCATTAGTATTAAAGACTTCCGCTATTGTTTATTTACTATGATTATGCATGTGGAATGTATCTAGTTTAATCAGATGGGCATGACCTATATGAGATCCTGGTTGAACCATTGATTTTTCTTTGATGGTACATCACACCACTAGTTAGTCCAGATTTGGGGTGTGACACTACCCCTGACACCCTATACTGCACCAACACTTAAATCCCTATTGGAAAGGGCATGCAAGTGGGTTCCATTTCTAACCAGTCCTATATGTCATTACAGTATCTATGGCCCTACCCCAGCATAGCTCCTTACAACATAGAGATAGGGCTCGAGTCTGGTGGGCAGGCAGAGCGACAATCCCACGTCCTCTTTTTGATACCCTATTCGCACAAAGCTCACTGAAGTAGATGGCGATATGAAAAGGTGTTAGTGTGAGGATATATCCAGGGCTTCACTCTCCTTCACATTCCACACACTAATGAAAACAATTACATGCGTAAACAAACATCTTCCTAGCATATGAATATGCATGAACAGATAATGAATTTAAATAATAGATGACATGTAAAATGCACAGGCAACAAACAATAAATACAAATACAGATACAAAGGTTTACTGTTTATTAGTTAATTAGGGTTTGGGGTCTTGTCCCTTACCTGACGTGAGATTGCAAGACTCCTCTGTGTTACAGAGTCCACTCACGCTGTCCACAAGTCCTACATGACCATATTTATAGGTTAGAATTAAGTTCTTAGGGTTACAGTTGATCAGAACCAAGCCTGGCCAAGCAAATAAGCTCAAAAAACATACCAGTCTCACTCAACTGGACATACCAGTTTCACTTTAGGGAGGCCGGTATGTGCCTTTGGTATATACCACCTGACCATACCAGTTGGACTATGGTCCAGCCGGTATGTGCCTACGGTATACCACCTGGCCATACCAGTCAGACTATGGTCCAGTCGGTATGCCCTATTGTATGGCATACCGCAGGACCAGTTTGTCTTGCTGGTATGTCTGACGGTATGGGTCTGAGAGCCCAATCTCGGACCTCCCTCTCCCATCGGTCATTGACTCTGTTTCAGGGTTCTTCCTAAACCATTCTAAGGTCAAGATACCTATTTGGTCACCTAGGTTTAGATTATTTCGTCGTATCCTTCTCAGAATGGATCTCGATGAAAGTAGGATTTTATAGTTCTAGGGTTTTGGATCAATACGCTGTTTCATGGCTTTGATCCTTAACCCAAGCATTATTACAAAGGTAGAGCACTTACCGGTGTTTTTCAAGTGACGGTGCTCTCCTCCAATGTAGAATCCCTTCTCGAACGGCTTCCTTCCTCTCTACTCCTTTTCAGATCTCTTCTAGACGGCTCTAGGGTTTGAGAGTCAATGGGAAAGATCTAATAAGAAGAAAGGATGCATATATAGAGTGGGAAACCATTCTAAGAAGGTCTCCTACATCCAAAAGATTGCCTAAACTTGGATTCAGAGTGTGAAATCCATTGGAGTCTGTCCACACTCGCGTACACATACCGGTTTCACTCTGAGTGAGACCGATACTGAGATTAGTATGTAAAAACTTAGTTTTTAAGTGTCGTTTTTCATACCTGGATGCCGTGGTTCATTACCCAACCTCTCCTTCCGGTCTGGTTATGATTGGGAGACCTATCATGAAGTAAAAACATAGGTTAGACCGGGTTTTTAGGGTGCGGGTCTTACAACTCTAGTACCCTTAGAAGAAATTTTTTCCTTAAAATTTGCAAGTAAGTCTCACAATTCCCCCACCCTTAAAGGAAATTTCTTCCTCAAATTTGTACATACCTTCAGAGTTGAAAAGATGAAGGTATTCTTGTCGCATTGCATCCTCGTCCTCCCAGGTGATTTCTTCTACATCTTAACTCTTCTAAACTACCTTGATGTAGTGTATAGCATGTCTTCGAAGCTGTTGTACCTTTCGACTGATGAGCTTGACTGGTACTACCTCGAAGGTCAAGTCTTCTGTCAAATCTGGAGGGTCCACAACTAGAATATGCGAGGGATCTCTCACATACTTTTTCAGTAGGGATACGTGGAATACATTGTAAACACAGGACATCCCTGGTGGCAATGCAAATTGATAGGCCACGTTGCCACATCGGGACAGAATCTCATATGATCCCACATATCTAGGACACAGTTTCCCTCTCTTCCTAAACCGCTTCAGGCCTCTGACTGATGATATCTTCAAGAACACCTTATTACCATCAGTAAATTCGAGATCTCGGTGTCTGTTATCAGCGTAGTGCTTCTGACGCACTTCAGCTATCTTCACTCTTTCCTTGATCTGGTCCACTGCTTTACAAGTTTCCTCAATAAATTTTGGTCATATGATCTGTCTTTCTCCAACCTCGTTCCATAACAATGGCGTATGACATTTCTTACCATATAAGGCCTCATATGGAGCCATTTGGATCGTGGCTTGGTAGCTGTTATTATAGGCAAACTCGATGAGTGAAAGCTTCTCATCCCAAGCTCCCTTGAAGTCGATAGCACATGCTCGCAGCATGTCTTCTAGGATCTGGATGGTCTTCTCTGACTAACCACCTGTTTGAGGGTGAAAGGCTGTACTGAGCTTCAATTTGGTTCCCATAGCCTTCTGCAGTCTGTCCCAAAACTTAGATGTAAAGCGTGGATCTCTGTCAAACACTATGCTCTTAGGCACACCATGAAGCCTGACTATGTTGTCGACATACAACTTTGCCAATCTATCCATGGTATATTATGGTCTAAAAGGAATGAATTGTGTTGTCTTGTTGAAGCGATCTACAATTACCCAAACTGCATTCACTAACCTTGGAGTCATAGGCAGGCCAGTGACAAAGTCCATGGTAATACAATCCCATTTCCATGCCGACTCAGGTAATGACTGCAATAAACCTATGGGTCTCTGTCTCTCTACTTTAACTTACTAGCAGTTTAGACATTGGAAGACATATCTCGCCACATCTGCTTTCATACCCCTCAACTAGTACAACCTCTTGAGGTCACGGTACATCTTAGTGCTTCCAGGATGTATTAAATATGGGGTGGAGTGAGCTTCCAATATAATTTGATTTCTGATTTTGAAATCCTCATTCTCAGGTGTGCACAAAGGTCCATGATACCTAAGTACCTTGTCTGCATCCAAGGTGAAGTCAGGAGTTGTCCTACCCTTTTCGAAATCCTCCTACACTGTCCTGAAGTATGGGTCTTGTAGGATTGTTGCTTTTACCTCCTCTGCCAGGTTAGGAAAAATCTTCAATGCTGCAAACATAAGGGTAAACTTGTGTACCAAGCCTTGCTCCACTAAATTGTTTGTCGACTTTAATAAGAGCTGCTCCTCATTCTCCATTAAGCCAAAAACTACAGCACACAATGCAACATTTGTACTCGGCCTTACTTCAAGTTTGGACACCCATTTCCTACTCAGAGCATCTACTATAACATTTGTTTTACATGGGTGATACAGAATGTCACAGTCATAGTCTTTGAGTAATTCTAACCACCTCCTCTGCCTCATGTTCAGGTCCTTCTGTGTGAAGAGGTACGTCAGGCTTTTGTGGTTAGACTTGATATAAAACTTTTCACCATACAGATAGTGCCTCCAAGTCATGATAACATGAATGACTGCTGCCAGTTCTAGGTCATGTGTATGGTAGTTTTTTTCATTCTCCTTCAGTTGTCTTGAGGCGTAGGCAAGTACTTGCTCTCCTTGCATCAATACGCATCCCAGTCCCATACCGGAGGCATCCTTGTATAGTGTGAATGAAAGGCCTGGAGTAGGAATAATCAATATAGGTATTGAAACCAGCCTTGACTTCAGTGTCTGGAAGCATTTCTCACAGTCTTCTATCCATATGAACTTTTCACCCTTCTTAGTTAATCTAGTGAGTGGAACGACGATCTTGGAATAGTTTTCCACAAATCTTTTGTAATATTCAACAAGCCCAGGAAGCTATGAATTTTTGCAACTATCTTCGGTGCTTCCCATCCTTCTATGGCTGCAATCTTGCTTGGCATCTTGATTCCTTTTGTAGATACCATGTGACCCAAAAAGGCCACTTCGTTTAGCCAAAATTCATACTTCTTGAACTTTGCATAGAGCTTCTCTCTTCTTAGTCTCTGTAATGCCGCTCTCAAGTGCATTGCATGTGTCTCCTTATCCTTAGAGTAGACCAAAATATCATCTATGAATACGATAACCAATATATCCAACATGTCATGGAACACTCGGTTCATCAGTTCCATAAACGATACAGGTGCATTGGTCAACCCAAAGGACATTACAAGGAACTTGTAGTGCCCATATCTTGTCCTGAAGACTGTCTTGGGAATGTCTGCCTTTTTGATCTTGAATTGATGATATCCTGACCTCAAATCAATCTTTGAGAACACACTTGCACCTTGCAGTTGATCGAACAAGTCATATATTCTAGGTAGTGGGTACCTATTCTTAATGGTGCGCTTGTTTAATTCACGGTAGTCCATACATAAATGTATGCTACCATCCTTCTTCTTAACAAATAGCATAGGTGCTCCCCAAGGTGATCTGCTCGGCCTTATGAATCCCTTGTCTAGTAATTCTTGCAACTGGGTCTTCAACTCCTTCAACTCTGTAAGAGCCATCCTATAGGGCGCTCTAGACACTGGCGCTACTCCTGGCAGAAGATCTATCACAAACTTAGTCGCCCTGTTTTGTCACACCCCAATTTCGATTGAACCAGAATTGTGAGTGAACCATTACTAAACCAACAGTTTACATCAGGATCTCAATAAGACCGTATCCACTAACACAAACCATTGCACATAACCACAATCAGAATATAAATAAATACAGCGGAAGTCTTAAATTAAATGAACTGAGTAAACTATTGATAAATTAAATAAGTTATCCAATTATTCAAATACCAAAACATAAATAAATATCCTTACACTGTTTATAAAATCCAACTGAAATAAATAAAATAAATTAAAACCATCCTAGAGGTACACGCAGTAAGGGCACTCGCAAGAAGCGTTATGCTCGTCCTCCCTTGCTTGCACTTCCAAGGCAGCAACTCTTCCATATAATAGAACATCCACGTAGTCCTCCACAGTGTAACCTGCATCAACATCTAAAAATAGTGTGTACACAAGGGTGAACTCACAACTTAGCTCAGTAAGAAAATTAGACAATGCAATAAACAACATGCATGAGTAACATTCACATTATGGTCAGGTTTTAAGTTTGCAATGTGCTATAGAAAGGATTGGCAGCCACCACACATCTATACACGAGTGTGTGAATCCACCCAATGGATCAAACACCACTATCGTCCCACATACATCCACCATGGAATAGAGATAGAGTTAAAGTGTCTGGATCAAACACTGCCAATACTTCCCCTGATGCCCTATCCATACCAATACGTAAGCCCCTATTGGTGAGGGCTTGCAAACTGGGCTCGCAACTAACTAATCCTATATGTCCTCACAGTAGGCCCTATCCCAGCACAGCTTCCTACGGCATAGAGATAGGGCTTGAGTCTACTGGCCAGGCCGGAGACCACAGTGCCACTTCCTCCCCCTGATACCCTACCCACACCAAGCATACTAAGACAGAAGTGATACGAAAAGGTGTTAGTGTGAGGAATGATCAAAGACCCCAGGCCCTTCCCATTCCACACACCAACGAAAATAATCACATGCCTAACAATCACATCCTAGCATAGCGAGTATGCATAAATAATATAATAACTGAAAGTAAAGATGACTTGCGAGTATGCACAAACACCATTCCACAGAATCATAATTACTAACAACGTTTTACTGTTATTAAGTTATTAGGGTTTAGGTCTGATTCCCTTACCTGACGCTTGATTGCTAGCTTGCTCCGCATCACAGAATCCAAACTTGCTATCACAAGGTCCTACACGATGTTAGGGTTGAATTAGAATTAATTTCTTAGGGTTTACGTTGGTCGAAAAACCAACTGGATCAAAATATACCCCTCACAGTGTATACCGGTAGCAGGTACTGTGGGGAAAGGTGTGACCGATATGGTCGAGCGGTCCCCCACAGGCCAGCTCTTGAGAGGTACCGATCACAGTACCAGTCGCATATGGTGCGACCGGTATGCCTCTGGAAGACCACCAACTTGGTGTTCGCCTTCCGTCGATCACCCCCTATTGGTTCTAGGGTTTCTCCTATGCATTCTAGGCCTGAGCAATGAGTTAGCGTTGTTTCATGTTCCATTCAAGTCCTAGTTTCGATGATCCTTAGCCTAGAATGTGAATCTAGGGTTCATCGACTGTATTAGGGTTTGACAAAAAATTTAAGGGTTTTAGATCAATACCTCGCCTTGCATGATATTGATAAATTCATGATTAATCATCTATAATGCTTAACTTAGAGGAAAGTTCAAGCACTTACCATTGGTTCGCAACTATGGTGTTCTTCGTCCAACGGCGGCTCCTCTCCCACCTTTCTTAGCTCCTTCTCCTTCTTCAATCTCTTTCTCCTCTCTAGGGTTTGTGAGGATCAATCAAGGAGTTTTAAAGAGGTTTAAGGGTCCTTAAATAGACTAGGATAGAGTTTAGGAAGTTTCCCTACATTAAGAAAGTCCCTAGGCTCGAGATTTGGAAAGCGGGACCCGCAGAGATCTATTTTTGGATCTAACTAGTCTACCCGCGTAGACATATCGGTCGACTGGTACCATCGACAGGTACCATAGACCGGTAGGAAAACATATCATAATTTAGGTCCATTTTTGTACTTGGTTGTCATCCGCTCGTCCCGTTTGGCCCGGTGATGATTGGAAGACCTGTTACGACATGAATTAAAGGTTTAGATCGGGTTCATGGAGTGCGGGTCTTACAACTCCCCCACCCTTACAAGAAATTTCGTCCCCAAAATTTGCATGTAGGTTTTACATGTTTGGTGGTAATCCGGGTAGGTCTTTTAGAAACACATCAGGAAACTCCTGTATTACCTCAATATCTTTCATCTTTGGCAAGTCAGCGATTACATCCACAACTGATATGAGGTATCATACTCCCCCCTTCTCTAGGCATCTCTTTGCTTTAAGGGCAAAGAGTATAAGTTTTCTCTTTCTAGGAAACTTAGTCCCTTCGAAGTCAAACTGCTTTCCTTTACTGTCCTTGAAGGATATTTTCTTCTCAGCACACAATAGGCTTGCTGAGTACTGGGATACCCAGAATGACATCGAAATCCAACCTCTCAAGAAGGACTAGATTGGCTTCCAAATCTCGCCCTTCAATATGTACTAGGCAAGGTCCATAATATTCTTCTAATACCACTTTCATTCCTATGGAGGATCGAACTAATAGGCTGGGTTCCAAAGTCCTGATGGGTTGATCGAGTCCTTTCCCAAATGATACTGACACAAAGGAATGGGTGGCCCCTGAGTCGAATAGGACTCTAGCGGGTACCCCTGCTATGTTTACCGTACCTGAGGTTTTTAATTTGCTCCTAGTTTTACATGCTCATACAAATAAATACAGTAACTAAGAGAGTGAGTACTGGATTATACTAGTAACCACATCATGTGAGGCGGCTGCTTCCTCAGTGGTAATGGCATACACGTTGCTTTGTTGTGGTTGCTTTTTTGGTAATGGGCACGTTCTGGCGTAATGGCCCACTTATTGACAATTGAAACACTTCACGTTGGTGTTCTATCCTGTTTCCTATTGTGTCACCGCAGGAACAGATCTAGGTGGCATAGTACTAGATGGTGACCTGAAGGGACGGTAAGGCCTATTGTTTCCTCCGCCTTGAGCCTCAGGGTTAGGCCTCTTCAGACCCCTATTATGCGCAAAGAAACTGTCCCTCTGGCTTGCTTCAATGACTCGAGCTACCTGTACAACTTCATTGTGGATCTTCAGTCCCTGCCCCAATACATGCTCTCGTATAACGCCTCTAAAATCCATTGTGAAGTGATGGGTCTTGGATTCTTCCTCCTGCGTGCTGGTTGGAGCAAAGAAAAATAACTCCTCATACTTCTATTGGTATGCCTCTACAGTCATCTGAGACTACTGTAGACTGAGGAACTCCTTCTCCTTTTGGTCACTGAAGCTCATTGGAAAGTACTTCTCGAAGAATGCCTCTTTAAATATGGCCCATGTGATGATACCATGCTTTGTTTCTAAGTATGCCCTAGTCGAGTTCCACCATCCATTAGCATCTTCCTTCAGTATATGAATGGCATACAGTACCTTATCTTCGTCAGAACACTCTAGCAATCAGAAGTTCTTTTCCATTTCTGTTATCCACTATGCTGGCCATAGTAGTTTTCTTGGCTTCCCTGTGAAAGTGGGTAGCTTCAAGTTCAAGAATCCGTCCACCGCTCTGGAAAGACTACTCTAACCATACTGTGCCTGACCATACCATTGCAGCTGGTATGAATAACCACCCTGATATCCTCCCTAATATCCACCATGATATACACCCTGATATCCACCCTAGTCCTGGTTAGGGGTGGGTGTCCCTGTAACCAACTGGGGAAATGTGTTGTGCTGGTTTGGTTGCTGTTGTTGTCCCTTAGTAGTTGTACTACCACCCACTGGTATCGTATTTTCATTTTCTATGGTTGTGGGTGGCATATTTGCAAGTGCAGGCCCAGGTGGTCTAAACATCTTCAACATTTCGTCGAAGAACCTCTACTGCTGCGCCTCCATCTGGTGGATCAAATTTGTCACTATGGCCTCAGTGTTTGTATAAGGACCTGGCAATGGGTTCTGTGTGTGATGCGCAGGGGCTTCTTCATTGCTCCCTACCTGATTTCCACTCCCATCGAGAGGGTTGTGCTCTACTTCTTTCTCTCTCATTATTTTCTTCATAATTTTTGTCCCTGTGTCCCTTTCTATAGGAGGTATTCTCGAATGATGGCTTTTGTGAGGAGTCTTGCAACCATTGCCTCTAGCCATTGTAGGCTAATAATTCAAGATATCTGAATGTATTTAACACATATGAGACGAATGAAATAATAAGCCAAAAATGACGTTATTCAGTCTCAATTAATGCACAATAGAATATTATTCATCAATGGAAAAGGATGGAACAAAATTTAAATTTTTGGAGATTTTTTAGGCAAAATTGCCTATTCCGGTCTCACTACCGGTCACAGGACCTCTAGGAATGGCCCGACCGGTATAGCGTGCGGTATACTAAAAGTTTCTTCCCGAGAGGTGCTGGTCACAGTACCAATCTCACTTTGAGTAAGATCAGTATGCTCTATGGTATATACTAGTCGCACTATACCGTAGGGGATACCAGTCTGACTCCCTAGGCCTTGAGTCCGACCGGTATGCCCAAAATAGCCTTTAAAGTCATGATTTTTGGGTATTTCCTTCACTTTCCCTTTTGGTTTTCACTTCGGTGGAGATTCTTTTCCTAGTTGCTGAGTCTCTACAGTCCAACCGGTGTTCCTAGGAGGGATTCCTCTCGATCAAGTATACTAAACTCGATTCCAAGGTGAGTTCCTTCTCTTCTTCCTCTCTTTTGGAAAATCTCGTATCATTCATGCCAAAAACTTGATTTTTCTTGATTTGAGAAATTCCAACCGTGGAAAACTTCTTTCTTTGCTTGAGAAAGGTTATTGGGGTCTCCATGAGCAAAACCCCTCAACCTATTTGAAGTTCTACCGTGTGGTTTGTGAGAAACTTCAAAAAGATCAGTTTTTGACCTAGGTTTTCCCATTTTTTCAAAAAATTTAGGAAGTTTGTTGATATGCATCGATTTTTCTTGCCTTGTGTAAAATTGTTTGATCATGTAACGACATTGTGTAATTACGTAAGTCCTCTTACCATATTTGGGTAAGTTTGAGGCTTTTTCTTCATTTACTGCCGTTATGCTACCAAAATTTTGAAAAATCTCGACTAATTCTTATTATTTTGTCTTGCTTTGTAGTTACATCATGTCTTGGCATCGTGGTGCGGGTAAATACGCTTATGCGCCAGGTATGCACATACCACACCCTCCTCCCCGTCTCTATGATGAGAGGTTGTTTCGACCAGCGGCTACAGAGGCACGTTTTCCTTGGTTCTAAGGCAAGAGCTTTGAGTCCGACCGCTTTGTAAACTTAGAGCACCTACACAGATTTGATATTGAGGCTGCCTTTGGGGCGATGGGATGGTTGCCCATTATTCAGTATGATGAAACCACACACCCCGTTTTGGTAAAATAGTTCTTTGCTAATCTAGAGGTAAAGGGGGATCCAAACGATTGGGAACACACTAGGGATCTCTGCATTAACAACTTTGTGAAAGGGGTGAGGATTTCTTTCAACACGGCTGAGTTGGCTGCACTTCTTGAGATCCCAGATGATGGCAAGCTAGTTTATTGTGTGCCCAGAGCAAAAGGGTATCTCACTGAGGAGATGCGGGCAGCGGTCACTGACCAGATTCTGTTACCAGGTAGGATCATGTTGCAGCGAACCTTTTCCCAATACCTCTATTGTACTGTCGCATCATACAACATGATATCATCCCCCTGAGCGGTCATTATGGGGAGGTGTCCCAATTGACCCAGTACATTACTTACTGTGTTACTATCAAGCACAGAGGCTGCTTGCCTTACCTGATCATCTGCACAATAATCCGTGTTGCAATGCCCAATGTAACATGCAATCTTCCCTACGGTAGGCTTATTATAGAGTTACTGCGACTCTTGGGGGTAGACATGCACAGCGAGACAACTTATGAGGACACCATGACCTCTGATATAGATGTAGAGGCTATCTACAAGATTCATATGGATGGTCTGGAGCTTAGTGACTAGGAGCTACAAGTTCATCCTCTTCTACCTAGGAGCCAGGCGGTAGCTGCAGCAGTAGCACCAGAGGTAGGGGTGGTGAGGATGTGCACATGGAGGACATCCCTGCACTTGCACCCCAGCCCATACCAGTAGCAAGACCATCTCAGCCTTCTCTAGATATGGTGATGGGTATGTTCATGAAGATTCGAGATGCTCAACGTGAAATGAGCAGTCGAATGGAGCATCTAGCTCGCAGCCTATGGGTCACTCAAGACCAAGTGCATTGGCTCAGAGAGGCTTACGAGTGGGACTATGATATCTATAATACGATTTCACCCAGGCACCCGATTCCACCATAGCCAGACCTTATCTCATTCACTTACATACATACGGTTTATTTTGTTAACAGGGTAACTGTCCGACCTGTGGACTGTACCCTATCATACACTTTAAATCTTTCTTATTATATTCAGAATATTATTTGTTGATATGATTTTCTTCCTAGACATGTGTGTAGAAATTTTCTCTTTTAATTAGATAGTATGTTATGCATCTTTTCTTTAAGTCTCAAGCATCAAACAAACTTATGGTGTGTTTTTATTAAAATTTTTAATTTCCAATTTCAGTTCACTAGACTTAGTTAGATGCATAAATGGTTAGCTGGATAGAGCCTAGGGGCTCTGATACCAAGTTGTCACACCTCAATTTCGATTGAACCAGAAGTGTGAGTAAGCCATCTCCAAACCACGACTCACACCAGGATTTCAATAGACCGTGTCAACAAACCATTAAAGCAATTTAACCACAATCAGAGAAATATAAATAGTAACAGAATTTAATATCAAATGAACTGAGTTTCTAATTGTAAATAAATAATATTCAAGTTATTCTCAATCCTAAGACATCAATAAATAATTTAATACATCCTTGTATAGAAACTAAAAATAATAATAATAAATCCTACAAAAACACACAGAAAGAACACTTGCATGAAGCATCATGCTCGTCCTCCACTGTTTATGTATCTAAAGCAGTGACTATCCCATACGTTGGGGCAGCCATAAATTTTTCAACCGTATAACCTGCATCAAGATCTGAAAAAGGGAATATATATTCAGGGTAAGCTCACAACTTAGCTCAGTAAAGCACAAGACCAATGCAACATACAAAATGCATGAGATAACATTACAATTGGATCAGGTATAACTTGCAAAACGCTATGGTAAGGTTTGACGACAATGTAAGACTGGCTCTCTACTAACCCGGTCTAACCGTGTCATGTTAGGTCTTCCCATCATTGCTGAATCCAATAGACCAACCGTGTGAAGAAAACCATGATACCAAGTAAGAGAATTGACTCAAAAATACTTAAAATTAAGTGTATGGTCGACTACTTGAGTAGGTATGGTCGACCATACCATGAAGGATTAAGACCACTCAAATGGGACGTGTGGTCGCTGCTTTTGAAACGCGTGGTCGATAGATTTTGCGACCATACGTTTGACCACAGGAACCCAAATTAGACTTCATAATTTGAAAACTTTTTAAATCAAAAGATATCTCTTTTCTATTGTTGGAGGGATTTATATAGAGAGTTTCTCTCTATATAAAGGACGTCCCTCAACCCTTTTTCACTCTTTTGGAACATTATCAAACCCTAAAACTGAAGGGAGAAAGGAAGAAGAAGAGAAGGAGAAGGAGCTTTGGCAAAGAAGACTAGGGGAAGGAGTTCTGCAGACTCTCTGCAACAATTAAGGTATGAACCTTGTCTCTGTAGCCATAGAATACCTAGAGTAGGAGTTTCTAATGCAAGTTGTGATGCAAACCCAATGGAAGGACTCAACTATGGGATTTTCATCTAATCAAATCTCAAACGGGATCTCGAGAATGGGTTAGGGTATTTAGTATAACAAAAACTAAGAATTTTGACCAAAGAATGATCATTAGGGTGAATCTCGTTGATAAGCCAAGAGGAGGAACTCATAGGAGGATTAAAAATCAGATCAAACTCATATCGTCGTAGCTATAGTCGACCATAGGATGATGTTATAGTTGACCACAACCATTCGGGAAGAATACAAAAAAAACGTATGGTCGCAAGTGTAGTCGCATATAGTGCGACCACAGGGGGTCGACCGTACGTGGTATGGTCAACACAAACATGCACCTCAGGATCTAATCAGTGACCTATCAGTGGTCTGTTTTGATTTTCGACTACTGTAACTTGTTACACATGAGCCAACTTAAATTCATATAATTCATAGGTTGCTAAATTGATTCAAAGAGATTTGCAAGGCTTGGAAGGAGATCGAATATCCTTAAAAGGTAAGGGAACAAGACCTAAACTAATTGGTTAATAACAAGCTACCTTTATTGTGTTGTGTCCAATGCCATGAATGATTCTATGCTAGGGTGCTTGTAATGTACAACTCACATGTCATCCAATATCATTGTTATTCATGTTCATGCATATTTACTTTATTATTTCTATCATGCTGATTGATGATGATAGGAATAGGCATATGTTTGTGAGTGTGGTTGGTGTACTGTGTGGGGAAGGGTGTTTGATCCCTAAACCATGCTTCACATTGAAATCATCGTATCGTCATTACCTTAGCAAAACTATTACGTCATAGGGCATCAGGGGAGGTGGTCTCAAACCGTGTGGTCTTTGACTCTGTTGGGGACCTTAGCTCTATCTCTATGGACATATTGAGGGATACTGGGGTGAGGCCTTGGATACATTTTAATTGCATTAGGATTGGTTAGTTGCGAGCTCAGTTTGCAAGCCCTCACCAGCAGGGGCTTACGTGTTGGTATAGGTAGGGCATTAGGGAAAGTGTTGGCAGTGTGTGATTTTTAACACTTTAGTTCTATCTCTATTCTATGGTGTGAGCATGTGGAACAGCAATGGTGTTTGATCCATTAGACAGATTCACACACTCGTGTATAGAAATGCAGTGGCCGTCAATCCTTTCTATAGCACAGTTGCAAACTTAAAATCAAACCAAAAATATTGAATTAAATGCATGCATATGTTTGTACATTGTTTTGTTTGCTCACTGAGCCGTGATGTGTGCTTACCCTTTTAACGTTGAATATTTTTAGTTGATGATGCAGGTACTATCATAGAAGACTACGTGAACGCGTCATCGTATGGACACATGGCGGCTATGGATACAGAAGTTGTGGAGGATGCGCATGATCCGTTATGCGAATGCAACCAATGTGTCTTTGATTAATTTAGTTATATTTGTGATTGGAACATATAATGAATTATTTTACTATATGTCTAGAGTCGTTTGAAGATAATTGGATTTAATTACTTATTTATCATTGTTAAACCTCAGTTAATTATTTATAAAGACTTTAGCTATTTAATTATTATCTCTGATTATTACTGTGGAATATGTTTGATTTAAAACAATGGGTATGGCCTGCACGAGATCCTGGTTGAACCGTTGGTTTTATGACTATTTATCACACTACTGGTTAGTCCAAAGTTGGGGTGTGATAAGCCACCACACCTCCATGCATCAAAGTATGAGCACACCCAACAATCAGGCTCTGATCCATACTACTGTTGTTGTCCTACATCACTCATTCAGGTATAGAGATAGAGGTAGTGTAAGACCTGTACTTTACTAACCCGGTTTTACCACCTTGTATTAGGTCTTCCTATCATGGTCGGACCAAGTAGACAAAGTGCGTAAAGAAACCGCAAGGCTAAGTCTGTAATTCGAACTAAAAATCATCTAATTGAGACGTGTGGTCGCATACCTAAGTAGGTGTGGTCGACCACACCTTAGAATACTGTGACCACTCGAATCTGAAACGTGTGATCGTAGTTTTGAGACGTGTGATCGATGGATCTTGCGACCTCACGTGCGACCACACGATGGTATAACTGACTCCGAAATTAAAAAACCTTCCTAATATGAAGGGGAGTTCTTTCCTAATCAAAGTGAGACTTTATATGGATGTTTTTCTCTATATAAAGGACGTCCCTTAGTCTCTTCTACTTTTTTAGAACCCAAACTGAAAGAGAGAAAGAGAGAAGGAAGAAAAGGAGAATTAAAGAGGAAGGCTAGGAGAAGGAATTACAGAGAAAGCTCTGATTCTCCAATAAGTTTAAGGTATGGAATCATTCCCTACATTAATTAAAGGGTAAAAGACAGTTACCTCCCCTGTAACTTACCTTATTGACCGTTGACCCCCAAAGGTTTCAAAAAAGACAGTTACCTCCCCTAAATAACTATTAAAATCCAAATAGCCCCACGCATTAAGAATATTCTGTTAGATGGTAACGGTGGGAGTCCAATATTTTTTTAAAGACCAAATTACCTTTTTAGAGAGATGAACTACCTATTTTACCCTTACTATTTAATATGATTACTACCATTTTGGGTCTTCTGCACCAAATTTCATTTTCCAATCTCCTCCACCATTTTGGGTCTTCTGCAAAAACTCTCCTCCACTATTTAGATTTTTCTGCAAAAACTTCAGGGATTCCATTTCACGAACTCGGCCTTCATCTTCTCCTCTGCGATCTCGGGCTTCATCTGCTCCTCTGTGATTTAGGCCGGCAACTCTATTTCTATCTTGGCCTGCAAAATCAAAAGAGTGAAGATCAAGGATTTAATCGCCATCTGCACGAAGTCATTCTCTGCAAAACTAGAAGAGAGAACATCCAGAACTCTCCGATGCTTTCTCTTTCTCTCTCTCCCCCTCACTATTTGATCTCTCTCTATCTCCGTTTTCGTTGAATACTTGGGTTTAGGGTTTTGGAGAATTTTTTCCCAATGGTAGCCGATTTTGACTCCATAAACCTACAAAATTTTGTTTCTCAGGATTTCGATTTTCTTGACTTGTGTTTCTGGTTTCTCTTTTTCTCAGATTTGGGTTCTCTTTCCAGGAACCCTTTTGGTTCTTTCCATTATTTAGTTCTATGGGGTCCTCTTACTTCTCATCCACAATTCAGTTTGATTTCTCTCTTATCTTCTTTTCATAAATTTTCATTCAAGAACTTGAAGATTTAGGAATGGCAGGAGGAAATGCAGTCCAGTTTGAAGATTATTTGCCGATTATGGCTGAGAAATTGGAGTCATCACGTTTAAGCTGGAAGAGGAATTTTGTTTTATTGGGGTTGTAGGGGTTGAGAGATGATGAATTGTTGTCTATGTTGCGTGAAGGTGATGTGGAAGGGGTTGTATGAATCAAGAGGGATGTCAATAAGGAAGAGCGAAGGAGAACCAGAATAATAATTTCATATTAAGAATGAGAATCCAACATGATTAAACACAAATCAGAATACCAACTCATGGAAATCAAAACTAGTGCTTAATCAAGGAGTTTTGCCTCACTGGTCGCCTGTAATCGTTCCGCTTGCATCTGAGTCCAACATATCATCTCTACTGGAAAGAACGTGAGGGAGAATGAGAAGAAGATGAAATTAGGGTTTATTTTAGTTGGATATAAAAGGGTTATATTGGTCTTTTAACAGTAATAAGATTTAAAGTATGGATAAAAGGTTAAGGGTAGAGTTGTCCATAAAAAAATTAACTTTAACACCTTTAAAAATTGGAGCTATTTGGATTTTAATAGTTATTTAGGGGAGGTAATTGTCTTTTTTGAAACCTTTGGGGGTCAACGGTTAATAAGGTAAGTTACAGGGGAGGTATGCCTTTTACCCTTAATTAAATGCCTAGAAAAGGTTATGGAGGAGAGATTGAATCAAAGTAGATCTCAATCCTAAGACCTTGGACAAAACTCTAAGATATCCATGAAGAATGGATTAAGGTGAAGGATGATGTAAAAGTTTGAATTTTAAGCCATAGAACATTCATAGGAAGGATCATAGTGATAAGCTGAGGAATCCAAACATGAAAGTATTGCATTGAGAGTGGAAAAGTCGACCAATACTCGTGAGGTAGCAGTTTAATCGACCACACGAAGCACATATGTCGACCATACACCCTCGGGAAGTTTTCAGGGAGGGTGTGGTCACATGTGTGTGGTCGCATGATATGTGACCACACGTATCGACCCCACAACCTGCTGTCGCAGAAACTGAGACTACAGGTGCAGTCACACCTGCGACCACTCAGCTTCTGGAGATCTGTTTGATTACAAGATTGGACCATTGACTATTGTAATTTGATGAACTTGAACCCTAACTTAAAACTTACAAATTTCTTAGGTTTTCAAGAGGTTCAAGAGTGAGTTAAAAAGCTTGGAGAAGATTGAATGTATCTACCAAGTGAGGGAATAGAACCTAAACTAACTGGCTAAAAATAAACAGTTTACTTTTTTTGAGTAGGACATCAGGGGAAGTGTTGATGGTATTTGATCCGGACACTTTAAGCTCTATCTCTATTCCATGGTGGGTTCATGTGGCACGACAATGGTATTTGATCTATTGGGCGGATTCACACACTTGTGTATAGAGGTGCGATGGCAGCTAATCCTTTCTATAGCATATTGCAAACTTAAAAATCAAACCAAAGATATGAATTGAATGCATGTATATGTTTATTGCATTGTTTTGTTTGCTCAC
Organism: Protea cynaroides; assembly: GCA_028583415.1. Taxonomy (NCBI): domain Eukaryota; kingdom Viridiplantae; phylum Streptophyta; class Magnoliopsida; order Proteales; family Proteaceae; genus Protea; species Protea cynaroides. The sequence goes on from CM053271.1 coordinate 30,852,555, forward strand.
TGAGCCATGATGTGTGCTCACCCTTTCGACGTCGAATATTTTTAGTTGTTGATGTAGGTCCTACTGTTGAAGATTACATGAACACGTCGATGTATGGACACGTAGTAACGATAGAAGTGGAAGGTATGGAAGAGGCGCATGATCTGTCGTGCGAGTGCAATTCATGTATTTTCGATTAGTTTAGTTATTTGATTATCGAAATATGTAATTGATTAATTATTTTATTTTACGTTTTGAGTTACTTTGGAGATAATTGGATATTTAATTATGCTATCACTGTCAGATTCTCAGTTCATTAATATTAAAGACTTTCGCTATTGTTTATTTACTCTAATTATGCTTGTGGAATGTATCTGGTTTAATCGGATGGGCACGACCTACACGAGATCCTGGTTGAACCGTTGATTATTGACGGTTCATCACACTATTCTGGTTAGTGCAGAATTGGGGTATGACAGTTAGAATCTGGCAGGCAGACAGAGCCACCATCCCACGTCCTTCCCCTGATACCCTACACAGCACTAACACTTAAACCCCTGTTGATAAGGGCTCGCAAGTGGGTTCCATTTCTAACCAGTCCTGTATGTCATCACAGTATCTATGGCCCTACCCCAGCACAGCTCCCAAAGACATAGAAATAGGGCTCTAGTCTAGTGGGTAGGCGGAGCCATAATCCCATGTCCTCCCCCTGATACCCTATTCGCACCAAGCTCGCTAAGGTAGACGACAATACGAAAAGGTGTTAATGTGAGGAGTTAATGTGAGGATATATGCAGGGCTCCACTCCCCTTCACCTTCCATATACTAACGACAACAATCACATGCCTAAACAAACATCTTCCTAGCATACAAATATGTATGAAAAGATAATGAATTTAAATAACAGATGACATGTGAAATGCACAGGCATTAAGCAACAAATACAAAGGTTTACTATTTATTAGTTAGTTAGGGTTTGGGGTCTTGCCCCTTACCTGACGTGCAATTGCAAAACTCCTCTATGTTATAGAGTCCACTCACACCGTCCACAAGTCCTACATGACCATATTTATAGGTTAAAATTAAGTTGTTAAGTTTACAATTGGTCAGAACCAAGCCTGGCCAAGCAAACAGGCTCGAAAGACATACCGGTCTCACTCAACTGAGGCCGGTATATGCTTGCAGTATATACCGCCTAGCCATACTAGTCGGACTATGGTCTATCCGGTATGTGCCTGCGATATATACCTGTCACACCCCAATTCTGATCCAACCAGAATGGTGTGAGTGAACCGTCATTGAACCAACGGTTCACACCAGGATCTCGAATAGGTCGTGTCCACTCATACAAACCATCACACATAACCATAATCAGAGTATAATAGTATAACGGAAGTCTTTAAAATAGAATGAACCGAGTATCTAATGATAAATTAAATAAGTATCCAATTATTCAAATTCAAACATAAAATAAATATCTTTTACATCCCTTTAATATCAAACGAAAATAACTGAAACGAATAAACAAAATCCAATCACAGGTACACGCAGAAAGGGCACTCGCATGAAGCGTCATGGTTGTCCTCTCCTGCCTGTACACTCAAAGCAGCAACGTCACCATACGCCGGAGCGTTCACATAGTCGTCAACAGTGTAACCTGCATCAACATCTAAAAACAATGTGTACACAAAGGGTGAGCTCACAACTTAGCTCAGTAAGACAATCAAACAGTTTCACAATATTATGCATGGGTAACAATCATTTTTATGTTGTGGTCTGGTTTTAAGTTTGCAATGTGCTATAGAAAGGTTTGGTGGCCCCCGCACCTCTATACACGAGTGTGTGGCACCTCATGGATCACACCCCCATTGGCCCACATGCACCCATCATGGAATAGAGATAGAGCTAAGATACCCCCGTACCTCCCCTGATGCTCTACCCATACCAGTACCTAAGCCCCTACTGGCCAGGGCTTGCAAACTGGGCTCGCAACTAACCAATCCTATATGTCATCAATGTATGCTCTATCCCAGCACAGTCGTCTACGGCATAGAGATAGAGCTAAGGCATTCCCACACCTCCCCTGATGCCCTATCCGCAACTAACCCACTAGGATAGATACATAACGCAGTAGACCCTATCCCAACATAACTCCTTACGACATAGAGACAGAGCTAAAGCATCGTGGACAAGCCAGCGTCGACCTCGGAGACCACAATGCCACATAACCATGGCCAGGCCAGCATCAACATCGGAGACCATCGTACCACGAGCTTCCCCTGATGCCCCACCCGTACCAAGCATGTTAAGACAGAATACTACGAAAGGTGCTAGTGTGAGGAGCGATCCTAGGCCCATGCCCCACTCCACACACTAACGAAAACAATCACATGCTTAACAATCACATCCTATCAATGCATGAACAATAATAATAACTGAAAGTAAAGGATGGCATGTGAATATGCACAAACATCACGTCATATATAATCAGGTGATTAACATCAACTTACTGTCCATTAATTATTAGGTTTATGTCATATTCCCTTACCTGACGCTCGTTTGTTAGCTTGCTCCACGTCGCAAGATCCAAACGGGAAGTCACAAAGTCCTACAATGTTATTAGGGTTTCATTAGAATATATTGCTTAGGGTTTCATGTTGGTCGAAAACCAACATGGTTACAAAATACCCTCACAGAGCTGACCGGTGGCATGTACCGGTCGCAGCTCTGTGGGAAAGACTGGCGACCGGTATGGTCAGCCAGTCCCCACAGACCAGCCTCCCGAGGGATACCGATGGCAACATACCGGTCGCACTGTGTGCAACCGGTATAGTCGACCGGTATGTCTCCGGAAGACCATACATGGGTTTTTCGACTGCCGTCAATCATCCTCCCTGGATTTCCAAGGTTTCTCCTATCCATTCTAAGTCTAAACTTGGAGTTAGAGTTATCCCCAACTCATTCAAGTCTTATTTCGATGAATATCATCTCGGAACTCGAATCTAGGGTTTGACGGCAACTTAGGGTTCATTGGCCAATTTAGGGTTAGATCAATACCTACTTTGTATGGTATTGATCCACCCACACACATAGGGTAAGAAGATTGATTCAAACACTTACCGTTGACTGGCGTAGAGTGAGCTTCGTCGAACGGCAATGGCGGCACCCCCTTCTTCTTCCTAGCTCCTTCTCCTTTCCAACCTCTTTTCTTCTCTAGGGTTTGCGAGAGACAATGGAAAGGATTTGAGGAGGTTTAAGGGTGTATTTATAGGCTAGAATTAGGGTTTAGTAACCCTATTAGGATTAGGAAAGTCTTAGATTCGAAATCAGGAAAGTGGGACCCTCAGGAGTCAATTTCTGGGTTTTCACATTCAGCTGCGCAGAGCTGACCGGTCGATCGGTACCAAGACCGGTACCATCGACCGGTCAACATAAAATCATGTTGATTTGATCGTCTTTGGTCCGATTTCATACTTGTTTGTCATCCGCTCGTCCCGTCTGGCCCGGTGATGATCGGAAGACCTGCTACGACACAAAACCAAGGTTTAGACCGGGGTTTACGGAGTGCGGGTCTTACAACTCCCCCACCCTTAAAAGAAATTTCATCCTGAAATTTGCATTTAGGTTTCACAATACCACTTAGCCATACTAGTCGGACTATGGTCCAGTCGGTGTGCCCTGCAGTATGGCATACCGCAGGACTAGTTTGTCCTACTAGTATGTTTAACGGTATGGGTTTAAGAGCCCAATCTCGGACCTCCCTCTCCCATCGATCATCGACTCGGTTTCAAGGTTCTTCCTAAACCATTCTAAGGTCAAGATACCTGTTTGGTCACCTAGGTTTAGATTATTTCGTAGCATCCTTCTTAGAATGTATCTCGATGAAACTAGGGTTTTACAGTTCTAGGGTTTTGGATCAATACGCCTTTTCACGACTTTGATCGATAACCCAAGCATTATTATAGAGGTAGAGCACTTACCAATGTTTATTGAGTGACGATGCTCTCCTCCAACGTAGAATCCCTTCTCGAACGGCTTCCTTCCTCTCTCCTTCTTTTCAGATCTCTTCCAGACGACTCTAAGGTTTGAGAGTCAATGGGAAAGATCTAATAAGAAGAAAGGATGCATATATAGAGTGGGAGACTATTCTAGGAAGGTCTCCTATGTTCAAAAGATTTCCTAAACTTGGATTCAGAGTGTGGGACCCATTGGAGTCCATCCACACTCCCGCATACATATCGGTCTCACTTTGAGTGAGACCGGTACTGAGACCGATATGTAAAAACTTAGTTTTTAAGTATCGTTTCTCATACCTGGATGTCGTGGTTCGTCACCCAGCCTCTCCTTCCGGCCCGATTATGATTGGGAGACCTGTCACGACGTAAAAACATAGGATAGGCAGGGTTTTCAAAGTGTGGGTCTTATACTTCCTCCACCTGCTTCTCCTGCTTCTCTACACAATTTTCCTCATCCGATAGCATCAAATCAATGGGGGCTGTTCTCTGAACCATGGCCAAGTTTATCCACTGATTGTTTTAACTAAGATGACTCTCCCTTTGACCTAGTCCTCCGCATTCCGGTCAACAACATTTTAATTTGGAATGGAGATTAGGGATTTCCAGAAAGGGAAGCGAGAAGTCGAAGATATTCATTTGATATCCTTATTAGGATTCACGATTGTATCTCCTATGGTGGGATTTTAAGAGCCGTCAGATAAGTCTGACTCCACGTGGCGTGCATCGGATAAAGGCAGCAATGTCTCCTGCGGATACCCTCGTAGGAGACGATTTGGATCCCATGGTTGTACTTATTATATTACCTATGTTTATGGTGATTGCATTCCATCTCAACGGCAAGCTGTTTAGGATTTTTTTATCTCTCTCAATACCCAATGGGATCAAAATTGGATGGTATTGGGTGATTTTAATTCTTATCTATTTTGGCATGAAAAGCAAGGAGGTTCTTCCTCAAATCCTCATGACATTAATTGGCAAATTCCAAACTATGGTTGATTCTTGTAAAAAAAAAAAAATTAAGTACATGTTGATTCTTGTCAATTGATTAACCTTGGTAGTAATGGACCACAATACACATGGTGCAATAGCCGGACGGGTAATGTTAACATCCGAATTCATTTGGACCGAGTGTTTTTGTGATGGAGGTTGGAGGTGGGATAACCCTAATGTGACTGTCATGGTGAAACTTATTGTTGGCTCAGATCATCTGCCTATTATCTTAAATACTGAAGGGGGTTGACTGCCAAGTCACTGTCTAATTGCTTTGAGTTTATGTGGTTCTGGCATCCATCTTGTAAAGCAATTACAACGGGGAAGCTTGCAAAGCACCCTCTTGAGGCTCTGTGGCTGAGATTATGCAATCAAAACTTTTGGTTGGACAATCTCTTTATCAAAAATGGAATAAGGAGATTTTCGGTCATGTCCAAAGTACTATTAAAAGCTTATTACAGGAAATTAGTTATGTTGAAAACCTTCCTTTAAATACTGTTACAAAGGATCGATTGCTAGCCTCTCTCACTAGCTAGAAGTTGAATTTGAAGAGGAAAATGATTTATGGCTACAAAAATGAAGGAGTCTATGGCATACTGTAGTGACCATAATAGTAAAATTTTGAAAAAATTTCATCTACACCCCATCAAAGATCGTTAACATCATCTACACCCACAAGAATGTCGAAACATCACCTAGGTCCACTTAACTAACAGAAATCACTAAATTTGTTGAAATACAATTTTACCCCTCAGATAAAAATTTTAAAAAAAATTATTTTCATTTACGAATTTAGCCTTCAAATGTTACTTATCCCTGCTGAGAAATTTCACTCTCTCTCGAGTTCATTCTCACTCAAGCCCTAGTCCCCTCTGTGTTGAGAAGAGCTCCCGAATCACCCAAGCATGCTCCCTCCTTTGACGGCAACATCCCATCTCTGTAATCACCCAAGCTTGCTCCCTCTGCGTTGAGAAGAGGTCCCAAATCACCCAACCTGCTCCCGGTTCGTTGAGAAGAGCTCCCGAACCAGATCCGCCATCTAGGGTTTTCCTTGGTCGATAAGAAGTCGAAGAACGACAAGAGTTCTGCTATTCAGCTCTTGACACACAAATTTCTCTAGAACCCATAAAACAAGCAAATCAAAAAAGAGAATACGAAAGGTCAACACACTCACTCAATAAAAAGCACATATGATCATTAGAATTATTTGTATGTCGTATATAGACAAGGATATCGAACTAAAACTATTCGTCAATTTTTTCGCATTCCCGATTCAACTATCAGTTTAGGGTTTGGGTTTCGTTTCATACCTCATGGAATATTGGAGAAAAAGTATCCCCCTAGTAGTTGAAGAAAAAGAATTTGTGGGGAAGAGGGGATTGAACGAAAAATGAGTGGTTTCATACCTAATGAAGAAGAAGTTACGGGGAATAGTGGTTTCATGTCGGTCTTCATCGTCCTTGTTGAGTAGAGGTAGGGTTGCAGAGGATTGCCCGATTTAGCTAGCTTTGTTGCAGGAATAACCGTGGTCAGGGAAGATGAAGGCACCGTTGACGGCAAAAAAGAAAAATCTCAAGTTCGCAGTCCTCGTCCTCGTCGAGTAGAGGTAGGGTTTCGTCCTCGTCGTCCTCGTCGAGAAGGAAAATCTCAAGTTTTATTACTGTTTCACTCCATTAGTGTTTAGAAGTGAAACAGTTCAAAATAAAAGGAATGTTTCGAAACAAATATCAAAAGGGTATATCGGTCTTTTCAACCTAAAAAAAGGGTATTCTCGTCTGTGAAAAATTTCAATCCACTTGACGTCAGCATCTAACGGGAATCAACTGACGGAGTGGACTTCTTTGATTACCACAGCCAAAATTTTGGGGTGTAGATGATGTTTTGGCATTCTTATGGGTGTAGATGATGTTAACAATCTTTGATGGGGTGTAGATGAAATTTTTTCTAAAATTTTCCATACAACGAAGTCATTAAAACCGGAATTTGTAGTTTGTTGGAAAAAAGTCAAAGTCAAAAAGCCTTTTTTTCAAAATAAAAGTTTCAAAAATTTTCAATTCAAACTCTTTCTATTTTTGTTTTGGTTTCAAAATTTGGTTTTGATTTTGGGTGGGAAATTCGCTTTTTGGTTTTGAGTTGGTCTATACAATATAGGACTTTTTAGTCCCACATTGTTTAAGGATTGTGGAGGAGAGGTATTTATTTGTAGGGAGTGTCCTTTACCTATTGAAGCCCTGAAAAGAAAGCCAAGCTTGGTTGACACGAGCGCCTGCGCCGGACAGGACCGGACCACGACCTACAACGTTGGGCTATGGGCTGCAGTTTGGGGGTGTGAGTGTTGTCGGATTCGGACACACCCCTACCCGGATACCTTTTTGGAAAGTGCTTATGTGTAGAAGTGTACACTTCTACACATAAAGGGGTGCCTTTTGGATCGTCGATCTCAGGATCTGAGATCTGGCTAAATCTGGACGGTCCATTTGGAGGGTCACACCCCATCCAATGGCCACGACTAATGGGTATCTGAGCCCTATAAATAGAGCCCAACCCCAAGCATCCAAATTACAAAAAAAAAGCGTTAAGGTTTATCTCCTTTCTCTCTCTCCAACTCTCTCCCTCCATTCTCTTTGATCGGAGTCCAACGTATTTGCTTTCAAAGGGCGGTTGATCTTAGCTATCAGGTCTGCATACACCTGACAGTGCATGAACACTGGGTGGGTGTCCTTCATAAGGTTTATTTTATCTTGGAGACTGGTTGGGGGGACTTGCTGCACCAAATAGAGGGCAAATACAGTCTTAAGAAGAGTGTACCAATACGACTCAACCGTACTTCATTTTCGGAGTCATCCTATAAAGTATGTACTGTTACATTTAATATATGGTACCGTATATGATTTAGGAATATAGATAGGATGATGTATATGCATGTATGATTATAGCATATGCGGCTATTATTTCTTGGTTATTAATTATATGATAATTAATTGTTATTACTTCATATACTTGTTTATAGGTCTTTACAATATATAATTATTGTTGTTCTGTAGCTTTATTTACATCAATTCTTCAGACTATATTTATTGTTATATATTGTAGAGACTGTTATTATGGCCAGTTCTGAATCTAATGTGACTACTGAGGTTGTTCCTGATATGGGAAAAAAATGTGCATCATGTCCGAGTTTGACAGCATTGAGCCATTTAATGGTTCAAACTACAAACGTTGGAGACAAATGATGCACTTTGCCCTGTCTCAACTAAGTGTCATGTTCGCACTTACTGAGAAAATAACAGAGGATTCTGAAGACCCTGATATCAAGTCAAAGAGGGTTGTGTGGATTAATGCTAATTTCCAATGCAAGAATAGGATCCTGAATGCAATGACCAATGATCTGTACAATGTGTATTGCTCATATAACTATGCTTATAACATATGGGAAGCATTTGATAAAAAAAAATATTCCCTAGAAGATGCTAGAAGCAAGAGATATGTAACTGCAAACTTTCTTAATTTCAAGATGAAGGAAGATATAAGTGTGTCCATGCAAATGGGCATGTTCTAGGTTCTGGTTGCAAGTCTTGTCAAAGAAAGGATCTCTTACTACAATAATTTGTTTCTGCAGTATTAATTGAAAAGTTGCCTAACTCTTAGAGTGACTTTAAGTAACATATGAAGCATAAATCTAAGGATTGGACCCTAGAGCATTATATTATGCGAATCAAGATTGAAAAGAAGAACTATGAAACTAATAGGGTGGAAAAGGCCCAGGAATGCAAAACCAAGGCCAACCTTGTGGAAAACGGAAAAATAGAAAATAAGGACAAATCCAAGAAGTTTCTTCAGGTGAAGAAAGAAGGCAAATTTAAGAAGACCAAGGAAGGATGCTTCTTCTGTTGAAAATCGGGTCATTTCAAAAAAGATTGCCTAGTCTTCAAGAAGAAACATGAAAACGACAAAACCAAGGCTCACTTCACTGAAGATGACTTGTTTGCAGCTGTTGTAACAGAGGTAAATTTGGTTGAAAGACCAAAGGAGTGGATCATAGACATTGGAGCCACTAAACACATTTGCGTTGACTGATCTAATTTTGTCAAATATTCTTCGATCAAAGCAAATGCTTTAGTATACATGGGGAATTCTCAAACCTCACAAGTTATGGGCAAGGGTTAAGTAGCTCTAAAGCTAATTTTTTAAAAAGAACCTTGTGTTGAACAAAGTGCTGCATGTCCTAGATATTCGAAGAAATCTAGTTTCTGATTTTCATCTGAATAAAGTTGGAATGAAACTATGTTTTGAAGCTGATAAGGTCATTGTACTACAGATGGATAAGTATGTGGGAAAGGGTTATGCAAGTAATGGTCTGTTTGTAATGAGTATTGAAAATGTTATGAATGAAATTCCTAATTCTTCTTATTTGATTGAGTCATTTGATGTTTGGCATGGTAGACTAGGACATCGTAGGATACCTTATATTAAAAGATTATCCAACCTAGGATATATACAAGGACAACCCGAACTTTCACCTCATAAATGCCCTACATGCATAAAGGCTAAAATAACTAAAAAACCTCATAATTCTATAGAAAGACAAATTAATCTTTTAGAATTAATATATAGTGACTTGAATAATTTTAAATTTCATGAATCAAAGGGAGGTAATAAATATTATATAACTTTTATCAATGATTATTCTAGGTATACTAAAGTATATCTTTTAAAATATAAGGATGAAGCTGGGCATGCTTTTAAAACATATAAGCTAGAAATTGAAAATCAACTAAATAAGAAAATTAAAAGGTTGATAATCGATAGAATGATTGAATATGACACTCGTAGCCTATCTCAATTTTGTGAAGAAAATGGAATAATTATGAAACTATTGCACCATACCAACCTGAGTCTAATGGTGTAGCAGAAAGAAAAAATAGAACTTTAAAAGAAATGATGAATTGTTTTCTGATTAGTAAAGTTTGTAAATTAATTAAATCCCTATATGGTTTAAAACAAACACCTAAACAATGGCATAAAAAGCTTGATCATGTATTACTAAATAATGGATTTGTTATCGATAATTCTGAAAGGTGTGTATATAGTAAGTTTAATAATGGTAAGAGTGTAATTATTGTTCTCTATATTGATGATATGCTAATTATGGGAACCGATTTAAATGTTGTAAATTTAACAAAGAAAATTCTTATGTCTAAGTTTGATACAAAGAACATGGGAGAAGTTGATATCATTTTAGGTATCAAAGTTATAAGAAAACCTAATGAGATAATATTATCTCAAGCACATTATGTGAAAAGCCTATTAAAGAAATATAGATATTATGAGTACTCTCCAATAAAAATACCCTTAGAGGTAAGAAGTCATCTCATAAAACACCAAGGCGACCAGTCTTTCAAAAGAAGTATTCCCAGATTATTGGTTCAGTATCATACTTGATGAACTCTACAAGACCAGACATAGCCTTGACAGTAAGAAAATTGAGTTAACATACTCATAACCCAGGAAAGGAGCATTGGAAAGCTTTAACAAGGTTATTAAGGTACTTAAAGGGAACTATGAACTATGGCTTATACTATAGTGGGAATCCTTCAGTTTTAAAAAAGTATTGTGATGCTAATTGGATATTTGATACAAAGAAATCCTTAGCGATAAGTGATTACATATTCACTCTTGGTGGAGGAGCGATTTTATGAAAATCCGTTAAGCAAACCTATGGTATAGGTTCCACCATGGAGGCAGAATTTATAGCCTTGGAGAAGGCTGGGGCAAAAGTCGAGTGGCTTAAAAATTTTGGGGTGAAAATTCCGTTATGGCCTAAACCTATACCCCCAATATCACAACATTGTGATAGTCAGGCAGCCATTGCTAAAGCAAAAAAGCAAGATATATAACAAAAAAAAGGACATATACGCCTGAGATACAACTTTGTGAGGCAGTATGTAAGTGAAGGAACGATAGCTATCAATTTTGTAAAGTTAGAAAAGAATCTAACAGATATATTTACAATGCCACAAACCACTAGGGTCATTATTGACACATTTAAAGGAATGAACTTAAAGCCCGTGTCATAAGTCATGTGATGGAAACCCAACCTATGTGATAGGAGATCGCTGGAATTAGGTTCAATGGGTAAAAACGAAGTCATGCAGATGACTTGTTTAGTACTATCATATTTTGCTCATTCCGGTTAGATCGTAAAGTAATACCCACCACAATGAATAGATGATGAATCTCAAGGATTCTTAGTCAAGCCAAGTTATCCCAGGGAAATGTGGGGGTGTGTTAATTGTGGTGCACACCATGGAATGTAGGAAGTAGGGCCGCTTCCAATGAGAGTTTTAAGGGCGAACTCTCATAAATATTCATGAACCAGGATAGGGACAAGGCCGATTTATATGTCCTCCTTTAAGGGATTTTCAAGGGTCGAACTTTAAGAGGTGGTTGGTAGGTCAGTCGGCTACACCAATGAGGAAAGGTTCAAGGAGCATTGCTTCACTCGTACTCTGTAGCGTGGCCTATTAGACCTAGTGTATATTCAAGTCGAAAGACATCTGTGGCGATGTCACTTACAGTTCTCATGAGATCAACTACCTGATTTCGTTTTACTCTATCTTTTGAAACTTGTGGGGGAATTGTTGGAAAAAACCAAATTCAAAAATCCTTTTTTCAAAATAAAAGTTTTAAAAGTTTTCAATTCAAACTCTTTCCTTTTTTGTTTTAGTTCCAAATTTTGGTTTTGGTTTTGGGCGAGAAATTCGTTTTTCGGTTTTAAGTTGGTCTATAGAATGTAGGACTTTTTAGTCCTACATTGCTTAGGGATTGTGGAGGAGAGGTCTTTATTTGTAGGGAGTGTCCTTTACCTATTGAAGCCCCAAAAAGAAAGCCAAGCTCAGTTGACACACACGCGCGCCCACCGGACCGGACCACGACCAACGACTTGCAATAGTGACATGGGCATGGACATGGGGGTGGGCATGGGCATGGGACAGTCCATTTGGAGGGTCACACCCCATCCAATGGCCATGACCAATGGATATCTAAGCCCTATAAATAAAGCCCGACCCTAAGCATCTAAATCACCAAAAAAAAAAAAACCATTAAGGTTTATCTCCTCTCTCTCTCTTTCTCTCTCTCCAACTCTCTGCCTCCATTCTGTTTGATCGGAGTTCATCATATTTGCTTTCAAAGGGGGAGTGATATAAGCCGTCGGGTCTGCATACACCTGATAGTGCATGCACACTGGGTGGGTGTCCTTCAGAAGGGTTGTTTTATCTTGGAGGCTGATTTGCGGGGACCTGCTACACCAAATAGAGGACAAATATAGTCTTAAGGAGAGTGTACCAACACAACTCAACCCTACTTCATTTTCGAAGTCATCCTATAATGTATGTACTGTTACATTTAATATATGGTACATTATATGATTTAGTAATATAGATAGGATGATGTATATGCATGTATGATTATAGCATATGTGGCTATTATTTCCTGGTTATTAATTATATGTTAATTAATTGTTATTACTTCGTATACTAGTTTATAAGTCTTTACAATATATAATTATTGCTGTTCTATAGCTTCATTTCATCACAATTAAAATTGGCAAATGGTAACTGATCCAATTCCTAGAATGATATAATCAATGAAGTCACTACTCATTTTCCCAGAAATTTTACTGTTGACCCAATTTATGTCGATTCTTTATCTAAGGTTTTGGAAACTGTTCAACCTATTATTACCCCCCCCCCACACAATGAATGATACTGTAAGCTTTGTTCCTTCATTGGAGGAGTTAAGGCGTCTCTTTTTTTTACCAAAAAAAAAAAAAAAAAAATCTCTTTTTGCTATGCACCATCTGATCTCCAAGTCTGAATGGGTTTTCGTCAACTTTCTTTCAAAAATACTGGGATGGATACATGAGGACTTATATGCTTTGGTATATGATTTTTCATAACTGGTATATTGTTTCACCTAAGCTAAATGACACTTTCATTTGTTTAATACCAAGGTTCGCAATTTTGAAACACAAGATCAGTTATGACCGTAGCTTTATGTAACTTTATTTTCAAGCTCATAAAAAAGATCATAGCCACTTAGCTCCAACCGATTTTAGACTTTATTATATATATCTATATATATATATATATATATATATATATATATATATATATATATATATATATATATATATATATATATATAATGTGTATATTGCAAATGAGGTTTCCACTATATCCATAAGCGGAGGAAGCATAAGAAGAAATTTCTAGCTTTGAAACTTGTTATGGCGAAAGCATATGATCGAGTGGATTGGTCTTATCTTAAGGTCATTATGCTTTAATTGGGTTTTCATGATCATTGGGTGGCTTTGGTTATGACCTATATTACAATGGTTAACTATCAGCTCCTATTGAATGGATCAATTCATGGAAATCTAACACCTTTTAGGGGGGTCCTTCGTCAAGGTACCCATTCTCACCTATTTTGTTTCTCCTTTGCTCACATAGATTGTCAAGCTACTTATTGAAGGTGGAATTAGATGGTCTTATAGCTGGTATGCGAGTGCGTAACGAGTCTATACCTACCACTCATCTATTATTTGCAAATGATTGCTTATTATTTTTCGAGGTTCGATTAGTTGATGTTTTGTGCTTTGAGGACTTGTTTGGATGTGCATTATACAGCTTCTGGGCAAAATGTGAACTTTAAGAAATCCTTACTCACTTTCAGTCCAAATACAACATTGAAAAATGTTAGCGTAATAAAATTGTAACCATACACTGCTTTGACTTAGTCAAAGTAGTTAGTGCTAGTTTCTAAAAATTGGACTCCTACTAATATATGAACTCCTAATTAGTTTATTAGTTTTCTTTATCAATTAGGCTTGTTAGTTTCTTTTTCCTATTATGAGTTTACTTTGTCTTTAATTTGTGACTAGGACTCTAACTTGTAGAGCCCTAGATCATATCTAATAGTTGTTTTATATATTCTATAAATACAAGCTACAAGGAGAGGAGAACACAGATATACTCTTTCTTTCCTTAACAGATTGATTCTCTTCATCTTCTCTTATTTTTCTTTTTTTGTTACAAAAAATAAACGTTGGTTTTCCCAAATTCTGAAGATTTCTTATGAGTGGGCTCAAATAAATATCTTGGCTTATTGATTGACTTTGGGATATCAAAGATAGTCTTATTTTAAGATATCAATGAAAAGGTGTCTCAAAATGTCTCTAGGTGGAAAACCAAATTATTATTACATGCGGGTAAGGAAACCATGTCAAAATCGATTATTTTCTCCATGTCAAATTATGTTGGCTCCCACTTTAAATTACCTTAAATTACCTGCATCCCAACATAAATTCTTACAGCGTATGGCTACAAATTTTTCTAGGGGGATAAGGAGGGTGGTTTGGGATTACATTGGATTTCATGGAACCGACTATGCAGATCAAAGGACAAAGGGGCTTAGGTTTTTGGGATCCTTTTATGTACAATCAGACCTTATTATCCAAGATGGCTTGGAGATTACTAAATGAACCTTCATCATATATTGGACGACGGACATTTATTTCCCACATGGGGACTTTCTTTCTGCCAATATGGGCAATCAACCCAATCGGGCACAGAGGAGCATTATGGATGAAATGTTCTTAAACAAGGTTTGCTTTGCCAAATTGGGTTTGGGAATCAAATTAACATTTGGACTGACAATTGGATTCCAACTTTATCGAGTTTTCGAATACATTCCACTCCTTTATCCGATTGTTTGATTACAAAGATGTCATACAATTGATTGACTCATAGACTAGGTTTGGGATAAAAGAGGTACAATCTGCTTCATTTTCTCCGTCAGAAGTTGTGGAATTTTTAAAATCCATTTGTCTCTATTCCCTCTTAAGGATACTCTCATTTGGGGTGCCGCAAGGACTAACATGTTCTTGGTTAAATCTATTTACCATATATTATCCAATTTAGAGGCTGACTCTCTTTCTTCGAGGTCATCCACTTCTTCTAGTTCTATTCAAAAGGTATAGGAGTCTATTTGGAAGAGAATTTGGACATGTCCAACATTACCAGAGCTGCGGGTTTTTTGTGGCGTGCTTGTGCTTTTGGCTTGGCTACGGCGATGTACTTGAGACGCCATAACATTATGGTGGATAGTGTGTGTGTTCACTGTGGCACAACGGATGAGTCAATTTCACACATCTTGTTGGATTGTCCTTTTGCTCGTTTAATTTGATTTGGTTGTAGCCTAAATAACAAGGCGCTGGATTTGTTTGTGCCTTTGGTTCATGATTGGACCTCTTTTTTGACGATGGGTAAAACACGAATGTGGGAGATCATGATTTTTGTGTTGTTGTTTTTAAAGTAAAAAACAAGTAAAAGTTTCAAAAACTTTGAAATCTAAAATTCAAACTTTCATTTTCATTTTCATTTTGGCGGGAAAATCAATTTGGTTTTGTTTTGAATTGGTTGAACTGGTTGAGCTAGTGGGAGTTTTAGTCCCAAATTGTTTTGAGACAAAATTGAGGTGAGATTTATATGTAAAAGGTGTCTTAATACATTTTGAGCCCTTAAAAGAAAGCCTCACTCTAGAGAGAAGTGTCCAAGGGGTTCCAAGATGTCTTCAACTCAGCACTGAGCCGAGCTGAGCATGGACATGGACCTATATGTATGTACCCTTTGGATTACATATAAGGTGTGTTTGGTGTCTTCTTTTTTTTTTTTTTTGGTAAAGGTACCTATACGTAGGGAAGTATCCCCATGTATAAAGTGTCAGGGAAAACACACTATTTTTCTCTCTTGTATGCAATTCAACAGAGATACACAATTACAACTATACACACAGAGATATAGCAACGGAAATAAATATAAACAACCAAACCACAAGAGACACCAATTTTTACGTGGAAAATCCTTCCAAGGTGAAAGGGAAAAAACCATGGGACCTAGTCCAGGTAAATCTCCACTATAGTAATAATGGTTACATAATACAATCTTCTCTAGTCACAGCTAGAGGTTACCAATCTCCAAGAGAAATAACCCACTCTTAGGTAATACAACAACTCACCAAAACAATTAATGGTAATCCAAAAATCACAAGAATACTCTCACCTTGATGCTGACCTAAAAAATACTGGAAAGAACTGTCACCTTTTTCTCTTCTTTGAACAAGGAGAATGCCGTCACGCCGTAGTCACGTACGAAGTATAAGTCTCGACTCTTCACTTACCAGAGAAACGAAGAAAAATCTGATTTTTCTTCCACCCAAGAACTCCGGATCTTATTCGGTTTCAGCTCTCGCTGGTTTTTAGAAACCCAAAATTCGCAAATTTGTTTTCCATCCCCTTCATGTAAGGCATATATGTAAGGACGAGATTTAGACGGTTTTGAGAAAACCGCTTCAAATTTCCATATGAGGATAAACTAAGTTGCCATCATTAATGTATGGGTTCCCCTCACCCAACATAAAGAGGGGCGATCGGAGCCCTTAATCCGTGTGACTCTTGGATCAAGCACATCCTAGAGTCCATCTAAAAGAAAATTTTCTTTGAAGTGACCTTATGAAAGGGCACTAGCCCTCTATAAATAGAGAACGTTGCCTTAGTCTAAATGCACTCATAATTCAATACAAATTCATCTCTCTCTCTCTCTCTCCCCTTCCAACTTTCTCTTTCATATTCTGTTTAGACAGTATCGAGCCTACTCCGTTTTAGAAGATTGTTGATCTTAGTTGTCGGTTCATCTGATGAGGTTTGGTTGTTTGTGTACACATAACTGGGAGGGCCATAAGGGGTTGTTTTATCTTGGAGGCTGAATTATAAAATCCACTGCACCATAGAGGATGAATTCAATCTTAAGGAGAGTGACTTACTGCATAGTTTAGCCCATTTGTTTTCTAATCTGTTTTCGAACTATAAGTTGTCAAACTTTTTTACGATTTCAATATGTGTATATTATGTTGTTGGGTAATCATATGTTATGTTTTATGTAACTGAATTATATGTATATGCATAAAATTATATAGAGTATTAGTCATAAAACATATTTATTGATGTTTTGTACTACATGTGTTCATTTATTTGTTGGCATATGTGTCTTGCCAGAAATGATCTCTTGTTTAGATGTCAACAACATACTCCTTCCAAGTTATTAAGTTTGCTAAGTTGGGTTAGCTATTTGATTGTTGGAGTATTCCACAATGCTTTCAAGCCAGAGCTGATAGCTTTGCTAAGCAGGGTTAGCTATCTGATTGTTGGAGCATTCCACAATGCTTTCAAGCCAGAGCTGATAGGATTGATATTCAAGAATGCATGAATTTACAATGTTGGACTCTACTAGCACCATGAGTTTTTAAGCTAAATACATACGTCAATTTCAAATATGAGACAATTGGTAGATTATGGTACATTTACAGATATCACAATGGTGTCCCTATTTTCACCATCTCTGAACCATCCTCTTTTGCCATGTTTATTATCAGCGAAGCTTTAGCTATTCAAGCACTTCTTTTGGCTGCAATTAATAGAAGTGTGGAGATGGTGATACTGGAATTTGATAATCAACTGGTCAATCATCTCCTCCGAAAATCGGGATCTCATGGGTTTTTTTTTTTTTTTTTTTTGGTAAGAATCTCATGTGTTTCGGTACAATGACATCCTTGAAGATATTATCCATTTCAAATTTTATTTGAAAGTTTTATTTTCTATTTTATCTGTGGGAAGCACAACAGCATTGCTGGACTCCCTTTTTAGGAAAAAAAGATCGTCTCCAGTCCGTCCAGCCATCCAGTTGTGGATGGACAGACTGAATTTAAAGGACACACCCCCCCATGTATTGATATACGTGTCCTTTTAATCCAGTCCGCCCAGTCCACGACTGAACGACTGAACAGACCGGAAACGATCCAAATCTAGGAGGGTTCTGTGACTCTTTTTCTAGAAGGTTCTGTCGTTAACGTGCAAGATAGTTTGGTCGAATTTAGGGAAATTATTGTCTTTGCAATATGTACTAATAAATAAATATCTTCCCTTAAAAGATCAGGACTCTGAAATCATTTTTTTTTCTATTGGTGACCCTGACTTTGTGTTCATCTGCAAAAAGGTTCTTTATTGAACAGCTACCGGAGGGTATATATATATATATATATATATATATATATATACTGCAGGACTCTGAAGTCATTTAATTTTTCTATCGGTGACCCTGACTTTGTGTTCATCTGCAAAAGGTATTTTATTGAACTGCTACGGGAGTTTGGATTCTGGAAAGAATAAACTTCAACGAATTCCAGTTTTCGATCGATCGATCGATCGATCAATCGAAGATGCATCGTTCTCCTCTTTTTCTTGTCCTCTTGCTTGCGTGGACCTGCTCTCTTCAATGGATCCACCCTTTCGTCTCTTCTCATGAGTTCCCAGTTGATGGGTCCGTGTTGGAGCTCGACGAGTCTAATATCGATTCGGCCATCTCTGCTTTCGAGTTCATTCTCGTCGATTTCTACGCCCCTTGGTGTGGTCACTGCAAGAGGCTCGCTCCTGAGGTTTTTTATCTACCAATCTTCCTTTTCGCCACGTACCAATCTCAAAATTACAAGTTTTAAGGTTATAATCTGCCGTTTTAGATCTTGGAATGACGTGTGTTTCGTGAGATATATTTATTTCTCCATCTTTAAATGGTTTCAGATTCTGTGCTGCTTCATTTACGAAGTTTAATATAATGTAGTGGATGTAGAGAATGATGTTGATCAAATATTCCTGACAGTCTGACACCCATATCAGATTAAACGAGGAAGAAGAAAAAAAAAGAAAAAAGAGTCTTCTGGTGCTGAGTTTTATAAATAGTCTTTTCAGTTTCTTAAATTTTCAACCAATTGTTGGATCCAGTATCATAAATTTCTTTTTGCAAAACCGTAGAAGGGTAGATTTTGCATTGCATATACAAGATGGCATTACCATCGAATGCTGTATAGGCTTCAATAGTTTATTATGTCTGGTTTGTCATGGGTTAAGAACATGGTGTTTAGAAACGAGACCCTTCTCGTCTATGTGTGAATCGTAGATATACCAACCACAATAATGTGTGCAAACCACAATAATGTGTGCAAACCACAATAGTGTGTGCAAATGATGAAAGCAAAAGAACAGTAGATAGAGCAACCAGAAACCAACCACAGGGCAAATATGAGGGAAATTCACTAAATCGTGACAGGATACCAGTAGTGTGTTTTCTCAAGTTTCTGCCCAGAACTTAAGGTTTCCGACTGAATATGTAAGGAGACTATAATTCTGTATGAAGAGTACAAAGCAAAAAAACCAAGACTCTCAAGCTTTTACCCAAAACTCGAGGAATACCAACAATGGAGAAAATAGAAGTCACTTCTTGCCAAGCCCCAACAGAAACCTTCAATCTCACCACAAGAACACTTCCAAAAGACAATGGAGGATATCCAACCTTGTGGAGACAACCCGCTCTCACAATGGTTAATGTCGTTATGGAGATTGTAGGAAACCTTCAAGAAACCCTGTTCTTGAGGACCCCTGCTGAACTTCAAGAGATCCATGCAGTGCTTCTCCTTCTTCCTTGAGATCTTCTTCACCCTTGAGAAAACCCTAGGAGAAATCCCTCTTCGTTGCTTTTCTTCTCACAAACTCCCTTTTTTACACTTTCTCTCACATCACTCACTCTTCCTCTCTTTTTCCACATCCATATATGCTGTCACTTCCCTTATCTTAATGGCCAAGACAAAGAAAATGAGCTAGCAGGATAAAATAACACATGTGAGCCTGTGTCATGGACTGGACCCCATAACCCATGGAAGTCTGCATTGAACTGAAGAAACCTTCTCAAGGTCTGTACAGGGATTGACAAATTCTTCATTTGATGAGTTGCGTCATTGCCTACTTCATACCGGAATATTTTTGTCCCTCTCTTTTATGATGGGGTATAATATGAAGTTTTCAGTATCTCAAAGAGGCTATGAGCATTGATTTTCACCTAGGGATATCATACAAACAAGAGAAAAAGAAAATGGAAAGGCTACCCTTTCTCACACATGTACTGATTTTAAAAAATGAACGACTACATCATGAAGGAAGCCGCAAAAGAAGCTGCAAAGAATGCCTACTCCTAGAAATTGAGCTTTGGGTCTTCGGAAGCCTTAACATTGAGCCCACCAGTCAACCATGTTTATCTTGGAATCCAATATCCATATTTACCTTCTTCTTGTAGTCCATTTATCATTTCTCAGGTCCAGTAATCTGTGCAAGGTCCATAAGTTCTTTGGTTAAGGCAATTGATAGGGTCCCAAGGCTGGTAACCTACATAGGAGGTCTTGGTTTCATGGAAGCTCTCCCATTTTCTCGTTGTAGATTTCGACCTTTCCTAGGATCCACACCCCTCTCCCTCCTTTTTCTTTCCCTTTTTTTTATTCTAGATTTGATCATTTGAAACTCCTGATTTTTTTTTTTTTGAGTGTTCCTTAGATCTTCCGATACTAGATCCCATATAGTTGGGCTTGGACCAAAGCAACCATTATACTCATATTTTGTGTATTTGAGGCTCGTTCTAGGCCCATCCCAAGTCCAGATTTCGTTCCCATCTTTTAGTGTTGGAATGCAACTATTGAGATTCTTTGTCTTGGTGTTGTTTAGTTACTTTAGTACCACACTTGAGTTGTCACTAGTAGTGGTGCTGTTTAGTATATTTTCATTATGTTTAGTTATTAAGTCTAGTGGTTAAGTCGGCTGCCTAGTTTTCTATTTCTTTTGTCGGTTAAGTGGGGTTATTTATGTAATTAGACTTATTAATTATCAATATAAGTAAAGCTGAACTAGTGTCTTCTGTTAATGGAGTTTCATGTGCTGTCCTCTTGCCGTTTTCTGGGTCAAGGAAGTTCACCTCAATTACAACTTCATCATATCTTCCATATCAACCATTGGACCATATTCAGATTTTAATATGTTATTATCCAATCCTCTTGTAGTGACATGTCACTTGCTGATTTGTCATTGACGTATCAGATCATTGATATTTCAATTAATGTAAAAATATACTTTTTTATGTCCATAGTCCTAGCAGTCCAAGGATTTGTCCATATCTCTTGTTCTGTCCGTCGGATCTCATTCATCTTTGGATATCATCCTTTGATTATTATCGAATGCATTTGCTATAAATTCTAATTTGCATTTAAAGGCTAGTTTTCAAGATCTGAATTTTAGCCTTACCTGTAAAACCCAAGCAATTCATGTCTGATACAAATGTTTCATAATTTTCAATCCGACCGTTGGATCGACTTGGGATTTAGAAATATTGTTTCTATTACTATTATCTCTAATAACTTATAGTTGGAGTTACATGTTAATCCTAATAATTTTTCTATTTGGGATATTATTCCTCGTTCATTGTTTGAAGACCCCTAGTAATTTGTCCACGTGGATCGCTCCATGTGATGGGGAGAAAGAGCATATACTTTGCTTGTGTTCGTGCCTACTCATGAAAAGACACTATTATCAGCTTTGTTCAAGTCTGCTCGTGGAAGAGAGAGACTATATCAGCTTTGTTCAAATATGCTCGTAGAAGAGACTATTATTAATTGCACAAAATGCAACCTTTGTTCGTGTCTGCTCGTGGAAGACACTATTACCAGCTTTGTTCAGGTGTCTGCTCAAGAGACTCGTGTCTGCTCAAAGGAGAGAGACTTTTATCAGTTGTTCAAGTTTACTCAAGGAAGAGAGACTCGTGTTTACTCAAGGGAGAGACACTTTTATTAGGTGTTCAAGACTCAAGTATGCTCAAGGAAGATGCACTTTTATCCGTTGCACTTGCACGTGATTTGGTATTGCAACTGGAAGGTCTCTTTGTGCTCCCTGGCATCTTCGACAGTCCTATATTGAAGATCAGTGATGAGGTTGATATTTGTTGTTGTTCCAAGATGGTACTCTAGACTTTGTGGGGGGGGGGGGTGTTGAGATTTTTGTAGATATTCCAAGTTTGAGCATGTTACAGCTTGAAGGGAGTGCTGAGATTCTTTGTCTTGGTTGTGCTTAGTACCACACTAGAGTTGTTACTAGTAGTGGTGTTGTGTTGTATATTTTCATTATGTTTGGTTATTAAGTCTAGTGCTTAAGTCTGGTTAAGTCAGCTGCCTAGTTTTCAATTTCTTTTGTTGGTTAAGTGGGGCTATTTATGTAATTGGACTTATTTAATTATCAATAGAAATAAAGAGGCGTGTGGGGGGGGTATTATCGTTCTCTCTTCTTTTTCCCTCCTTTCTTCTTCTTTCCTTCTTTCTTTTTTCATTATTTTGTCACATGATATTAGAGCAGGTTTTCACCATCTCCAGTCTCCACGTGTTCGCAATACGTACTACCACATGTGTGGGGAAGTGTTGAGAATTTAGTTCTACACCAACTACCAAAAATAGTCTTCAGCCTCCGCCGCCCCGCTTCGCCCCCCCCCATCCCCCACCCCAAAAACCAAAAAAAAAAAAAAAAAAACCCCAACACCCACCAACCCACCCATACACCTGGGAGTTCTTCCACCTACTAGTTCAAACTTTTAGGATGGAAACTTTACACCACACATGAATAATATTTCTAAAGGTTCACAATGAGGAGTCTTCCTCTTCAGAATCATGTGGTAATACCTCACTTTTGGACAGAAGTTAAATTGAATGGTTAAGCAGGAATCATGTAGCCAACCTCGAAGAATGTAATAATCTTCCAACTGAATAATGTAGATTTGGAGTCAATAATTGTGTACCTTGATATGCCATCTCCTGTTTCTTGACATTATAAATTCATATGATGGACTGGTTTTCTGTGTGAAATGATGTCAATATTTAAAGTTTTCTCATTGGCTTTTCTATTCAGGTAAGGTAAATCTTGTTTCATCCTGGAAGTACTAATAGAATGAAATTATGAAACCCTGTTTTCTTTTTGTTATTTGTACTGAAGCCTATTTATTGCAACCAATTCTGAACTTGAAACTTTAACTGTGTTGTGCAGTTAGATGTGGCTGCACCTATACTTGCCAGACTGGACAAGCCCATTGTGATTGCAAAGATAAATGTTGACAAGTTCAGACGAATTGCATCAAAACATGAAATTGAGTATGCTTCTCTGACTTTAATTTAGTTTTCTACTTGAAATAAGCTACTGTTATCCAATACCTGATGTTATTTTTGTTTTGCCCTTCACTCTGACTTGATTGTGACAATATTAGAAAATAGGAACCAGCACCATAAGAAAAGAGAAGAAGAAGAATAAATGATGGAGAGAGAGAGAGAGAGAGAGAGAGGCAGAGTTGAGATCGATGATCTCTCCCTCTACCACCAAGTGTTATTAATAGAAAAGAGATTACTAGAGATAAAGGGACAGTTACAATAATCAATGTAACTCTAACCACACTAGGAAACTCAAAGCTAATATAACTCTTAACTCTAGAAAACAAATAACAACGAATCACAAATACTAGAATTATAGATACAACCAAAAGCTAACACCGCCATCTCCTAATGAGATAATATCGATGACCCTAAGACGTAATACCAATGACCAAAGAGATCATATTGATGACTAAGTAAGATGGACCTCCATGGTGATGGGGTCCCTTCCAACTAGCCATGCTGCTATTGTTAACATTGATAATTGGGATAATCATTCTTTTTCATGAGATTTCTCATTGTGTTTTCAAATATATACTTTTCGTAATTTTTAGTGCTCCTATTGTTGCATTGAGAGATACTTGTTCTATGATGCAGTGGGTTTCCAACATTAAAGCTCTTTATGCAAGGTACTCCTGTGGAATATACAGGATCAAGGAAGGCAGATTTGCTTGTTCGATTCCTGAAGAAGTTTGTTGCTCCTGATGTCTCTCTTCTTGAATCAGACTCTGCTATTAATAAATTTCTTGAAGCAGCTGGCACTGATTTTCCTATATACATTGGCTTTGGTTTAGATGAATCCATAATCTCAGGGTTGGCCAGCAAACATAAGCAAAAAGCTTGGTTTTCAGTGGCAAAGGGTTTCTCAGAGGAAGTTATGGTGGCATATGATTTTGACAAAGTTCCTGCATTGGTCTCCATCCATCCAAGTTATAATGAGCAGAGCATTTTCTATGGCCCTTTTGAAGGTGATTCTTTTTCTCCTTTTCTTTTTACTTCTTAAGTTTCTTCTCTACTCACACTATTAACCATAGTTGTCAAGGCGCCGACCCAAGGCGCTGGAGAGGTGCTTGGGCATCTAGGCATACCTAATGCGTACCCAAGGCGTTGTAAGGGCACATTTTAATAAGAGAATTTATATAAAAAGGAGGGGGTTAGTGCATCAATTTTTATTGTTTTTAATACATATGTATGTGTGGTAAAAGTAGTTCACTTCAGTTAAGTTGTTTATTTGTTTCCTTTTCTTTGTTAACTAGGACTTTTCTTTTCCTTAGTTTACTGGGACTCCTAGTCTCTATAGAGTTCCTATTAGTTTTAATCTCTAAGGTCTCTTATTATAAATAAAACTGGGATAGTGGGAGAATAAAGCTATCGATCATCCTTTTCTGATCCAACATGGTATCAGAGCCATAGAACCATCGTCCCTTTCTTCATCTTCTCCTCTTCTCCTCTAACCCAACACCGCCACCACAGCCCTGCCCTATTCCCTCTCTTTCTCCCATCTTTGACCCCTATCCCCGCACCTGTATCCATCGACCATCGACCATTGACCATCGACAAAACCTGCTTACCGCCATCAACCAGAACCTGCTTCCATCAACCATCGACCAAAACCTGCTTACCACCATCAACCAGACTCTCATTATCTTACCGCCATCGACCAGACCTACCGTAAACTAAACCTATGTTCTCATTCCCTGTTCTGGCTGCAAATTGAAGTTCGAACAAAAGTTGGTCAACCTCCCTCATCCCTCCTTTCACTCTGAAACCTTGGGAATACCATTGAATCCCAAGGGCGACTCAACTTCTTGAATTTCACCTTCCCAGAATCCCTCCTCTGCAAGTTTGAAAAACCTGCAATTTTTCTTCTGCCTCTTATCGCCAGAACTGGTTTCAGCCTTGTCTTCCTCATTCGGTGATGGAGCACTGAAGTTGATCGGTGTTGGATTCAATAACACTACATCTTAAGATCTATGTTTCCAAATTCTGGATCAGACGGGTTCCTATCGGCGATGATCTTCCTCTCGAGATCAACCTGATTCCACCATCTGTGTGTGACAACAGTTTGAAGAGCATTAAAGCCCGAATTACCGATATACCCCTGGCCTTTATGTCTATGGCCTTTATTGTACGGGTTCCTTTCTTCAATTACTTCTGGTAAGGTTGTTTACATACTATTACCGGATGTCAATTGTGTTGATTCTCTTCCAGCATATTATTAATCTTCTGTGATTACATTTACTTAATTTTTGTGATTACAATGTCTTCTGATGTCACCTCTGCTGGATTGAGTTTTATAAGATGGAAAATCTCGCCATTCCGACAAATACCACAAAAGTTGACAGTGGGAACTACCTGATGTGGTCTCGTGCTACTCAACTCTCTATTACTGCTCGAGGGTTGTTTGGCTATCTAACGGGAGCCTAAACTAAACCCATTACTGAAGATGCATCTTTGGACAAATGAAATGCTGAGAATTCCTTAGTGATGCAATATCTCCTTAACTCCATGCAACCTGCCATAGTTGAGGGATACTTATTATTATATACCGCTGCCCAAATCTGGAAATCTGCAAAGGGCACATATTCCCAAGTTGGGAATGATGCCTTAATTTATGCTCTGCAAAAAAAGGTCCATGGAACTACACAGAAGGAGCTGACAGTGTCACAATATTATACTCAGTTGAGGAGCCATTAGCAAGCCATTGATTTCTATGATTCCATACACGCAACATGTGAAGAAGATGCTACTCTGTTTAAGAAACGGTAAGAAAAATACAGAGTCTATACCTTTCTGGCTGAATTGAATGTTGATTTGATTCTATTCGCTCACAAATCCTCAGTAAGGATCCTTTCCCTACTCTAGAGCAGGCATATGCTATGGTTCAGCTTAAAGACTAAAGAAGAGCTACTATGTTATTACCCTCTGTTCCTGATAGGTCTGCCCTCCAAACATCTACTCCACCTCTCAACGGCCCTACTGCATTCAGAGATACAATGAAATGTGAGCATTGTGGTAAACCTTGGCACACTAAAGACACATGCTGGAAACTCCATGGAAAACCAGCAGACTTTGAAGCCAAGAGACATGATAAATTTATGCAAAAACATAAGACTTACAAGGGCCCACTGGCACATCAGACTAAAGCTCATCAGGTTGCTGATCTTACGGTTCCACTGCAAGACAATCAGATACTTCAGGCCCTCGGTCGTTTGCTCCAACCACCCTCTACTGCTACTTTCGGACCGCCATCTGTTACTGCTCCTACCTCTACCACTTCAGGTTCTCACCTAGCCCATTCAGGTATGTGTTTCAGTGGACACTTTGCATCAATGGTCTCTAATCCTTGGATTATTGACTCTGGTGCCATGGACCACATGATTGGTAACCATAGCTTATTTCATCAGTACTTCCCTAATCCTAAAATGACTAATGTTCGTGTGGCGGATGGGACTCTCTCCTCTGTATCAGGGAAAGGTTCCATTCAATGCACTCCTTCTCTAGCTTTGCAGTCTGTTCTTCATGTTCCAAAATTTAATACCAACCTTATGTCTATTAGTAGTATTACCTCTGCTCTAAACTGCAAAGTTACGTTTTTTTCCTTATTGTTTGTTTAAGGATATAGAAATAGAGAAGACGATTGGATGTGGTAAGATGCAGGATAGTCTATATTTGCTTGAGGAAGGTATCCCAAAGTCCGTTTCAGCTTCCCCAAGCCCACTACATCAACTCTATTCAGCATCCTCTGATCTCCAACAATGCACCAGCGGCTTGGGCATCCTTCATTCAATGTTTTAGCGAGTCTTTTTCCATCTTTAGCAAATAAATGTAAATGAGACAAGTTTTTTTGTGAAGCTTGTATTCTGGCTAAGCAAACTCGTTCTTCCTATAGTTTTACATTTAAACGCAGTAGTTCTCTTTTCCATTTAGTTCATTCTGATGTTTGGGGACTGACTAGAACAAATTCAATTACTGGTCACCGTTGGTTTGTTACTTTTATAGATTGCTATTCCAGAACAATTTGGGTTTATCTTTTACATCATAAAAACGAAGTGTTTCAGTGTTTTTGTCAGTTCCACCAGATGATTAAGACTCAGTTTCAAGCTTTCTTAGAGATTCTCAGGAGTGACAATGGCAGAGAGTTTCTTGATGGAGAGTTTCAAAGATATCCGACAGATAATGGTATCTTATACCAAACCAGTTGTGTGGATACTCCTGCTCAGAATGGAGTGGCAGAAAGAAAGAATCACCATCTCCTTGAAGTAGCTCGGGGATTGACTTTTGCCCGTAATGTGCCACCACAATATTGGGGTGATGTCGTACTTACCTTTGCTTACCTTATCAACTGTGTCCCAACCTCAGTCTTGGATCATCACTCTCCTTTAAACCTTTTTCTCCGTGATACCTCTCATATTGTTCCTCCTAAGATCTTTGGCTGCGTATGCTATGTGCGCAACCATCGCTCTCCAGGAAAGTTTGAACCCTGTGGCTTTCGTTGTCTTTTCTTGGGCTATTATCCAACCCAGAAAGGATATAAATGTTACCACCCACCAACCTGCCGCACCTTCGTCTCCATGGATGTTCTATTCTATGAGAACCTTCCTTACTACCCTGCGTCCGATCTTCAAGGGGAGCTTAGTCTTTTGGAAGATGGGTCTATTATCATACATTTGCCTCCTCTTCCTCTTCAGGGGGAGACACCTACACCTACACCTGCTACAGAGCCTACATCACCCTCTGCTAAACAACTTCCCATGGAAACACCTCGCCTACAAGTCTATAGTAGTACCAGACTCAAGTAGGGAAAGACTACCGCCAACAATTCACCTACACACATCCCTTCGCCAGCTCTGAATCCAGAAACTGTTTCAGAGACCGAGATCCTTCCATCTGGTAATATTCTTCCCTCTAAGTCAGACTTACCTATTGCTATTCGTAAAGGTACTAGGTCCTGTACTCACCATCCTATATCCCAGTATGTTTCTTATAAATCATTGTTTCTATCATATCTTGCTTTTGTTTATACTTTGTCTTCTATGTCCATTCCCAAACATTGGTAGGATGCAATTGTAAATGCGAGATGAAAAGCAGCATGGTAGAGGAAATGATTGCCCTGAGGAAAAATGAGATTTGGGACCTAGTTGATCTTCCACCAGGGAAGAAGACTGTTGGGTGTAAGTGGATCTTTATTGTAAAGCAAAAAAACGATAGGACTATAGATAGATACAAGGCCAGGTTAGTAGCCCGTGTATTCACTCAGACTTATGGGATCGATTATCAAGAGGCATTTCCTCATGTGGCAAAAGTGACTACTATTCGTGTCATTCTAGCCTGTGCAGTACACTTTGATTGGGATCTTCAGCAACTAGATGTCAAGAATGCATTCCTCCATAGAGAGTTAGCTGAGGAAATGTATATGGATATTCCTCCAGGGTTTACAGCATCAGCCCTTGAAGGAAAGGTGTGTAAACTAAAACGATTCCTTTATGGGCTCAAGTAATCACCTAGGGCTTGGTTCGGGAGGTTTCACAGAGCAATGACTTCTATAGGTTACAAACAAAGCAATGCTGATCACACATTATTCATTAAGCAGAGAGACGGAAAAATCATTATTCTCATAGTATATTTAGATGACATTGTGATTACAGGCAGTGATGATAAAGAAATTCGACACCTGAAGACCTTCTTGGGAAAGGAGTTTGAAGTAAAAGATCTAGGAAAATTGAGATATTTCCTTGGGATTGAGGTTGCATGCTCCACCAGAGGTATCTATTTGTCTTAGCGAAAGTACATACTTGATGTTCTTTCAGAAATTGGTCTCTTAGGGTGTTGGTCCTGTGAGACACAAATTGATCCTAATACCAGGTTGCAAGAAAAGGCTGGTACTCCAGTTGATAAGGAACAGTACCAACGGTTAGTTGGAAAGTTGATATACTTGGCCCACACTCGACCTGATATTGCTTTTGCAGTAAGTTTGGTGAGTCAATTTATGCATGATCCATATACTTCCCATATAGATGCAGTTCTTTGCATATTGCACTATCTGAAATCTGCTCCTGGAAGAGGAATTCTACTTTCTTCTTGGGGTCATCTCAGTTGATGCCTACACTGATGTAGACTGGGCAGGAAATCCAGATAGAAAATCTGTCTCAGGATATTGTACCTTTATTAGAGGAAATCTGGTTATGTGGCACAACAAGAAATAAAATGTGGTAGCCTGTCCTAGTGCAGAGGCCGAGTTTAGAGCTATGGCTCAGGGAATATGCGAGCTGTTATGGTTGCTGGGATTACTAAAGGATCTGGGAATCCATACTATTCAACTTATGAGGTTATTTTGTGATAATAAAGCTGCAATCAGTATTGCCCACAATTTAGTTCAACATGACAGGGCTAAGCATGTGGAAATTGATCGTCATTTTATCAAGGAAAAATTGGATAGTGGACAGATCTATGTTCCTTATGTTCAGTCAAGTGATCAAGTGGTTGACATCTTTACCAAATGGCTCATAAGGAAGTAGTTTCAACTATTATTATCCAAGTTGTGCATGTCTGATATATATGCACCAATTTGAGGGGGAGTGTTGTAAAAGTAGTTCACTTCAGTTAGGTTGTTTATTTGTTTCCTTTTCTTTGTTAACTAGGATTTTTCCTTTCCTTAGTTTACTGGGATTTCTAGTCTCTATAGAATTCTTATTAGTGTGTAATTTCTAAGCTCTCTTATTATAAATAAAACTGGGATGGTGAGAGAATAAAGCTATCGATCATCCTTTTCTGATCTAACAATATGATTCCATGCATTATGGTTTATATATGTACTTTCTTCATCCAATAAAAATGCTACAAATGACATCAATTAAAAAAATAAATAAACAAATAAAACAAGGTATGATACAATAAGGCGACCATACCAACCACCCAGGCGTTGAAAACCTGCCTGGACGCAAGGTACTGCCTAGGCGACAACTGTGCTATTAACATCTCAAATCACATTTACCTTGGGTAAATTCCCTTTTATAAGATCAGCAATGATCAAAAGCTTTATCAAATTAAGAACAAAATACTTAACCTAGATAAGATAATAATCACTAATCGCATGGACCACAACATAGACCAAGAAAAAGTAAACCTCCCTTTGATCCAGTTGAAATTATGGAGCACATAAGTCCGTCTCTAAGGAAGCCTAAGGGGTTGTTTGATAAAACTTCAACTCTGGGAACTTCAACTCTGGGATTCTTACTTCTGGTTCAAATTTCTACTCCAACTTCAAAAGGATTCAGGAGTATAAGGGAGTAGAAACATGTTTGTTAACCTAATTTAGTCATGGACTCTAGAGTGGTGGTGGTGGGTGGTGATGGTTGGTGACGGTGGTGGTGGGTGAGAGGTGGCGGCGAAGGGTGGCGGTGGGTGGGTGTTGGTGGTGGTGGTGGGTGGGTGGCGGTGGTGGTGGTGGTGGTGGTGGTGGTGGTGGATGGTGGTGGCAATGGTGGTGGCGATGGGGGGGTGGTGGGTGGCTGGTGGTGGTGGCGATGGTGGGTGGCGGTGGTTGTTGGTGGCGGTGGGTGGCGGTGGTTGGTGGTGGCAATGGGTGGCGGTGGGTGGTGGTGGCGTGGGTGGCGGTGATTGGTGGTGGCGGTGGGTGGGTGGGTGGTGGTGGTGGGTGGGTAGTGGTGGTGGCGGTGGTGGCTGGTGGCTGGTGGTGGTGGTGGTTGTGGTGGTTGGTGGTAGTAGTGGTGTGGGGTGTTTTTTTTACTCCAAATTTTACTCCGAAGTCGAAAAACATCTATTTTATGTTCCAAAAAATTGGATTCTGGAACTCATTTGGAGCTGGTTCACCCATGGATTCTCCAGAAGTCCGAACCGGGTTACCAAACAGGCTTCTACTCCATTTATGCTCCAGAAGTCAGAATCCAACTTCTGGAGTGTTACCAAACACCCCCTAAATGCCTAAACACTCTTTCTTTTGCCTTTCATCTGCAAATGAATTTGTGGATCTCACCCTCCATTTTCTTGAGATGTTCAATTGGGAAATAGCATGGATCTGTCCTATTAAATGGGCAGTCTTCAAGGATTCCCCTCACCTGTGAGAGTCAGCTACTCTGCAATTGTTATCAAGGATTCAACTTTTGATTTTGATCCTGATTCATTTATGGCTTATACCTAACTCTTTTACCGATTTTAACTAAAACGTCTGTAATTTTATATGGCTTCCATCAATTCATGCTGAAATGGTTGAGCAGTTTCGAATTTTGTGCCTGGTTGAATGTAAAAATTTCAACTGAAATGACCTAATTTCAACCAAATCTCCAGAACATATATGCTTTCACTGCAGAGTTATCATTCATAAGCAACCTCTGAAAACTGCAGTGCAACTCCATTGCGAACCTGAAGGTGTGCAAGAGTTTTCTGCTTGACGGAATTCCTGGTGTCCACTACACCAGGAAATGTGTATACTCTTGCAGTGATGTCCTTACATCTAATTTTTAATGCATGGGATTTTTTTTCTTAAAACTTGTTGTCCTAAGATTCTGTAGCAACTTTGAACTTAGTTTCAGTCGGAAGCCTATGTGCTTTTGCTTCTGCTTTATCTTATGTCTATTTTTCTGTTATAATTCATTTTCTAATTATTTAGTCTAGTTACGGGGATTTTAGTTTATATTAATACAACTAGAATTAAGAGGTATTTTTTGTATTGATATTGATAGGCATATGTTCACAGTGATAATATGGAAGTCATAGGGCAAATGTTTCGTACACAGACCACTTAGGTAACACTTTATTTGACATGCCTTGCAGCCCTAATACATGCTACATGCCTAATTAGTTGCGGGTCAGATTTTGTGACATGTTCTCCTTGTAACCATCTATTCATGTGGTAAGTTTCAACAGAAATGCGTTTAGTTATGTGTGAGGACATGTTTTTTCCTGTCCTCTCTTTCGGGTGGAAAGAAAGACTTTTAAAGAAGAGCGGGGTAAGTTTCCCTAATGAAGATCAAAGGTTTTCACTTTGTGACCTTGTCCATCTACACCAACGGACGGTGAAATCTGGAGTCGCTACCTAGATAAGATCTAGGACCTATAAATTGTCTCCCATTTTGAACAAGGTTTACCCGGAGTTTATCTCATTAAATAACTCGGATTTAAACAATGTCAAATTTGTTGGAAAGCTAACATAATCAACTTTGCAACAAACCTGAGATTGTTTGAATCCAAATTATATTTAAGGAATTATGCTCCGGTCAAACCTTGTTCCAAGTATATGAATGCTATTTAAAGTCACCAGAATAGAAATCAATTTTTGGACATCAAAACAAAAGATTATTTTAATGGACTCTTGGTTTTTAGTGATGGAATTTTAGATTGGAGAGAAAAGTTAGCATTTGGAAGAAAAATCACCCCGTGATCGAAAATCCAATTTTTATTCCTGAATTGGAAAGTTGACTTTTTGTTTTTTTGAAATTTTAATTTTAGCTTATTTTTATTGGATTCAAATAGGTGTGTCTGTTTATTTATGAATAATATCTTAAGTAAATGAAATATAAAATTCTATATTAAATGATATTAGTCATAAATAAGTGTTGTCTGTTATTTAGTGTGTCTCCTGTATATTGTTCTCTATCTTGTACTACTTTGACTTTTGAGTGAAAAATAGAGATTTTGGAGAAGAAATGAGTTTTTTGTCAATTGTCCCTTTTGGTTAAAACTTGGTTGAAATAGAAAAGTTTTGACCAAAATGATGATTTTTATATACTAAGGTCAGACCAGGCTTTGATCGGAACAGTGGTTTCAGCCGAAACCTGGTCGAAATAGTATTTTCCGACTTTGGTCCGAAATTACGTACTTTTTAATTTCAAAGGTGTATCTCATTGGATTAGATTTGTCAAAATCCGAAATATTTTGTCTGAAACCACTAATTTTGGCCGAAATTTAGAACTATGCATATTGGTAGGAATAAGGCCAAACGTAGTTTGGGCAAAGGTTGTGAGCGTGTATGGTACTTCCTTATTACCCTACACGAAGTGATTACTTTACGCTACCTACGTATCTCCGGGTAGCTTGGAGAATTAGGTATGCGTAGTTCCAAGCCAGTTAATGGGCTGGTCGGGATTCCAGATGGCACATCACTCAGAGGTGTTGGACCTTAGCTCCCCGCACTTGGTGTAGGTGAATTGAGGTTGAAAAACGATTGGTTGTTTAGAAAACCTGTTCCTATACTTGGGAGGCGATTGGCCTAAGGCCACAAATAAATTGGATTATGGTTGGACTGGAGATCAGATGTGATTGACTCTAAATATATATTTTTTGTATTTTTTGGGAAGCAAAGGAGTAAAATTAAAATTATTTTATGGGTTAATCTAGGACCAAACGTAATGGATAAATGAGCCCACGATCAAAATGGGCCCACACAAGTCACAACATGGGATTTGGGATACCAGTAAAAATGGATTTCTTGGAGTCTCACTAAATTCCTATAACGACTGGGGGTGGGAACCACTACCATATAGCGTGGGGCCTGTGGTCGACCCATGTGTGTAGTATTTTTTTTTTTAAATTTTGTTTAGAGATTTATTACAAACCAATTGAACAAATGGGGATACATTTCGGGGATAGGGTCAAAGATTGAACCATAAGCACTTAAATCAAACCAAGCATGCATTAAGCTAATAAGCATAAAATATCATGCATGAGGATGCATTAGTCCTAGCGTGTAATCCAAGCATATATACATGAATCAGCCCAAGCATTAATTCCATCATAAGCCTAAGCGTAAAGCCAAGCACAAATTCAATCATGAGCCCAAGCATAAGGCCAAGCATACAATTAAAACAAAATTAAGCATGTAAATGGACAGCAAGCAGAAGAAGGGTACAAGCCGAATGAAAAAAGATCTATAGTGAAAACAACATAGAAATATTATAGGGGAAGCCCAAGAATTACAGTAAAAACGATATAAAAATAAAAGGAAACCTAAGAACTAGAGTATCAAAAAAAAAAAAAAAAAACACAAAAGAAATTAAGAGGGAGAAACCTAAGAACTACAGTAAAAACCAAAATGGAGATAAAACCAAACCAAAAAACTAAAACAACCCACCTCTTCAATCAAAAACCAAACTCTATAGAAAAAGAAACAAAAACAAAAACCCACCTCTACAACCGAAAACCATTTCTGTTGAAAAAGAAACAAAAACCAGAAACCCACCTCTTCAATCGAAAATTATTTCTGTTGAAAAAGAAACAAAAACCAGAAATCCACCTCTTCAAATGCTATCCTCTATATAGAAACAAAGAACAAAATCAAGATCCCTCCAACCGAAGGCAACTTTTGTGAAAAAAACAACACAAAACCAAACCAGTATGCAGAAAAATAAAATATAACCCACAAACCGAATGCCATTTCCTGTAGAAAAACAAACCAGGACAAAACCAAGACACCTCTAAATACCATTTTCAAAATTGCCACAGAACTTGAGGTAGATGAAAAGATCAGCAAGAAAGAAGCATAAGAATGTATTCTGATCATGGAGATATAATCACAGGAAGAACATCACAGATGATTCCAAAGAGATCCAACCAAAAAAAAAAGAAAAAAGAAGAGAATAGACCTTCAAAATAAAATCAGAGATTAGGTTGAAGGCTCACCTGAATTGAATCCGATAGAGGTTGTTAGCGTAATAAAATTGTAACCGTACACTGCTTTGACTTAGTCGAAGTAGTTAGTGCTAGTTTCTAGGACTTGGACTCCTGTTAGTATATGAACTTCTAATTAGTTTATTAGTTTGCTTTATTAGTTTGCTTTACGAATTAGGTTTGTTAGTTCCCTTTTTGTATTTTGAGTTTACTTCTTTAGTTTATTTAGGACTCTGACTTGTAGAGTTCTAGATCCTATTTAATAGTTGTTTTCTAATATCAATAAATACAAGTTATAAGGAGATGAGCAAAACATATATTGATTCTCTCCATCTTCTCTTATTTTTCTATTTTGTTATATGGTATCAAAGCAATCACCTGAGTTGTCATTTTGAGAGTCGTGTAAGATTCTCCATTAGGTGTGCAGCCACCACTAGTACTGCTCTTGCTACTGTTGCTGCTGCTACTACTTGGTTCACAGTGACATATATTATGTTTCTACTACTATTTGGTTCATAGTGACCTATACTGTGTTGTTATTATTGTTGCCACTACTACTGCTACTACTACTGCTGCTACTGTTTTCGCTGTTACATTGTTTCAAAATGAAGCTCTCACATTCCCCCATCCTCCAGTTTTGGGGGGGTGTTAGCGTAACAAAATCTAACAGTACACTGCTTAGACTTGGTTAAAGTAGTTAGTGCTAGTTTCTAGGACTTAGACTCCTATTAGTATATGGATTCCTAATTAGTTTATTAGATTGCTTTATTAGTTTACTTTACCAATTAGGTTTGTTAGTTCCCTTTTCTTATTTTGAGTTTACTTTCTCTCCATCTTCTCTTACTTTTCTATTTTGTTATAGAGGTAACAGGTGAACCGGGGCTAGATTTTTTTATTTTTTATTATTATTTTTCTTATGCATAACCAGTGATAGAGTTGCTTCAGTAGATCAAAGACCGTAGGCCAGCTTGAAGAAAACCCAAAAAAATGGCAAGAATAGAATTTAGGCTTTTCTTCCCCCTTTTTTTCCTTTGTTTTTCTTCCTCTTCTCTTTATATGATTTTTTCCTCTTCACTTCTGCAACTCTTCTTTTGCTGTGCGAGCCCCCGTCCCTTTCTTCTTTTCCTTCTCTTTTCTCATTGATCGAGGAAACAAATCTGAAATTTTCTTTCCTGGCACTGGTCAGGCGCTTCGTCTTCTTGGATAATCGTGTACGATTTGAAGGTCTTGGAGGTTGTGAGATGAGATTTGTAGTGGTTTTTTGGAGGGCTGAAAGAATACGGTTCTTCTAGGAATGCAGAGAGAGAGAGAGAGAGAGAGAGAGAGAGAGAGAGATTGGCTAGGGTTCTGAAATCACCGTCGTCGTTGCTGTCGCAGTTGTCTGACATGATGAAGCTTAAAGCATCAAATGGGGCTTTCAATTAAAGCCCACAGGGGTGCCACCTATCAAACCAGAGAACAGTGTTCGATCCACCACCTATCAAGTGAAGAACCATGTCACGAGCAACAATTGTAGGAGCTTCCTCCAAGACCAGGAAGCATTAGATGGGATCTTCAAAGACCAGAAATCCACAAGCACTCCTGGCGAAGGGGAGACCAGAAAACGCCTTTCATTTTCCTTCCTTCATTGGCCCTTGCCACCTTCCTTAACAAGCCCTCAAGCCTCCTTTGTGCCGCCGGGTAAAGCCGAATTCTATGGTAGAGAATGCTGTAATAAGAATTGGGCCATGAGAGAGCTTATTAAGTATTGCAAAAGAAGGGGCCTGTTGATAGAGCTGGGTGGGGAGGCAATAGATGTTATTAGGTCAGAGAGATGCCTAGCCCGTAAGCTGGCTCCCTTAAATTACCATTACTTAATAAGGATTTGTTACGAGCGATATCCCAACGACTCACTACTGGGAATCATGGGTGCCGTAGAACTTCTCATAGAAATACAAAAACGTGGAGTTTGACAGCGCTTTCTGGTTTGAGCCTTTGAGTGCACCTCTTTGGACGAACTTATGCCTCGAGAAAGCTAGGGCATCTACACTGCCCTCTTCTCTCCTTATTTTCCTCTTCTTTCTGTGAACTTCTTCTCTCTCCTCAACTGACACCTTTTCTTTCCTTTCTTTCTCCTCCTTGCTCTCAGCCACGAGCTCCCTTTTCCTTTCTTTTCTTCTGCTTTCTTTTCTACTTTCTTCCTTCCTTTCTTCTTTTCTTCCTCTTTTTTTCCGCCGCCTACGAACCCTTCTCTTTGCTCTTCTTTTTCTCCTTTCTTCTTTCCCCTTTTTCTTCTTTACCTTCTACGAACCCTTTTTTTAGGTCATCTTTTTGTTTTTATTCCCCTAGAAAGACCAAAAAGCCCTACCCATTATGATTCTCACCCTTCTTCTCTTTTTTCTTTATATATATTTTTTTACCTTGTTTTATGATTTAATTTTTTTTTTGTTTTATTTCTTTTATGACCTAAATAACACCCCCCCCCCCAAAAAAAAGAAAAGAATAAAAGATGGACAAAATGGGGGCTTACATTATGTGACTATGTAAAGCTATAGAAAAGTAAACTTTGTACAGAATGGCTTGATGGCTGAAACGGGAAGTCAATATATTGTAGGCTATCCGTAGACTATCTATACAATTTTGGCTTGCATGCATAATCTTTGTATGTGTCTTACTGTTGGGACAATGTTAAGAAACATTAAATGTTCCTACTGTCACACAGCTTACTAATCTAGTTATTTATCAAATAAGAAATGGCAAAAGTTCAAGAGAATTTGCAGATGAAAGTGACTTTTTTGCGAGTTTCAAAATTTTGCTGCTTCTTTATTTGCATTCAACAAAACATGCACAATTGATTTCACCCTAGTCATCATACAGCATGTCAAGCGTGAAGGAATTTATATTTGGCTTAATTTTTTTTTATTTTTTTTAATGTTTTTCAAAAAAAAGAAGAGAATCTTACTTGAATATAAGAAAAGATTAGAAATGAGAATGGCCAGAGCAGTCGAAGGACCATTAACAATTTATAGTGACATTGAATTTATTGACAGGGCTAGCTCGTCAAATAAGATCAGAAAATCTTCTAACTTTCTAAGGATCTCCCTCATTTTCTGCGTCCAACCAATGACATTAGCAGAATAGCCACCACTGTGATACAGGTCACTTCCTAGCAAGATCTAAGTGAAGCCTCAAAAATATATGCATTAACTCAGCTCCAGACATGTCATCCTCCCAGAGAACCTGAAAAGGTGAGAATTGCGGCAATTATCTTTGCGCCTCGACAAAGAGCAGAATCAGCGAATGAGTCATCTGAAGGAGTGCAGTGTTCTAGAAGGATACTTACGAGTCACAAAGTGAGCCACACAGACTACTATCTCCAATGCTAGCTCCAAAGGTCCCCCCCCCCAAAAAAAAAAAAAAAACCAGAAGGACATACGCTCCCCAGATTAGGAATGATCATAGTTGAGTCTGATGGTATCACTGAATCATTATCCCTTATTGTCATATTTATACCCTTGGTCCCATACCTTGATGATCATCAATCAATCTTTAGTGTGGACATCCTGCTTAATCATATCTTGTGGTCTTGCATTAATTAGTTTCAGGATTTTTTTGTAGGATATTTTGACAACTTCGAGGCTTTTTGTTGTACGTTTATTCCTTGAACAAGTCCTCGGGCAAACTTTTATGGCAGCTAGAATTGCTTGCTGTCAATTTGTTTTTCATAAATAATGGTCAATATGGATATGTCCAAGAATGGCAATTGAGCTTGTTGCTTTGATGTGCAGAGGAATTCTTGGAGAATTTTATCGTCCAAAATCTGTTGCCGCTGTCTCTGCCCATAAACTATGAGACACTCAAGCTGTTGAAAGATGAGAAGAGGAATATTGTCCTTACAATAGTTGATGATGAGACAAACGAGAAATCATTGAAATTAATCAAACTGCTCAAAGCTGCTGCATCTGCAAATCGTGACTTAATATTTGGTTATGTTGGACGCAAGCAAGGGGGAGACTTTACTGATACATTTGATGTCAATAAGAACACCAAATTGCCAAAAATGATAGTTTGGAATAGAAATGAAGAGTATTTCTCAGTAAGTTGTTCTTATCATCAAAATTTGTTTCTTTATTATGACTTTTTTTACCGCAACTTAATATTTGTTACAAATATATCTGTTATTGTAGATGGATCAGAGGTGTCGATGACTGTCAGTTTATGAAATTACTGATTGTATATGTTAGATTAGCTATTCCTAAAGCCCACAAATGTATTATATTGTGACATTAGAAACACTATGACCTAAATGACTTGGAAGAATCCAGCTGTTGCCCATGCCTGCATACCAAAAAGGAATAACTATATTACCCCAAATGGCAGAACTCTTGGGTCCCATACATGCTTGCATTTAACTACAAAGCTGTCAAATTGTTATCAGAATGCCTAGTGATCCTAATAGATGGTGTTTTCTAAGCCTAGGCATTGACCTTGAAAAGCTAAGAGTTGGCCTAGTGCTTCATCCCCCTTTCTAACTCATTATATATTTTGATGGGGGAGGGAGAACACATGAATATCTTAATTCTCAACCCACAAACTCTTACCTTGTCCTTTTCAAGTATTTTTACCCTATTGATGAGTCATA
This sequence comes from Protea cynaroides, assembly GCA_028583415.1. Taxonomy (NCBI): domain Eukaryota; kingdom Viridiplantae; phylum Streptophyta; class Magnoliopsida; order Proteales; family Proteaceae; genus Protea; species Protea cynaroides. The sequence goes on from CM053271.1 coordinate 30,891,960, forward strand.
AGGGGCAACATAAGCAGACCTTGTGTTTGTCGACTGAATATAAACTTGCAAAAAAGAATCTATGATGCAAGCAGGAATTCAAAACCCTTAACTGAGTGGGCCCAAATGAGGATAGATATTAGGTGAAGATTGGGAGAAGAAGATAGAAGTGAAGTTGCTGTCAGGAGGGGGGGAAAAAAAAGCAAAAAGTCAAATCTGTTGATTATTTTTTTAACAATGAAACAATTCCTGCTTAGCAAGTTAGAGTAGCTATAGCAGCCACAATGGCCAGAGATGTGGACAGCAGCCTCACAACGAAAGAACTTATCCCTTCCAAAAACATTCAATGTTCATTTGGGGATACAACCTTATTTGTAAAAGGCTAAATTGACTCCCTTTAGGGATCCTAAACCAACTAAAAATTTTCCTCCTTTAAGTTACCTAAAGAGACAGTTGAAAACCTAATAGAAAACAAGTAAAATTTGACTCCTTTACTAAATAACTGGCTCAGTTGGGAATTCAAATAATAATAGACCTTATTCTCTTTTTCTTCTCGTGAGCACATGAGGAAACCTAAAAAGAACTAGGAAATCGAAGAGCTGAAGACTCTAATGACCCTAGACACCTACAAATAGAGAGATATTTATTTATAGGTTGTCTTTTCACTTTACAGAAGATACCAAGTATCTTTGATTTGAATCTATAGAATATGATTATTGAACGTGTACTTTTAAAAAAATATCATATACTCAGCTTGTTAATAAATAAATCACTTTGACTCCATTCAGGGCTAGAAATACTGACATGTTTTATTGTGGTTATCCATGCAAAAGGTTATAGGCTCAGAAAGTCTTGATGAGGAGGATCAAGGGTCCCAAATAACACGATTCATTGAAGGATACAGAGAAGGAAGAACCGAGAAGAAAAGCATTGGTGGTTCATCAATTCTTGCCTTCTTCAATTCAGTGATTGGTGTTAGAGTGTTGTTAATGATTATCTTCGTGGTGGTGGTCATATTGCTTATCCAAACCATTGGCAATAATAAGGATGATGATGATGATGATGATGAACCTCAGACAAGGCATACTGGTGCCCAAGTCGATGGGGAAGCATATCAACCTGGTGACAAAGAGGATTAGGACACTCAATGATAAGCTTGATTTGGTCCTTGGAGGATATAAAGAAAACAAGAATTCCTGGAGAAAGAATTTTTGGTCTCTGCTTGCTAGAACTGTAATTTTTCTCCTGGTTTCTTGCTAATACACAAGAAGCCCCTATGTAATTTTATGTCCAGGTTGCTGTTTCTAAACTGAGCCTTTGCATCGGTATATAATTATCACTGTTAACTTCACCAGTTCTTTTTTTGGGTAAGTAACTTAACCAGTTCTTGTTTAAGATAAAACAAACATTTTTTCCTGTTGCACAAATGACATTTTTGGGTGCTAAATGGTTGTTGCTTTCTTCTTTATCTATCCTACTTCTTTTTTCTAGTGAAGTTTGCTGCATGAAAATTCTGGAGTTAAGAGGGTGATTATTGGCCAATGTTAAGGCAAGCACATGGAGATCTAGTGCTTAAATATGAGGCCTTGTTCCTTGTTCCTTAAACTGAGCACAACATTTATTTGGCCCAATTCCTTTTCTTTGCCTTGCTTGTTCTTGGACATTGAATGTAACCCCCGGTGGCAAAAGGACTGTAGTCACTTTCTATTGGCGCCTAGATGCATTGGAATACCCCTGAAGAGTTGTAGATTAATGTGATTTTGGTATCAGGATACTTTTGCAAGGAGAGGTTGATCGTGAAAATGATATCTTGCGAACTGTTATGAGGCATTTTGAAGAAAAGGAAAGTGAGATTGTTTTCATACATTGTTTTCCACTGATATGGTAGTTATTTAGTTCGTGACTGCTAGATTTGGTCTGGGCAGCAGTTGAACCTCTAGTTGCAGATACTCCTGTCAGTTACCTATTTAGAGGCGTTCACAGCATTGCTTGTCACTGTTGTGGACCCCATGGCAGGGTTTTGCAAGTTCAACTTTGATGGTCATTTCAGAGTATGGAAGCATTTGGGGGTGAGTCTGGCATGCTCTGAGCTTACCCTTTTCCCATCGATGATGGTAATTATGTTAGAGCTGAGCTCTTAAAATGCGTTCTAGTCTGTTCATTCCTTTATTTGTTGATTTGATTTTGGAGGAAATCTGATCAGCCGTGGAGGCTTTCTCACCTTATTAGATGCATGTCACCTTGCTTTTTCTGTTAAACAACATTCCAATGGAATCCTAGACTGCTGAGTGAGGTTGCAGATGACCTTGTAAAACAAAGAGCAGTTTGGCCTTGTTTATGTATTGGGGATACCATGTAATTTAAATGGTTGGCTTTCTTCTTTCTTGGGGTCGAGTCTTTTATTTTTAATTTTTTATTTTTTTACTTTTCTTTTTTGAATGTGAGAAGGAAGTACACATTGATGATGTGTACTTTCCTCTCATAGACCCTTTTTCTCTTTCCTCCTTAAAATCAGGGCTCCCAATGAACCGGGTATCGACTCTCCTTGTGCTTCCATTCCCCTTGCTGGTATGTATTTCGTTGAATACACGTGAGCATATCCTCCTTTTTTTCATATATATAGTTTTTAAGTGGCATTACCCAACTTCAGTTTGTCCAAAAAGAAATTATCAAGACCCAAAATAAATGTGCAGTTCTGCAGTTAGAATGACATGATTTTTGTGAAGCAACTCTTAAGCTATAAAATGACATTCCTCTAAGATGACTGCTTATCCATTGCCCATTAGGTATGAAACTCCAGCTTCTGCAGCCACATTTTTGTATTTGTTCAATATTGCTTACTCCAGGGCTGTGAATGGTTATAGATGATGATTATGCTCTTCCATACATTCAGAAACATTTTCTCAAACTAGTGCATCGCTATAGCAAGGATTAAAGGCGGCTAACGCGTAAGCTTGGGTTGAACATATGTAGCAGCACATCTCTATGAATCCCCAATTTTATTTATTTATTTATTTATTTTTGAATTCTCCCTGAAATATTATATTAATGGGATCTGATGAGCTGGTTTTAACAATCTAAGAACGACTTTGGTAAGAGCTATTTTAATTTCAGGATAAATGTCAACATTCACAACGGATGGTGATTTATGTTCTTTCTTTTTCCATTTTTTTTTTTTTGCTAAAAATCAGATATTTTTATTAATAAAATAAAGAAAAAGAACAGAAAATCCCACCCAACCTTTGACATTGCCATCAGCGGAGTGAGACAAAGCTATTAAGAGAAACGGACCCTTGGCATCACCAAAAACCTCACTTAAGAACACAAAGACTAGAAGTCCATTGGCTACACTTGAGAGCGGGCTGCTACCATAGCATTCCTGTCAGCCACTACATTAATTTCCTGGAAACAGTGGGTGATACACCATTGATCACGCTCCATATAAGAAGACACACTTCCACAGCTGCAGGCATTGCCATGGAATAGTTAACTCAGCAGTCCTTCAACAACTGCAGCTGAATCGCATTCAACCCAAAGGTGGGTGCAGTTGAGTTCCATTGCACTACGGATCCCAAGCAGAACTGCTGAGAATGGGTAGATGTGAATGGGCCTGTGTTATAAAGAATCACAAACCCATCTCATCAATTTCTGCAACTATTTTCATAATTTTTCCCCTTCTTTGACCCAATTTTGACCCATATGGTATGTAAATCTTGAATAGAAATTTAACTGGTAACATGGCTAAGGTGTCCTCAATAACATGAACTCATTCAATGTTTGAAATTGGATATGGATTAGAAGTTTGTAAAAAGTACAGTCCACAAATCACAGTGAAAAATATAAACAAAAATAGCACCCATGCAAAACAGAGCTGATTAAGGGAACACTATGACGCTTCAAGAACTCTCATATTTCATAAATTCCAAATGATTACCAACAAATCCCCTCACAATGATATAGCTCTACCAGTTTAACTTGATAAATTAAGAAATAGCTATCAAAACTGAACTATAGAAGTCACCAAGAAGTTGAATTGTACAGGGAAAAAAAATTGCACAATACCCCAAAAATAAAGCAATCTTATGTTACAATTTACACCTATTCCTCTCTATCAGAAGGGCACCAATCATCCGCTTGAGAATGAAAGCTCTCATAGGCCATTAACCAATCACACCCCAAGAAAATATACATGTATTGAATGTGCGTTTCACAGGTTGAAATGATTGGGGCAACATCCACTGCACATGACTCTTCATTAAACATCAGCAAGATCAGTTCGGAAGTCTTCATATCAACTCAAATTCTCCATTTAGCATTGGTGCTTCACATCAACAACCTGGAAGAGAATGAGCCGAGGCAAACGGAGAAAAACTTGCAGCTGACTCACTACAATGCAGCATATTAGGCTGCCGACTGGATGACCCAATATAACTTGGCGACGAGGCAAATGGAGAAAAACTTGCTGCTGACTCACTACAATGCAGCACATTAGGCTGCCGCCTGGATGACCCAATATAACCTGGCGAGGCATTGGTAGGACTTGGCAAATAAGGGGATATATATCTTGAGCCCAGAGGTGAAACTGACGGGTAGCCAAAGGAGTGGGGTGAGACTAGGTGGGAAGCACGAGATCTATGGGAAGATGCATTTCTAAGATCTACTGAGCTTCTGCTTGCACTAAGGGCAGGTAAGTTGCCATAGGACCTAAAAGACTGAGGCAAAGGAGTACCAGCAAGGGAGTGAACGCGAGATACCGAGGGGGACCTCGATGATGTTGGGGCAATTTGTATGGCTGATGAAGATGCATACGATGATCCAGCAGATGACAATCCGAAAGAGGAGGCCCCGGGTGAAAGTAATGGAGTGCACTCTGATGCTGGAGGCTTGCCTGTGCTTGTCCTAGCATCACGCTTGCAGACAGGGCAAAATGTCCGCCATGAAGTAAGCCAAGAATCCACACAAATAGCATGGAACTCTGCCAAAATCCCAAGAACAGAGAGTTGCCAACTTCATTAAGACATCATATGAATGAAAAAGCGTAAGTGCAAGCTTTGGATTTTCAATAAGAGCAGGAATTGGAATTTCAATAGATGAGAAAGAACCATGAATGTAAAAACGAAATAAAAAAAAATTAATAACATAGTCCACTATATTAATTTACCAACCAGTTTTCAAGGCAGGAAAAATATCAATCAAAACATAGATTTGAAGTACACAGAAGAATTTTCAGTTTCAATGTAGACCCATTTTCCTTTTTCCACAGCAACAGCTACTTCACTGAGTTCTCTAACAGAGAAAACTAAGATAATCTTATTTTTAATTATACTGAGCATATATTAGGTCAGGCAAAAGATTCACCAAGAAACAGATATAATTACAACAATAAAAACTGTATAATTTAGTATCTTGGCATTTCCAGTGGAGATTCAACCCCCCTCTCTCTCTCTCTCTCTCTCTCTCTCTCTCTCTCTCTCTCTCTCTCTCTCTTTATCTCTCTCTTTCTGTTGACTCATAGCTACTTCTATTAGCTCCAACTAGGAAAAAGAGATTCTGAAAGATATATTTCCGAATGCCCATTGCATGGTACACAATCAAATGGTTTAGGAATGTCGGTTATCCCAAGAAAATTGTCTTTCCCAATATTCTAACTTTTACCTCCCCCCCCCCCTTCTTTTTTCCTCTTTCCTTTTCAACTCCCCATCCCCCTGCACAAAAAAAGAACAGGTCAAGAAAACAGAAAGATTTCTCAAGTTTTCATACTCAGATTTCTCAAGTTTTCATACTCTAACCACAACATTCAGCTATGTCTCTCTCTCTCTCTCTCTCTCTCTCTCTCTCTCTCTCTCTCTCTCTTCTTTTGGGCTGTTCCATCAAAATGAAAAGGCATCCTTAAATGATCAAATTTAGTAAATCAAAGAGACATCAGTGCAGAGCAAGCAATTTACGCAACAATAAAATGAAAATATATTGTGGTGAGAGAACACATACTGTGACGGCATGGTAGTATTCTGAGCTTATCTCCGACACTGTAGTCATCAAGGCATATGGCACACGTCATTGAAGTACAGTTATCTTCTAAAACGGACGTGAATGTCAGGCTAGGCATTGCTTTCACTAAACGACTGCTCATGCCGTGGAACTCCGGAACACGTGGAGCTTGAGACCGCTCTCGTCTCACACGGCGTCTGCGAACGAAAAAACAAGTAGCCAACACAACTGACATTGCTAGAAGAGAGACAAAAGAGATGAGCATGATTGACCATGCTGAGTTTTCAAAGCTTGGGATAATCCACAACTCCATGTTGGGAAGGCCAGCATTCTTTTTAAGTGCTTCCCCTGAGGCTTTGGAAATAAACACAGCATGTATGTTGATACCTGCAGAATCTCCTGCCACTGCAATTTCCAGGGATAATGGATTAGAGAAGGGTGCAGTTACTATTTATATCTTGATCATCATTTTGAAACATGAATTCTGATTACTTTAAAGTCCCGTTTGTTTTGAAGAGGTAAAATATAGTGATCTCTAAGGAGAAGGGAAAATGAACTTTGTCTTTCTTTTACCTATTGGAAACAGACATTGAAAATAAAAATTTACATATAAAATGTTACACATAAAATTTTACAGAAAGAATAAAACTTTACGTCAAAACAAACGGAGCCTAAGGAAATTACACAACATAATATAATGGACATAGGCTACAAGGAAAAAAAAACTTTGATTTGAAATTGCAGAACGTCGCTTCTTCTTGAAAGTATTTCAGTGATTTCAAATAAGGGATTCTTTTAGTTTCTTGCTGGTATTTTGCAACATTTTACAGGTAAATTACATACACAGTAAAGTTTCACATTATATTGTAATACTTTAGTAGCAACTATTTGACTGTACTCAAACAAAGCAAAAAAATTTAAAGCATAAAATACAAATAACAATCATATCAAAGTTCTGTGCTGTCAGCATGCATGATATGTCCCATCCTCTCCGAATTTTTGCTGCAATTAATTTCTACAATCTGATAGTAGATTTCCTAAAGTGAATCAAGTAAATATTTAGCCACCTTCAAGTATCTTTCCCAAGTTTAATGTTGTGCCAGTATGCTTCCCATTTTAGAACTCCAAGGGGTATTAAGAATTGCCTAAAAATCTAATTCTAGTGGAGAATTCAAAAACCTACCTTCTCCACTTCTACTGAGAATCTGTTGGAGGACTCTTCAATGTAGTCCTCTCAGAAGAACATACTTTGACTTCTGCTTTTCCTGTCCTAACATACTATATCTGCTACTTTTCTCATCCGAAAACCAGAACCTACAGCACCTTGGACATGCTTACCAAAGTTGTCAAGGTGTTGCCTAGGTGCCTAGGCGCCCAGGCTGATTTGTGACACCTTGGGAAATCGGGTGCCTTGGTCGCCTAAGCGCCCCGTTAGCCCTCCAATGCCTTGGTTCACCTTGACTCCTTGACAACTATGATGCTTACACTTCAAACTCCACGTTTTCTAATATAACAAGAAAACAATCGACAGCTTTTCCATCCCTAGAACTTCTGTGCTTATAGATGTTACTATTCATTTAAAAAAAAAAGGCGTCCCAATGCACGAGGCTCCTGCTACTGTAGAGTCTAGGAAGGGCAGAATGTACACAGCCTTACCCCCACAATGTGGGGAGGCTGTTTCCAAGATTCGAACCCATGACCATCAGGTTACAATATGACAACCATATCGTTACACCCAGGCTCGCCCTCTTGAGATGTTACTATTCATCTCAAGCATAATTGAGGAAAGTTGAAGCTTCAAATTTTATCTCCATTTATAATCATCCAAATATTCTTCTTCATAAAGTTGGTACCATTTCTTGTTCAAGAAACATCACAAGAAATGATTCTATTCCATCCACATAACCAAACAAGCAAACGCAGGCTTGATATTTTGTTCACTGAATTTGATTTTAGCATGATGGTACTAAATATGTGAACACATGCATGAATTCCAGAATCGTACAAAAAACCTAAATTACCACCATATCAAACTACAAATGAACCTTTATCCCTCGCATAACCAGTTCAAGCTGTAGCAAGCCCCATATATAGAACTCCAACCCAGAAATGATATATGTGTGTGTGTGTAGAGAGAAAGAGGTTTGAAGTCCACTATTGACTAAATATGAGACCCTAAGGGGGGAAGATCTAAAAGTACATGTGGAAGAAAAAAATTTTATATATATAATGAAGGTTAAGAGGGGACTTGAAGAAAAATCTTAGGGCACAGGCCAAAAATTTTGGAAGCAAATCCAAAAAATTTTCAACTTTTCTTTTCTTTTCTTTTTTTTTAATATTTCTTTAATCAACTAGCAGATTTTTTTTTTCATTTGCCTTTGTTCACGAATAACAACTTTATTAATCCAAAAAATAGAATTGGTCACAAACACAGAAAGATGTAAGGAAATACGAAATAGCACACACACCTTCACGCGGATAAGGACCAGATTACATTAAATCACTTCCCTCATCCCACCATGCTAGTTCATCAGATCAAGGCAGTCATACAAAGGGAGAATCACAGAATCACTCAATGGACTTCTAACTTTTGTCCTTATTATACTTAAGAGGAGAAAAATCTTCAGAGACTTATATAAGAAAACTTGACCCAAACACAACTACATACCTGAACCCCTCTAACCTTCAATTCCTAAATATGTAAGGTTGCAGGCCAAATAGAACAGTATGCCTGTTACCAAATTCACTAAGTTATGTGGATGACACCCCCCCAAAAAAAAAAAAAAAAAAAAGAATAATTTTTTATTTCCATTAAAAAGTAGGAAACTAAAAGCACCTAACAATCAAACTTCAAAGCATACGGTTGCTAGAAGCTCAGAGTCAGAACCAAAATCCAAGTCAAATTTAATCCCAACAAGCAAAGAAAACAATTAGGTGAACAGTATCCAATTTTCAGCCATTACTATTTACAGTATCTCTTTTTCCAATTTGAAATTGGTTTTTTGCTCACCTCAAAGGGTGGCCTGTCCACCAAGAGGGAGTTGGATTACACTTACAGAGAGAGAGAGAGAGAGAGAGAGAGAGAGAGAGAGAGAGAGATGGGGAAGCGCATACTGCACGAAAAGTGAAGCAGGATTCGATCCCAGGACTTGACCAATGGCTACAACCAGCACAAGTCCTTGCCATCTAAGCTAGCAGGATAGAATCCAGAATTTTATACCTAAAAAGCAATTGTCCAACACAGGTGTGGCCCTGTTATCGACTATCAGAACTTCAATAATTCTAACAAAGGAATACTCCATCAATATCAAGTGGGCCCCATTTTACCTAGAGAACACATCAAAATTCAACTTAATACAATCAAAATGAAGAATCAAAGGAAAGTGAATCAAGTGGAAAATGTGATAATCTCCCTCTGCCAACTCCAATAAGAGTCTGAGAGTCATAAGGTGCCTGCAGATTACGAGCAATGTAAAGGAGTAAGATCACCACATCTAGGAGTCAAATTGACCAGGCCTGTGGTTGGCAGAACATACTAAACCTTTACACAGACATAATGACCGCAAAAACCCTTCAACCAAAAATGCAATCAACTAATGGGGAAAATCAAACATTGGGAATGAAGAATCTAGCAGGTGAACCGAATCATAGGGAATTGTAAACCATGATGGATGGTGTATGCAGTGGATTAAAAGACCCTGGAACAGATGTAAAGGAAACGAGCCTAGTAAAAAAAAGAACAGCTTCTTCCTTACAATGGAACAATAAACGCAGTGGATAAAACAAGATGAAATGGGTTGTGATTAATATGATGAGCCAGGCCAGCTTGACTTCATGATTCATCTTCCATGGGAGAATCAAAAAGTTTTTCCATGGGACTGCTGTTTGGGATAGGTTTAGATGTTGAAGTTCTATTTCGAGGGATAATTGTGGACAATGTACAATTATATTCACACAAAAATATAGATTGTTAATTATTTCCACTTCATCCTTGACCACTCTCGGGAAGACTTTCACCTCCTACATCTCGATTGCATTATCTCGTAATGCCTTTCTTCTATTTCCGGTTGCAGTAAAGAAAGTAAAAAAAGAAAAAGAAAGAATCATTACGTCAGGCTCATCTCCAATGTGACGCTGCCATCTTCGACGACGGTGAGTACTGACTCCAATGAAGTTGAAGTCTATGCGGCTACATTCTTTCATCTTCCTTCTCAACGAATATATCATTCCCCAAAAATTAGTAACCACTGAATTTAGCAGAAACATTCTGCGACCGTTCCCTCTCTATGTCTAAACTTATCGGCCCCAACATTGCATCATTCTAAAAGGAGATGAGGCTTTTCCAGAGAGGGATTGCTGTCTTTTGAGAGTTTGTAATCAAAAGACAATGAGGTGCAATCTATTGGATTCGATTAGTCAAGTAGATCAAGTACACGGTGGCAGCATTGTTTCTTACTGCAATGAGGGTGGGATCATGCGGATGAAAATTGTGGTGAGGAAGTGTTGAAATAATAAAGTGAGAATGCTTGGCTTATAAAAATATGACAGAGGCCTTCTCTATTTATAGGAAAAGAAAATTGTTTTTACATAAATACATCAACCAACCACTACCTACCAACCACTCATCATAAATATTGTATGATGACTAACTACTCATCATAAATATGATATGATGACTATGGTGACTTAGCCTATCAATATTGATTTTTACCTTACCTACCGGCTACCAAAGACTTTTATCTTAGCCTACCAATTTTAACTTTAACAACTTACTAAGATAAACTTACAATTACAACACTCCCCCTCAAGTTGGTGCATAAATATCAAACATGCCCAACTTGTTAATAATAGGAACAAAGCTCTTACTACTAACACCTGTTGTAAAGACATCTGCTAACTGAGCATCCGACGAAACAAAGGAAACACATACAAGTCCTTGTTCTTGCTTCTCTTTGATGAAGTGACGATCGATCTCTACATGCTTAGTATGAACAGGATTATGTGCAATGCTGATTGCTGATTTATTGTCACAGTACAAGTGCATATGCAATTCAACTGGAACACACAAATCCTGAAGAAGGCCACGAAGCCAAAGGAGTTAGCATATGCCATGGGCCATGGCTCGAAACTCAGCTTCAGCACTAGACCGAGCAACAACAGCTTGTTTCTTGTTCCTCCAAGTAACAAAGTTGCCTCCAACAAACGTGCAATAGCCTGAGGTAGATCTCCTATCATCGTGACACCCGCCCCAATCGGCATCAGTAAAGGCCGCAATACGAAAATGGTTATGAGGAAAGAAAAGAACACATTTTCCGGGAGCAGATTTCAAATATCGTAAAATCCTATATGCGGCCTCTAGGTGAGAGGAATAGGGATCATGTATATATTGGCTGATCACACTTACAGCAAAAGCGATGTCAGGCCAGGTGTGTGACAAGTATATCAGTCGTCCAACCAACCGCTGATAGCTACCTTTATCAACAGAATCCCCAACCTTGTGCTTGAGATGAGATTGAGGCTCTAGAGTATCTGCTGGTTTACAACCCAGCATTCCTGCTCTGATAAGAGATCTAGAGTGTATTTTCGTTGTGAGAGGAAGATACCTTGAGCTGAATGAGCAACTTCGATCCCAAGAAAATATCTCAGCTTACCAAGGTCTTTGATTTCAAATTTTGTCCCCAAGTAAGTCTTCAGGTTGGAAATTTCATCAGCATTACTGCCAGTAATAACAATATCATCTACATAGACGATCAAAACTGTAATGTGTTCACCAATCTTTTTGATAAACAAAGTATGATCAACATTACTTTGTTTATAACCAATCGATATCATAGCTCGATGGAAATGACCAAAACCACGCTCTTGGAGATTGTTTCAAACCATACAAAGCTCGCTTCAACTTGCATACTTTGCCATGAGTTTTTTGAGAAACCAATCCAGGAGGGATGTCCATATAAACCTCCTCTTCATGTTCCCCATAGAGGAAAGCATTTTTTATATCAAGTTGCTGAAGATCCCATCCTTGGTTAACGGCACATGAGATGATTACTCTAACAGTGTTCATTTTTGCTACTGGAGCAAAAGTTTCCTGATAGTTGATCCCATATGTCTGAGTGAATTCTCTAGCAACTAGCCTTGCTTTATATCTGTCTACAGATCCATCAGCCTTTTGTTTGACAACAAAGACCCATTTGCATCCTACAGGTTTCTTTCCCGGAGGGAGAGACACCTAATCCCACATGTCAGTTTTCCTAACTGCACTCATCTCTTCATTCATTGCCTCTTTCCACCTTGGACTTAGAAATGTTGGCCTACTTCCACACCAGATATATCGTAGAACCCTTTTAGTGTGTTGATTGAACATGGTAGAACGTTCATATTGCCCTCTGACAGAAATAAAACTAAAAAAAATTATTTTGATTCAACTATCTCTTTCTCGACTCCTTTGCTTGAATCGTCTATTTCGGATACCAAGTAATCACAGAATATCCCCAGTGATTTTGATCTCTTTGTTGAGATTCAGGAATAATAACCGATTCCATAAATCTATGGAGTTCCCGAAGTAAATGCATCCTGCCAGGAGTTAGGTGTAGAAATAGACAATAACAAAGAAACAAAAGTTCGGAAGGAGGGAGACAAAGAATCATATGCAACAACATTAGAGATGGGATGCTAAGTAGACGTTCTGATGCTCTTACGAATAGCTATAGGTAAGTCAAGACTAGGATCACTAGGAGAATCCCTAGGAAGAAGAGACATACCAGAGGAAGGATTTGGAAGACTTGAATTCGGAATGGAGGACGACTGGCTAGGTGCAGTGGTGGTGGTCTCTGGCATTTGCTTACGTCGAACAAATACTTTGAGAGGTGGTTGAGCCGAGCCGATTGAGAAGGCTCCCCTTGAGGTTGGGACGGAGTTGAAATCTATTCCTGACTTGTTACACCCTCAGCATCGGTTTCAACCACTATAAGAGACTCCATCGGAACAATGATAGGCACATCTTCCAGAACATCCCGAGTAGAAGACTCCCCCTGAAGAGGGGCCGGATAATAAGTTTCAGACTCATGAAAGACAACATCCATGGTGACCAGCAGTCGCCGAGTCGAAGGATGATAGCACTTGTAACCCTTTTGAGTAGCAGAGTAACCAAGGAAGATACAACGGAGTCCCTGTGGATCGAGCTTGCCTTGGGCATAATGGTTACGAGCAAACACCACACAACCAAAAACCCGAGGCAAAACCACAAAAGAAGAGGAGCCCATGAGCACATCAAGAGGGCAGCGAAAGGCCAAGACACAAGAAGGCAGCCGATTGATAAGGTAGGCTGCCATAAGAACTGCATCACCCCAATATTGAGGAAGGACAGTCATAGTGAACAAAAGAGACCATGCCACTTCCAAAATGTGACAATTTTTTCATTCAGCGATACCATTTTGAGCAGGAGTATCGACACAGCTAATCTGATGAATGATCCCATGATCAGACAAATATAACTGGAAGGACCCATCAATGTACTCTTTGCCATTATCAGTTCGAAGAATCTTCACTTTAGCATCAAACTAGTTTTGAACCATCTTATGAAATAACTGAAAACAGTTGGCCACATCACTCTTCCGCCGCATCAAGTAGATCCAAGTGGTACGACTATAGCAGTCGATAAAGGAGACAAACCATTGGTAGCCAAAAGTGGATACACAGCGTGCAGGGCCCAGACATCGGAATGGATTAAACCAAAAGGAACTAAACTTCTATTATCTAGGATAAACAGCTCTAGTTTGCTTTGCAAAGATGCAAGCATCACAAAAGAAATCACTAGGATTACATTTTTTAAAAACTGGAAACAAAGTAGATAAAATTTTGAGAGCAGGATGACCCAAACGACAATGCCATCGATGTAACTCAGATAAAGCAACAGTAGAGGAGTCGAGGTGAGAAGCCTAAGCCGCCAAAGGTGATGGAGAACAATCAAGCAAGTAGAGACCACCAACCACTTTACCATTGCCAATCATACGACCCGAATTCAAGTCCTGAAGGACACATCGATCAGGAAAAAAAGTTACTTTACAGTTCAAATCACGAGTAAGACTACTAATAGAGAGAAGATTAGTAGAAAACTTCGGAATATGTAAGACAGAGGAAAGGGATAAGGAAGAAGTACACTGGATAGAGCCCTTGTCCGAAATAGTGGAAAGGGAACCATCAGTAACACTTACTTTACTATTACCAGACAAAGGGAAGTACCGAAAAAATTGATTGGAGGATCCAGTCATATGGTCAGTGGCACCCGAGTCGACTATCCAAGGAACAGAGACTACTAAGGCACAATGGCCACCAAAAGAAATACCTGAAGGGGTAGAAGGAGATAGAGCGGAAGGCACTGGCAGGTTTCCAGGCAGGATGGTGGCGGACGCTGCAGATGGCATTGAGGAAGGTGATGAGTCCAGCCTGGTCATTAGACGACGCAGAGTCAATAACTCCTTTAAGAGAGGCAAGAATCTTGAGGAATATCGTCAGCAGCACTATGGTGCGCCATGGCGGAGGCTGGACGACCTAGACCAGGAGTATCGAAAGGACGGCCATGTAATTTCCAACACTTGTCTCGAGTATGTCGTTCTTTCCCACAGAAATCACACTTCACAGGAACCTTATCAGAGGCAGAACGATTACTAACACCACGAGTCAGACCTCCACGAGATGAGGAACCCGAGCCAGAATAGAGAGTTGAGCGTTCTTGTATCACAGGGAAGACCATAGCAATGCGGCGACTATCCTTAAAAGACACCATAGCATAGGCTTGCTTGAGGGAGGATAACGGATCACGATTAAGGACATAAGCCCTAATCTGATCAAACTCAATATTGAAACCAGCAAGAAAATCGAAAACCCGAAGGTTGTCCTCCCACTTTTTAAAGGCAGTTGCATCTGTATCACAGGTTGCAGTAAAAGAACCATAAGAATCCAACTCTTGCCACATACCTCGTAGAGTGGAATAATATTGGGAAATAGATAACTCCTTTTGTTTAGTCTCGTGAATCTTCTTCCGGAGTTCATAGCATTGGGCAGCATTACCAACTTGAGAATAGGTGGCTATTGTAGTCTTCCAAATTTGAGCGGCAGTGTCAAGAAGAAGATAACCCCTGGAAATAGATTGATCCATGGAGTCGATAAGATATGACATGACCAAATAATTGGAGGTAACCCATTTATCCTGAAAAGGACCAGTAGCGGTAGGCTTAATAGTCACCTGTAAGGTAGCCAGAAAGACCACGAGAACCAATAGCAAGACAACATGAACGAGACCACATCAGATAATTGCTCCCATCTAACTTGATGGAGCAAGTAAGGAACGAAGGAAGGTCACGAGAAAGGACTCCTTCCTGTCCAGTTAAGGCAGATGAAATCTCAGACATGATTGCTCGTCAACGCTAGTCACAAAAAAGGCACATGTAGACAAATATCTGGAAGTTTCAACTTGGCATACCAACTTCCACAGAAAGCATCAAGAAATCACGATTCAACTTGTGATCTAGATCTGCATGGTGTAAGAGGCCCTTGGTGGGAGAAAAAAAAAACTCACCACCAAGGGTAAAGAGGAAATAGACCAAAGCGGCGGTGGGAGGCGACGCTAAACCAAGTAAGAGAGAAACGAAAACGACGGAGTCTGGCGGCCATGATTGGTGGCGCTAAAAAGAGAGGCGGTGATGGTGGGCGGTGCTTATGGTTTCGTGGCTAATAGCATTAGAGTTAGGATCTCAATATTGATCCTAGCTCTGATACCATGTTGAAATAATAAAGTTAGAATGCTTGGCTTATCAAAATATGACAGAGACATTCTCTATTTATAAGAAAAGAAATTTGCTTTTACATAAATACATCAACCAACCACTACCTACCAACCACTCATCATAAATATTGTATGATGACTAACTACTCATCATAAATATGACATGATGATTATGGTGACTTAGCCTACCAATATTAATTTTTACCTTACCTACCAAAGGCTTTTATCTTAGCATACCAATTTTGACTTTAACAACTTACTAAGATAAACTTACAATTACAACAGGAAGCAAGAAGTGAAACAAATGCTGGCAATGATGGGGAGTGGCAAGAACATTACCCACCAAGCATCGGCATCATCAACGCTAGGACAACAGTTGCATGCCATGCAAATGAGACATCTTAGTCTTAGGAGACTGTAACGCCCCAAATTTTTGAGTTAGTTTTCTGTATTAGTGAAGTTTAGTGAGTCAAGGTGACATTTAAAAAACTTGGTGTTGTATCGCACATAACATGCAAAAATAACATTTAGCATAGGGTGAATTATAAAACTGAGTATGGGAATCTTGCCTATAGTAGCATTGGGACACATGGAAAAGTTTGGTGTCGATCCAATGGTGTATGATAGGTAATCTCAAAAAAGCACCTTGTGTATGAACCAAAGGATGCTAGGGAATATTCCTTTATTGTTGTAGGGATCTTTTATGAGTAACATTATCCTTAAGAACTGATATTATAATAATAAAATATTATTTATATTAAAAAATCATAAATTAATATAACAGAGGTGGCAAAAAAGTGGACAGTAAGGTGGGCCTCTTTAAGTGGATTTTACCTTGTTTAGACAATGTATTTAACATTAAGAAAAATTAAGTTAATGTAAGGGAGAGTAACCAAAATCATGGACAGCATGGTGGGAGGATGATGTGGAAATAGGAAACTAGAGAAGTACAAGGACTGGACAGCATGAGAGTCCATCTCACCTAAGGAATCTTTGACTTTGTCTCTATAGTATGTAATCTAGATAAGAAAAACATTTAATAGGAACATGAAATTGCACAATAGGAGAAGAACTCCTCCACTGAAGGAAAGAAAAAGGGAAAAAGGGACATTAGATAGGGAGTAGAGAGAATTAAGGGAAAAGAGAAAATAAAAGAAAGAAAATAGGAGAGGAGAGAAATGAAGAAATAAAATAAAACAAAGAAAGAGAGAGATTAAGTGAGTAGCCTACCAGGAATAGGAGATTAAAAAGAGAAGAAATAAAAACAGAGATGCAGAGACAGATCTTGCAAAAGGGAGAAACCAAGAGAGAGAGAGAGAGAGAGAGAGGGGGGGGGGGGAAGGGGCTGGGAACAGTAACTTCGACTCATATTCCCCCAAAAGTGGATCCTGCTCTAATAGCTCCAACCAAGAGAAATAGAGTGAGGAAAATAGAAGAAGAGGGACTAACTCTTAAGCAAGTAAGTTTTCTGTTGAGATTTATTGATCTGTCTCAGTTCTTATTTCAGTTTCAGATCTGATCTGCCTTAATTTATGCTTTGAATTCAGATCTGATATCAGTGTTTACATATAAATATATCAATTTCAGAATTATGCCACTATACATATATGTATATCAGCTTCAGAAAGTGTATCAGATTGTGTATCAGAATGATGCCAGTTTTGTACCAGTTCTTCTATCAGATCTCATAACAGTTTTCATATCAATTCCAGACCATATAAAAATCAGATTCAGATCTGATATCAGTATATTTTTATATCACTCCAGATCCTTAATCAATCCTAATGTTAGATTTAAGATCAGTAATATTACAGTCAAAACTTATAACAATTCAGTCCATAGATCAGATTACAGCAGATTTAAAACAGATATGTGATAAACTCGAGAAGAGAAAAAGAAGAGGATGTAATCCTTTATTGATATTGTTTCAATCTCGCAGTCATATTCGAATACAAGGTTACAAGAGATATGAATAGAAGACCTAGCTGAAACATAAAAGGAAAACTAAATAGAATAAAATAAAATCCTTCCTAATATTGCACACCAGCAATAGCCAACAATAGTACCGCTGTACTGCTAGCTCATAGCCAGCAATAGTACCACTGTACTGCTAGCTCATAGCCAGCAATAGTACCGCTGTACCGCCAGCTCATAGCCAGCAATAGTACCGCTGTACCACCAACTCATAATATTGCTCACACCCCCTTCAAACTCATGACAAAGTAGGAAACATCAACTTGAGTTTGCCAAAAAGAAACTGAAAACGAGCCGTAGGATGAGCTTTGGTAAAGAAATCCGCCAACTAAAGACTGGAGGCCACAAAGGGTAAGCTAATAGAGCCAGTCTGAAGGTGATGGCAGACAAAATAACAATCAATCTCAATGTGTTTCATCCGTTCGTGAAAAACAGAATTATGTGCAATTTGGATAGCACTTTTGTTGTCACAGAATAGAGGTGTAGAGGAGGACTGTGGAAACACCTAAGTCAGAGAGGAGCCAACGAATCCAAATGATCTCAGCAGTGGCATGAGCCATAGCCCGATACTCAGCCTCAGCAAAAAAGCGAGCAATCACAGTCTGCTTCTTGCTGCACCAAGAAATCAAAGATTCTCCCAAGAATACACAAAGACCAGAGGTTGATTTACGATCATTAATATCGCCAGCCCAATCAGCATCAGCGTAGGCGCGGAGTTCCAAAGGGGAGGTGGATGAGTATAACAATCCATGAAACAGAGTATCACGGATATAGCGAAAAATCAGAAGCAGGGCAGCCCAATGAGTGGACCGAGGAGCAGAGACAAACTGACTATCCATATGAATAGCAAATGCAATATCAAGGCGAGTCACCGTCAGATAAACCAAGCATCCAACCAACTCTTGGTATAATGTCGGATCTTCCAATGGGACACCATCAGAGGCAAAGAACTTGATATTTAATTCAACTGGAGTAGCAGCAGTACGATCATCAAACAACCGTGCTCGACTAAGGATATCAGAAGCATACTTCGACTGGGATAGAAGGTAGCCCTTTGGTGAATGAGCAACCTCTATGCCCGAAAAATAGTGAAGCAAACCCAAGTCCTTCATGGAAAATTCACTCAAGAGATGCCTTTTGACTTCCTCAATACCAGAAGAATCAGGACCAGTAATGATCATATCATTAACATATAATAGGAGAACAATAGGCCCACTGGGAGAAGATTGGATAAAAGGGCAGGATCATGAGTACTCGAAGTGAAGTCAATGCGAGAAACAACTTGGTTAAACCATTCAAACCATGCACGAAGAACCTGCTTAAGACCAAAAAGATCACAGTGGAGACGACAAACATGACCAGTGGGAGGAGGAAGGCCTGGAAGAGGTTTCATATAAACCTCTTCAGTCAAATGCCCATGTAGGAAAGCATTCTTGACATCCATCTGAAAAAGAAACCATTGGCGGACAGCAGCAACAGAGATCAAGGTACGAACAGTCGTCATTTTAGCAACAGGAGCAAAGGTCTCCTCATAATCTATACCATACTCCTGAGAGAATCCTTTTGCAACCAAACAAGCTTTGTATCGTTCGAGAGAACCATCAGAGTTGGTCCTAACCTTAAAAACCCACTTGCAACCAACAATATTTTTGTCTGCGAGCATCGGTACCAGTTCCCAAGTGCCATTCTGATGAAGAGCAACCAACTCATCTTGAATAGCTTTCATCCAAAGAGGATCAGTGCATGCTTCTTTAAAACTTGGGTTCATAAAGAGAGTGAATAGAAGTAAGAAAAGAACGATAAGATGAGGGAAAACATGTGGTAGAAAGAATAAGACGAGTGTGAGCAACACGGATACGAGAAGGATACCGTCATTCAGGTACAGCAGTGTCAGTCGTCACAGGAGGTGGAGGAGGTGCACGAGCATCAGAGCTAGAGATATCAGACGACCTGCGAAAATAAACATTAGGAAAGGGTGCCATAAGGGAAGGGGAAGAGTCAGTAACAGAGACGGGAACAGATTCAAGGGTGGAGCATTCATCAAGGGGTACAATATCTGGAAAAGGATCAAGAATAACTAAATCCTCTTTAGAGACAGGGTCACAGGGGCAATATTAGCAGGATTACTATAATAAGGAATTCGCTCAAGAAACACAACAGGACACATACAATCTATTATAAACAGGATCATAACACCTGTAACCCTCTTGATGAATGTCATAGCCTAAGAAAACACACAATGTGGAACGAGCAGCCAATTTGCTACGGTCACGCTTTGGCAATAAAACAAAGCAAGTCAAACTAAATACACGAAGTGGAGAGTAGTTAGGCACATGACCAAACAATTTTTCATAAGGTGAAATACCAAACAAGATAGGGGTAGGCATAGGATTAATAAGAAAAACAGCAATGAGAGCTGCCTCACCCCAAAACACAGTAGGAACAGATGCAGATAACAAAAGTGCACGGGTAGTCTTAATGATGTGACGATGCTTCCGTTCTGCAATTACATTTTGTTGTAGTGTTTCAGAACAGGAAGAATGGTGAATAGTGCCACAGGAAGCAAGAAACTGTTCAAAATCTCCTAAAAGGTATTCTCCCCCCAAATCAGACCGGAGAGTCTTAATTTGTGTAGAGAATTGAGTGTGAACCATAGCATGAAAGGTGCGATAAATGGAGAAAAAAAATCAGATTTACGGGTCATAAGAAACAACCAACAGTATCTGCTATAATCATCTACAAATGAGACATAGTAAACATAGCCACTTTTGGTAGGAACTCGAGAGGGTCCCCAAACATCAGTATGAACGAGAGAAAAGGGAGAAGAAGACAAAGATGTACTAGTATTAAAAGGCAAAGTAGGCATTTTAGCTAGTTTACATCCATTGCAAGAGGACAAATCACTATCATGTAAAGAAAATTTTCCCAAATGGCCATTAACACTTAATGGCTTCAATGTAGTACCAGATATGTGTCCTAGTCTAGAACGCCACAAATAAAAAGGGGAAGAGTTACAGTTTAAATGGAATGAAGAAAAAGCAGTAGAAGAAGAAACAGGAATATGTAAGCTATCTAAAACATAAAGTCTTCCAACTCTATGCCCAGTCCCAACCGGCTTCTGTGACTTCTGATCCTACACAATACAACCAGAAGATGAAAACATAACATCAAATCTAGAGTCAGCCAATTGACTAATGGAAAGTAAACCAAGAGATAGTGCAGAAACAAGAAAGACATTAGGTAAAGAGAGAACTGGGGTACAAACAGACCCAACAGAATCAACATGCATAGGAGAACCATTGGCGGTTAAGATACTCACTGGAGAAGCAGGAATATGACAATTTCTAAGAGAAGAGATATTAGGGGTCATATGATGAGAGGAACCAGAGTAAAAAATCCAATTACTGGAAGTTAGACTAGAAGTGGGTGATCCAACCAAACCTGCGTAGGCAGTAGACATAGCGGAAACATGCATCTGATCTGAAGAGGATGAAGGCAATATCATTGACTGAACCATGGATGCTGAGAGATGTTCACTAGTTCTTGCTAGTAGAGTTGCCAGTGCCGCGAGGCCTTGAGAAAATTGACGATAGCCACGAGGTGATGGTCAAAACATGGATTAAAATCTCGGCGAGATCTCGCCGATTTCGCTGGTTTCGACACTAGCCGAGACGAAAACAGAGGCGATAACCATTTTCGTCTCGGCATTTACGTTCTCGCGAGATCTCGCATTTTTCGCTATTTTTCGCTATTTCTCGCGAGATCCGAGATCGCGAGATTTTGCTTTGCTTTTGTTTTCCTTTATAAACAGACAGAGGGTGTTCTCGGTCGAGAACCGACCGAGAACAGCCCCGATTTTTCTTTAAATTCTTCATCTCATTCTTCCCCATTTTTTTTGTTTGGACTCTAAATTGCTACGAGTGGTGCTTCGGGCTGCGGAGATTCGAAGAGCTCATACAACTGTGAAGGTAAGTTTCTTGCCGAAAAATGAAATTTTACATGAGACACAAGGGGAGAAATTTTTTTCTAGAATGTGATGAAATTTATATGTTAGTTACGTGAGCCCGATCTACAAGCTCACGGTTTCGTTTCGATTTTGATTGTTGTAGGTATCAATTATTTGCATAAAAATGAATTTTCAGCAATTAAAATTTAAAATATAATTATTATTACTCATTTGATGATGATGACCTATTTATATGTTAATCACCGTTGGCGATTCCGCCCTACGATTTCAAATTTCGATTCGGTGTTGTATGTTTTTTGAATTATTTATATTAAAAAATAATTTCAGCAATTAAAAATTAATTTAAAATTGATTAAAAATGCTATAAAATCGGAAAATAAGGAAAAATGTTCTTACGCATTTAAAATATGAGAAAAATTTGAAATGTAATTCTACGTGTTCAAGTTTGTAAGGTTATTGAAGTTTGTGTTTTCTATGAAACGGTGCTTGGAAATTATGTCGGGACCAAGTTCGGGGGGGCGATGGGGCGACGGTACCGGTTCCCGAACCGACCCGCATGGCAGATGCGCGCCCTTCGGGGTGATAGGAAGAAGACCAGGTAATTTTTGTGGGAAGAAGCTTCCCCGGCGGCACACAAGACGAGCAACACTGAGTGGATTGGGCAAAGATGTTCCAAATGCCCGCGGTGTCCCGTGGAGATATCCGGGGCCATAGGTGAACAGTTGAGGGGAGGGAGGCGGAGGAGGGCAGCAATGGAAAGAGAAAAACAACAATTGAAGAGGCAACCGAGGCACCGCACGAATCCAGGAGGAACATGAGGTTGAGGGAGGGATGTAGAAGATATGACAGAGGCGGAGGCAAGACGGATGCGCCTGCGGCAATGGCTAGTAGAGAAACCCAGACGATGCAGAGAGGAGACGGACGGAGCAGGGTACATCCGGAGGGTGGCGGGTAGTGGATTTGTTGAGCCCGAGCCACGAGACGGAGCAAAGGGATTGGTTCCGGTTTCAGATCACGAGTGGAAGGGAAGAACATGGCCACGGGGACGGGATGATATGTTCAAGTTCTAGAGCAAGACCCGCAGCCTTTACGAGGCAAGGTAGAAGCAAAAAAAAAAAAAGGCAAGTTTGGGGGAAAGAATAGGGAGTCGGAGGGTATTCTCACCTAAGTGGTCGTTATCATGGCATCCCAAAGACGCCACCACGCCCTTTCTTGAGCATGCAGATGCGCTCGAGGCAAGCGGAGGTTGGAGGGCCAAACAATATGAGTTAATGACTCATTATTTGCCTCAACATAAGAAGGAATACAAACGGACAGCCGAAGAGGAATGGGAAGATTCCGAGAACTATTATGTGTGATGGTTGGACTGGACCTACCGAAAGTCCACACAACTTCATGGTTTAGGAGGGAGGACGGGTTCCTAGGTCGTGATGCACGAAGTAAAAGATGCGATTATATTTATGGGCTGTTGCAAGAGGTGGTGGTTGAGGTGGGAGCTCGAATGTTGTCCGATTGGACGGACAACGACGCAATTAAGAAGGCGGGGAGATGTTAATGAACAACCCGACTACAATCTATCCGACCAGTGCTGCCCATTGTATTGATTTGATGTTAAGGACATGGGCAAGATAAGTAAAGTCAAGAGAGTGGTTGGCAAGCAAGACAAGTAACCACTTTCATCTACAACCATGGTATCCCGAACATGCTCGGGGAGAGATGGGGGGATGGTCGACCGGCACCCGGTCGCTACGAACTCATAGCATGAAGAGCTTGAGGCGAAGATGGCGGACTCGACGATGTTTGCATCCGGGATTGGTTTCGTGGAGACAACGCTACACCCCGAGAGGGAAGCCGAGTACCACGCCCGCACAATTTTGGCAAAATGTGAAGGTGGTAGAAGGGTGTGCACCCCGTAGTACGGTGTTGAGATTGGTAGATCGGCGAAAACCAACCATGCCACTCTTTACCGCACGCATTGAAAGTACGGTAAAGCTGATACCACGGGCACAAGATATATAAAGACACAATGACCGATGGGAAAGCCAACCAGCACCATTGCAAAGGTGGTGAGTAAATTTGATGATGTATTTACTTTAGTGTTACTTATGTACCAATATAATTTTATTTGTTTTAACCATGTGTCCACGGCCAAATATTTCAAGATACTATTTGAACCCCAAGTACCGATACGCATGTACTTGGGATTAACGCAGAACTCACGAGGCAAAGAAGCTAGTGGTTGCAAAGTTGGAGCCGACCCCAAGCACGGGCATGGCAAACCTAGAGGTGAGTTGGGCTTAATCATGGAAATATGCTCAACTATATATTGTAATTGCAAATATTTATAAGTTTCGATGTGGTAGATTAAAATCTTTAGGAAGCCCGTGGGAGTTTTGGGTCCCCCCGCAGTGCTGGACGGACAAAAGTGACCGGTATGTATACGTTAATTGACATACGAAATTAAATTATCTTATGTTTTATGTATTACATTTAAATGACATACGAAATTAAAATAGCTATTGTTCTTATGCATGAATGGTGGGTGTTGTATGGTAAAGAGCACCCGCTCGAAGAAGATAGCAAGTAGAGGTTAGCTCAAACATGCTCGCATCCGGTTGTGAGCGAACCGGAGTACTTTCAACCTCATTCATTCAAAGAGGCGGAATCGACGCCCCAACGGCTAAATGACTTGTCTGTGCATTACAACATGAGGAGGGTGCAAAACAGTTCTTTGATAAGGAGGATGACCCCGCCGAGCTCGCCAACACTTCCGACTCAAGAGGAAGACCATTAGTAGAGTGGGTGCGGGACGGGAGTACCGCGATGGACGAGCCGGGGGGATGCGACCCCATTGGCCAGCCATTTGATCCGATGTCGACGAGTTTTAGCCCCGGAAGAGGGTCGAGTCCATACACTCACCCGTGCCATTGACCCTCCCGCGGCACGCGAGAAAGATCCCGAGTGGAGTTGGGTGGAGTGGAGCTAGTGGTAGTGATCATGGGGGTGGAGGTCGAGCCACTTTGTCAATATTGGGGCTGATCCGAGCCACGAGCATCACGTTAGATACACCGGGAGAGCGACACTCATACAACACGGGATGATGACCATGGTGCACGGCGCCATCCTCATCACCAGACCAACCGATCTCAACATGATGAAGATGCTCGATGAGTAGCACGATGGACCCGATGTTGATAGCCTCTCTAGTGGCTTACGAGGATTGAGGAGGAGGAGAATAGCGACCGCAGGGACATGAGCAGTGGAACTTTCCCGGATATAGCAAGTTCAGGATACACCTCAAATGATTATGTTGATATCAACTCGTCCCCCATCCCACTACGACGCATATGGTTCTTCTTCGACGATGGTTAGGATGCAGGAGCACATAACGAGTCATAGTGGATCAACCAACCTCTATTCCATTCCATCGACTCCAAGATTCTACGCACGCAGTACTACTTGAAGTTTTTCCATTCTTCCCAATGATTGTTCAAAATAATATTAATAGGAGGAAAAAAAAAAATTTTTTTTTATTAAGGGAAGGAAAGGGGAATTTTTTTTTATTTAAGAGAATTTGGGGGGAATTAAATTTTGAGATATAAAAAAGTAAGGAAGGAGTAGTAATGTATTTTAAAAATAAAATTTAAATATTTAAAAAAAATTATAGTTTGGAATAAGAAAAAAAAAGAGGAAGGAGAGTAAATGGGGGAAATTGGGTATAAAAAAATTTTTAAAAATTTTAAATTTTAATTATTTTTTAAAATTTTTTTATATTTTTAATTTTTTTTTTTTTTTTTTTTTTTTTATTTTTTTAATTTAAATTTTTTAATTAAAAAATATAAAAAAAAAAAAAAAAAAAAAAAAAAAAAATAAAAAAAAAAAAAAAAAAAAGAAAAAAAAAAAAAAATAATAAAAAAAAAAAAAAAAAAAAATTTATTTATTATTTTATTTTTAAAAATTAAAATTTAAATATTATTGTAAAAAAAAAAAAAAGGATGGTAAAAAAAAGAGAGGAAAAAAAGAAAGTATTAATAAAAAAAAAAAGGGGAAAGATTTTAAAAGGGGGGGGGAAAAAGGACAGGGGGGGGGGGGGCCCCGGGGGGGGGGGGGGGGGGGGGGGGGGGGATTTTAAACCTTGGGTCAAAACTATTGGTTCAAAGGGGGAGGACGTCCTTTTTGGAGTTTAGGACAATTTGATTTCTAGTGGCATTTCTGTCAACAAAAGCTGCATTCATCAATTCCAACCCGAGCTTTTGGTTTGCCAGTGATTTGAATAAGGTTGGACGTAGGAGTAGGCAATAATGGGGTAGATGACACTGCAAAAACAGATGGTTGAGAAGATCCGGCATGAGTAACTTTGAACCAAGTTTCTTCAATGATCAGTTATCGAATAGTGGCATCAACAGAAGGAAGAGTCCGATGCAAAATGGAACCTCTGAGAGGTTCAAATTGATCTCGCAAAGCCATAAGGAATTGCACCAAACGCTGTCTCTCCCTGCAAGTAATATAGTTCTCAAAGGTTTGTAGATCCTTTGGCTCCATGAATGCTAATTGATCCCAATAATTAGTCATCTAATTGTAGAATTTCTATATTGATTTTCCATCTTGTTTTGCACAACATATCTCCATTTCTAATTGATACTGTTTCGCAAAATTAGATTCCAAATACATTTGACTAAGATAAGACCAGACATCCTTTGCAGTTTTATATTTGGAACAGTTCATGCCAATATTGGAATCAACTGAATTATGGATCCAGGTGAGAACCTGAGCATTTTCCATCTCCCACTTTGCTATACCTGTAGCATAGCTTTCCTCCTTAGGATCAGATGGTTTAACTGTGGAGCCAGTTACATAACCCCATCTTCCTTTGCCAACTAAAAAATTCTCCATTACAGATGCCCAATAGGAGTAGTTGCTACCATTTAGCCTAATGCTAATTGTCTGATTTTCCTTTTCAATAGAAAACATATTTACCACAGAAGAGAGAAGACAAAATTGTGGTGAGAGTCAAGAAATATGTACCAATTTTACTATGAAGTAAAACAAGGTACCAAGAATGCTATCATCTATGAATGCAATAGATAACAGAGATTGAGTATTGCTGATGTAATCTTGCTACTGCGATTTTACAGATATCCCTTGGATGCTATGGGAATACAAGAAGAAAACTGCTACTAGTTGCCGTGAAGAACAAGAGAAGGAGAGATACAATAAGATCTACAATATGGTTCTGATTTGACTTAAAGAACCTGCTTTGATACCATGATAAACTCGAGAAGAGAAAAAGAAGAAGAGGATGTAATCCTTTATTGATATTGATTCAATCTCGCAATCATATTCGAATATAAGGTTACAAGAGATATAAATAGGAGACCTAGCTGAAACATAAAAGGAAAACTAAATAGGATAAAATAAAATCCTTCCTAATATTGCACACCAGCAATAGTACCGCTGTACTGCTAGCTCATAGCCAGTAATAGTACCGCTGTACTACTAGCTCATAGTCAGCAATAGTACCGCTGTACTGCCAACTCATAGCCAGCAATAGTACCGCTGTACCGCCAACTCATAATATCGCTCACAATATGTAGTATCAATTTTACAACAGATAATACCAGATTTATATGAAGATCTATATGGCAGATTTCAGATGGATTTATTATCAGTTCTTGATCATGCTATATTGCATATTTTGTACAGATTTATATGTCATATTTATTAGCAGATTACGAGCATACTTTAACAGATTTCGACCATATTGATTTACAGATTTGTATACCAGAGATATCGATTTTTATATCAGATTTAAATCAATGTGTATATATATCTCATCTTCAAATTAACATTAAGAAGGGGTAGTGTGTCAAGTATCCAAAATATTGCTGGAAACTCCAAAGTAAGAGCTATTCGAGTGGCTCCTCATCAACAAACAAAAAGCCACCTGTATCTGTTCACATGTCACACTATGAAGATCTGTAATCCTGTATAATTTAATGTCAAGTAGGAATGAAGTCTTCCCCCAAATCTCCAATAGGAGTTGAATACAAGAGATTGAGCTGAATTTTATTGGCAGATATTATTAGGCTTCCACAAGAGAAGCAAAGCATGGAAAATTGAAAATGTCGGCATTCAATGAAGAGAACGCAAGGAGAAAGCTAGAAGAAAGAAGGTTTCATCAGCCATATCAGTGCAGATTCCCATCAGAAGTAGATGAAAAGAGGAAGATATCGATTTCCTCGAGTGGATTATGTTCTGTGCATCTAAATTCTATGAATTTTCTGATTTAAAGAGCATCAATCTTTTTCTTTCATTTCACTGCTGCATTATTGGTTTAGGTTTTCACATTCAAAAATGGAGATTAATCTAACATATTCAAATAAATTTGCAGGAGGGAGAGAGAGTTGATTGCCAAAGAAGAATTCGTTCCAGCGGCGACATAGACTGTAATACCCCGATCCAAGAATGTGTACTAATTTGAAAATCTGAGTGTTACTATGTATGTACTAGTAAATACTTTAATGACTTGCTGATCTAGTATGCTTTAGTAAATAGTTTAAGTACTAGCACTTACATTAATAAGTTTGCTTAACAATAAGTGTTGGCCAATTAGCCTAGTGGTTTATTTTATTGTGGGCTTAAGTGGGAGGTCTTGTGTTCAATTCCCCATAGACTTTTTATTATATTTTGATGTTTTATTAGCCACCTTGCAGGAGCATGCCATGTGGCATGGTGGAAAGCAACCTACTTAAGGTAGGAAGGGAGTTAAGATAGGAAAGAGAGTGTGAGACAATAGGAATTAAGAGAAAATAGAAAAGAGGAGAGATTTCCTCCAATTCGCACTTCGCAGGAGATTGCCATGTGGCAATAAGTGATGAGACCCCTTGCCAAAGTCACCTAAATCAGGAAGGACCCTGTCCTCCTTGGTTTCCCCCATTACACTCCTATCATAATGAAAAGAGTACCTTTCCCAAAAAAAAAAGGAGAACGACTCTACAAGAGAGATTTAGAAACTTATTTTCGGATCTGGAGAAGGAAGGAAGGAAAGAAAGAGGGGGGGCAGAACTCCATCAATGGAATAAGAATTGAGAATAAAAAGCACCATTAAAAGGCCTTCCAAAGCTTCGAGAACCTGTGGCTACATTGGATTTTTATCCTAAGGTAAGACTCTAACCCTTCCTTTCTTTTGTCTTTTGTTTCTGTTATTCTAGGGAAATTCCCATCTCCATTGGGTGAGGTTTCAGACGTCCATGAAACCAATGGCCAGACAAGTTAAGAGAGAGAAATTTGGTGATTTCCTTATTAGATCTAGAAAGGGAAAAAGAGCTCGGAGTCCGTTGAGTTCGGGAAAAACCAACTTTGGCCATAGAATAGCAAGGATAGGTCCGTTGAGTTGGGATCCTTCCAGAGTAGAAAGAGGATGAAGAAGGAACCTCCCTACTCAAAAGGCCAAAAAAACTGAAATCCTGTCTGTGTTAAAATTGTTGTTTTCAGGCAGAGTGGTCGACCGGTACGACATAGCAGTTGACTGATATACCTCAAAACCCCTTAGTTTGCTTACTGCCGAGATCAACCGTTATCTATAGAGGTCGACCAGTAGTATAACGGTCCACCGGAGTCATGACGGTAGACCAATATCAATAGAGGTCGATCAAACTAGTCTGGTATTGTCAATCGACCGGTATATAAAGGTTGATCGTCCCAGGAGCCTGTTTCAGATTTTTTTTTACAGGAATGACCTCAGACCCTTATGTAATGACCTTTGAGACCTAAAGAACTCTATTTCAGATGTCAAAAGGGTCAAGGCAACCTATGACCTAATCCGTAAGCTATGGTAATGTAGGACCGTGTATCGATGTGTTGAACGGACTTGAAGTGTCAGAATTAAAAAATGATCGAGGTGAGGGATTTACACATCTTGTTGCTCCTCTTTATTTTGTTGTATATTACTGTTGTATGCCATTACCAAATTGATGCGGGTTCCGGGGTTGAAAACCCTAATTAGATCCGCTAGAAGGCCCACCCAAATAATAAGAAGCTTGATTCAGATAACAGTGGCAGAATCGTAAATAAATTCAAAACTCAACCAGTAATGACAGTTCTATAATAAATCAGAAATTTGCAATATTTTAACAAACCAAACAGAACCTTAGGACCAAAGTAACAACAATTCTTAGCCAATAGGGTAATCTGGAAATAAATTATGAAGAAGGATCAATTAGAAGAAATAATAAAAGACAAGGGACCCTTTTATAATATATGAACTATTATTTCTTCAAGCTCACGACAGAAAGAGAGAGGCGGAAACCAGTTTCGAATGAAAGAGGAGAGCTCCTTCAATATAGCTCTGATCGATCTGAAATTTGGAGAAGGAGTTGCTGATTCATAGTCCTATTGAATCCAACAAATTAAACCAGAGAACAAGACAGATTCTTTGCACAGGAAATTCTGAAATCAGAATCTGGCGGTAAGAAAATTTGCAGGTTTGACTTCAAAGTGCTTTCTCACAGCAGGGGGGGTTTGATGGGGATGAGAACCTAGGAGATGGGTCGCTTTAGGAAGGCGAACTACGTTCCCAAATCTTGGCTCGAACTGATTGGTATCGAAGGAGCTCGATGGTGGTCGTTGGGGCTGGGATTACCGCCCAGAATAGGGGAGGTTAGGAAGAAGGAAGGGGAGACAGAGAGAGAGGGAGAGGAAGAGAAGAAGGGGAAGAAAGGAAGACAGATCTGGTTGGGTCTGTCAGTGCACAGAGACGAAATAGAGAGAGAGGAGAGAAAGAGAAAGGGAAGAGTACTTCAGCAGCCACTCACGAGACAAACTCCAAGTTATTCATAAATTTCTTCTTCAATTCTATTCTTCAAATCTTCACTACCTGATTACTCTATTACATGCCTCTTTATAAAGGAAATAACATTCCTAAACTAATTTGAAGTAAACTTAGAAAGTAAATAACATCTTTATGAAATAAAATCTAATCTCTATGGCATAAAACAAAAATAATAAATAAGAAAACCTAATACTGAAACTTCCTATTCTAATTAATCATCTACCAACCCTTTCCAGACCAAAAGGTTGGTTTGGGTTTGAACCGGTTCAGGTTTGGCTTGGTAGCCAAATTGGCTCGTGTCAATCCATCCATGACATTGCTACTGCATCACAAATGCTTGATGATGATTGATATGTACTAAAGTGACATGATGAAATATATACGTAATGACTCTATGAAGGATGCTATGTGATTTGGATGTTGAACAATTCACACCGCTATGAAAATTCATATGCCATGACGTTATGAAATTTTATATGCCATGATGTTATGAAAATCATATATGCCATGATGTTATGAAAATCTTATAAGGCATGATATGTCACATGCATAATAAATGCTTATTCCATTAATGGACCGAATTATACGCCATGAACACATGAGACTACATTGAAGGACAGGCAAAGTATAATGTAAAGATGATAAGAGTATGAAGGGCAAGAAGCATAGTACGAACTGTGAGGCAAAAGACTGGGGATCGGTGAGCCAAAGTCAGTGGAGACTTACTAAGCCTAGAATACAGTATTGACAAGAGTAAAAGTAATGTAAGTAAGGTAATGTATGTACGAACAGTGAGGTAATAGACCGGGGACCGATGAGCCAAAAGTCAATGGAGATTACTGAGCCTAGAATAAGGGACCGACAAGTGAAAGACAGTACAAGAATGATAGGAATGCCAATAAACTGTTCTTGGAAATGGATCCATCTTATGTTATTGCTCCATGTACTATGAAATGTTTGTTTGGCAGCTTTGTATGCTTACAATAGTCGTAACTTTCTCACTGAACTTATGTTATTTCAAAGGAGGAAGAATTCACTGAGACACCTGTTGAGGAGTATGAACACCCCGATTGTGTGCATCATGGTGCAGAGGAGAATCCCGTTCAGGGGGATGATCATGATATTTAGATGAACTTTTATTTATTTTATTACTTTGGATTGAGTCATGTTTTGGCTGAGAGCCTGAGACGTAATTAA
Organism: Protea cynaroides; assembly: GCA_028583415.1. Lineage (NCBI taxonomy): Eukaryota > Viridiplantae > Streptophyta > Magnoliopsida > Proteales > Proteaceae > Protea > Protea cynaroides. The sequence continues at coordinate 30,923,679 of CM053271.1, forward strand.
GTTTAAGGACTTTGTTATTTCAAACAAACTAGGCTAGTCACCAAACAGTTTGTGGAGAACAACCTTTGCTACTTTTAATTATTGTTAAGACTTCCACTGTTATGTTTTGAAACATGGTTTGTATTTCCCTTTATTTGACATTAGTTGGGTTATCTACCTTTACTCTTTGATCATGTATGATTGTTTGATGGGTTTTGCTTGAGCAACGCCTTGGAACCCGTGTTTGAGATTTAGGGCGTTACATAGATGGACTTGGGATTCTAGTTTTTTCTCCAGCCTAATGCAAGTTGAAGCTCATTACCTTGAAGAAGCAAGGTAAAGCAATGAGAGGCACCAACCGATGTAATTTGAGGCTCCATGAATTTATATATACACATACAAAAAGATGGGCAAGAAAAGCAACTGAAGAATAGGGGTGGGATGAGGAAAGATGTGAGGAAGAATGCAAAGGAGATGAGGAAGGAGAAAAGTATATAAAAATTATTCTGCACATAGGCATACCAAACCTATTTCTCATTCTATAATCTATTATGTCTAAGAGTTACCAAAAGCATTTTTAGTTCTCATCAAAAATTATTTTAATTAATGATTTTTACAAATAGGTCATAAACAAAAACAAAAACAAAAATGATACCAAAGATTGCCTAAGAAACGATTGAGAAAATAAACTAAAGTAGAAATCAGTTTACATTATTACCAAGAAGATGAAAAAAAGAAAAAAGCTATACAATTAGGTGATTAAAGGAAAAGTTTAAGAAGAAAAATCTTAATCATGGACTTACTGAATTAGGAAGCATATCCCAGGGTCCCTGGAAGGATAATTTTGTGGTTGTGCAAAAGAAGTGGTTCAAATATATATAGATTATGATGATAGGACTACAGTTACTGTCAAAACCATTAGGAAGGAGAGACAAGCTGTGTTTCAAATCATAGAGTCTACAATTATGGAGAATGGAGGGAAGGAGGGATCGTATAAACTAAAGGTTTTAGTATAAGCAGAAGTAAATAATATAAGGAGACCAATTCAGTAACACGGAAGTAGAGATAAGTGTATGCATATTAAAAGAAATATGCAAATAGATAAATAGATGATTTAAGTGCAAGCAGGGTGAGAATTATGGGATAGAATAGCAAGACCAGAAAAGAAAGAATCAGAAATGAGTCTATTCAGTGAAAATAGGAGTGACATGCGCAAGAAAAACCAAAAAAAGAAAAGAAAAAGAAATACATGAGTAATGAAGAGGACAACTGATGTGTTAAGGAACTATGGTAAGAACCCCCCCCCCCTCCCGTACAAATAAAAAAGAAGACGAAAAGGTTGAGCTAAAACAGTGGTTTCAAGTTAAATGGAGGTGTAACCTTGAAGAGAGTGGAATGCTGAACAATATTCAAGTAGCCAGACCTGAGTAGTTGAGATAATGCATAGAGATTGTGCTTTTGCTTATTGCTAAAATGAAGAGGAACAGAAAAGATGAGAAAGAGACACAACCGGAGCTGCAAGAATAAGCAAATCATATTGAGAGAGAGAGAGGGAGAGAGAGGGAGAGAGGGAGAGAGAGAGAGAGAGAGTCACATTAACAGAAATGTATACAGGGAGCGGCTGCAGCCAAGCCCTGTGAGTGCCTAAGTCCAGCCCCACCCCAAAAAAAAAAAAAAAAAAAAAAAAAGGCCTATGGACGCCCTACGGGGTCTCAATTCAACAGAACAAAAAACAGAAACGTATACATGCTTGAAACCATTTATGAAGTTGCTCAAAGGAAGAGGACATTACTTGCAATCAAAGCACCATCTTCATTGTTATGGATAATTGCTGCTTTGAACCCAGCATTTTGTGCAATTTTGACTTTTTCCTCGAAAGTACATCCACCTCTAATAATCAACGCGAATGAATCATTTGCACCTTGACTTGTGTCAACCTTGTTAATCAATGGCGAGCAAGCATCATAGGGTTCAGCCACATATAAGGTTCCACACTCTCCTGATCCCTTGACTATAGGAGCTGTAATGAAAAATCATATAAATTTCAACACTTGTGTACTCATTCCAAACAGTCATTACCATTCTAAGCTCAATTTCCTATAAGCATGTACAGCAAGCAAAATTCCCAAATCCAATACAACTTTCCATTGAAATTGAAATCAAAGAGCAAAACAGAGATCCTTTAGCTTACCAAAGTTCGCTTCAATGTCGTCATACGACCGAATTACATTGTCCCCAATCAATACCACATTCGCAGTCGCCATTGGAACCAGTAGGCACAAAATAATATGCAATAGATGGAGATAACATACCAGTCTCCCTATATATTGAACCTTTCCGATACTTCCCATAGCCGAGTTCGTCATTTTATCGGGTGCTAAGAGAAAATAAATAAACAACAATATCATAAAACCAGGAAAAAAAAATTTTGACTTATCAAAAGTCAAATCAAAACCTCCAAATCTTCAGTTATCCACACGGGTTGCTTCTTGATTTCTTCCACCTATCATCACTTCAAAAAAAAAATTGCATACGCTGTTTCAGAAAACAATAAACATAGCAACAAAACAGATCTGAAACAAGAAAAAATCATAAAAAGAGAACACCCCAGAATCCCAAATAAAGAAAAAAATTCGTTTTGGAAAATTCGTTTTGGAGAGCGATTAAGGATTGGTGTTCCTACCTGATTAAACCCACTAGTTAAATTGATGGAGAGAAGTGGGTCATGGAAGATAAAACTACTCTGATGGTTTATAGGTATATCTTTGTATGGATCGAAACATCAGCTTCCATGCTTCCTCTCCTCCTTCCTTCTTCAAGGCGTCCGTTTTGAATCGAATGTAGTTTTCTTCCTAATTTACTTTTCGCTGAAGATGGCAGAAAACGAAGAGATTTTCGTTATCAAAATTATATTTTTCGGTTTCGATTTGTAAGTGGTGACAGCTAGGTTTCGAGAGATTAGAGGTAAAGGAGCTGAGCTGCTGTTTGCTGAGTTGTTGTGATTACGAGAAACGAGAAAAAAAGAGAACAAGATAATGATAATCCATAGGCATCACTATCAATGGTTCCATGCATATCCTTTCACACCGCCAAACGAGGCCTATAAATAATACAATTTAATGTGGGGATTGGGGTAGGTAGTAATTAATATTATAATCAGATACTCCCAAACTCAAAGAATCATTCATGCTTTAATGCTTTATATCCTCTTACTATACTCCTAGTCATACTCGATGAGATATCTATCCCCATGTCAATCTGTGGGAGTTGGAAAGACTGCTAAATAGTGAATGATAAGGCTGGGTGTCAACGGGTCAAATTCGTCTCGGATTTCTTTGGAGCAGTTCGAAGCATGTTTAATAAAATATTCGGAGAGAGATGGGTTTTGATGTCGGTTTGTTATCGGGTTGACTTAATGGATTCGTATTTGTTTACTCTTGGTTCGATTTCAGTTTGCTATATGTATATATATATAATAATAATAATAATAAGTTAGATTAATGAACTCTATCGAGCAATTATTAGGCTGGTTCGATTTCGATATTGATTTTCTGCATGTATATATTAATAAAATGTTGGCTTAATGGATTCTTATTAGACGGGATTGGTTTTAGTCTTTCGATCCTATTTGATCCGGAATTTGATCAGGTTTGGTTTTGTTTTAACCGGACTTTAGAAAATACAACCAAAATCTTATCCAATGAGGTTTAATTTACGGTTCGGACCAATTTTGACACCCTAGGCTACAAGATTGGAATTTTTCGTCGGAGAAATCGAAGGATGGGATTACAATAAAAGGTATTATTGATATTCCCATAAATGTGACAAGATTTTATTTATTTCTTCTATGGAAACTGACAGACCTCGATATTAGATACCTAATATACTGATGTAAGAAACATTCGCCTAAATTTTATTATTGTTCTGTTTGTTTCGATATAAAATTTTACCGTAAAATTATACTTGTAATAATTTATGTGTAAAAAAAAATTTCAAAATTTATTAAAAATAGGTTAAAAAAAGACAAAATTCCTTTCCATCCTCCCGTAGAAAATCAAAGATCATTATATTTTATCTGTTGAAAATAAACATTGATTTTTTTTATTTTTTTACATATAAAATATTACACAAAATTTTACATAAAAACAAATAGAAAATATGGCAAAAGAATTTGGGATTCACATCGTGGCAAAAGATTTTGGGGTTCATTTATTTATAATAATAATTACATGACAAAAGGTTTTTACCAAAAAAGAAATTAACATTAGAAATGATTCCCTACATTAGTCTGGAGAGGAAACTATGTGTGATACTATTTTTGGCATATAGAGGGATTATGCTAACCAATTCATAGTTAGACAGCTATGTCACCTTGGATTTGTAGTTTCTTTATGGATTATCTTAACTAGGGATGTTAAATGGTGTGATTTTGATTTAATGGTGCGATTTGGTATCAGTTTAGTGTGTGACGAGTAAAACCAAAACTGAACCATTTATTAAACTGTTTCAAAATGTTTATTATTTCGATTTTTCGATTGTTAAATGGTTTTCTTGTCGGGAGGAGAGGAAGAGAGTTAGGAATACAGGAGAGGGAAAGCAAAGAAAAGCATTAAAATAATTTTTAATCACATATCAAACTGGATTTATGATTTAAATGTATGCTAAAGCATTAAATAAAATTCATTTATACAAATAGTAGACATTTAGCACTAATGGACTAAATAAAGGTTTAATCGGTTTTAGTTGATTTAAATGGTTTTATTTTTGAACCAGAATCGAATCGTTTAACTAAATGATTTAATTTTATAAATTTGAATCAAACCATTTAATAATCGATTTCACAGTTCTATTTAAACGGTTTAATTCAATATTTCAATTTCGATACATGATTCAGTTTTAATTTTTTGACACCTTTACTCTCAACTCACCCAATATGTATTAGTCTTTTTCTTTGTATTCTTAAATTAGGGAAAAGGTTTCTTATGTTGCCATTGTGAAATTACAGCAATGATGGCTTCTAAAATAGGATAATCCATATGAGTCCACATGGTCATAATAAAAGAGAAAAAAAAATTTAAAAAAAAAAAATTTCAAGAGAGACTTGTGTATGGTGCCATCTTAGCTTTGGGAAATAATTTTTTTTAATTAATAAATTATTGTTTAATTGAAATGGTTCATATCATCATATGAAGTGGTCAATTGTTAATTCTTTTAACTAATCAATTAAGAGGTCATGAGTGAAAACTCTCCTTGTGACTTAGTTATTCTAAAGAAACAAGTCTTATATCTAACTCAAAATTGACCTTTGGAGCATGCATGTGGTGTGATATAATGTTTTTGGATTGTAAGTATCACGAGTGACTTACCACTTTGAAGATACATCTTTACAATGTTGTAGAAAAAAAATTATAGATTACAAATTCATTATGAGATGCCAAAAAACGTATATGATGTGCATTTTCATATGACTTCCGTTTCTTAACAAAGAAATTATAAAAGAGCCCATGAAATCTTAAGTATATTATATGAACCATGAATATACTAACAAACCTTTTTTTTCCATAATAGCTTAAACGTGAAATCTATCAGTAATAAAAAGAGATCACTAAAATTCTTTTTGGTATAATTTCTATTTATGTTTATAAGTTGTTTATATTGACAAATTATTTATTTGAATAAATTATGAATCATAAATAATAATCACTTGGTAACTATTAGACATAAAAAAATAATAATATATTATCACAATAATAATAAACACCTTCTAATCTATTTGTAGATTTTAGATTATTTAATTTATTTTAAATATAAATAAATACCATAAATCATACTATATATATATATATATATATATATATATATATATATATATATATAATACATACCAAAAAAAGCCTAAATAATTCCATTAGGAGATAATCTTAAACCCTTAGACAATGAAATAAATCATTTTATTTGACTTCTTCTATCTGTTCTTGAAATAGGCTCCTTGTGTCAGTCCAAACCTCTACACCGTTAAAGCTTTTTTGAGTGCTTCCTTGAGTGTTGAGAACTCCATAATTAAATTCAAGAAAAAAAGCTAAATGTCACTACGTCTTGTCAAGTGTTATACCTCATTATTAACCTCATGATATATAGTATGCTTTATTTTCTGAAAGAAATCATTCGATATACGATACATTAATGTACATGTCGGGTGAATTCAGACACAAGACCACGGCTAGAGTCACTCCAATCCATACCCTTATTTAATACCACATTGCAGTACATGAATGTAATACACAATACATAGTGAAATATAACGTTTCATCATATTTCACAATACATATACACAATACAAAGATATTTTAGTATTTGTGACAAGAAGAATGACGACAAATGGGATCGGTAGCAATAAGAATATCCCATAATTATGGCATTCAAATTCACACATGTCATATATATATATATATATATATATACTTTTTTTTTTTTGGGGGGATTCCTCCCAAAGATAATAGCTTGAAACTATATTATTTGATGGAACATTCCTATCATCAGTCTTTATCATTATCCTATAAAAAACAAAAGAGAAATATGTTTGTACTTACTTTTTAGGCAAACATCCGATCCACTTGTTTTATAATTATAATTAAATGAAATGATTTTAAAATGAATGTGATTACTATCGTATAAAAATCGTCTCCCGTGTTCCAATAATGATTGAATTTTATTTGGCACACATACCGATGTATTATTATGTTCACTGAATAAATTCTATTCTCTCCAAACACGATGAGGAAAGGATTTCTATCCATTACTATGATATCTGACTTCGGCATGAAATTCTACTGACATAAATGCCCCTTGAAATTAATGACTCTCTATCTATTTTAGTCAATGTGGATTAGCGGAGTGATTGCAAGAACTGGTCAAATAGGGCTGGGCCTAGTTTAAATTTATTTTAAATCTATTTTAAATTTTGAGCCAAGCCCATTTGTTATTACATAATGATAAAACGAGTTGCAAAACTATGTTTGGATGTCAAGAAAAAGAAAAACAAACAAATCTTCTACCTTCTAATATCTGTCATGTACACAAATTTATTTGAAGTTATGGTTGCACTTAATTTCCTGTATAGACATTAAAGAAAGAAAGGATCCTCTAAACAGGAACCTAAATTTGCTGACATTGTAGGTCAGGTTGGATAGGAATTTTTTGGATAGAAATAATTCGACTCGATTTGATTGTTTATATTGGTCCTTTTGTTAAGACCAAACCGGTCCAAGGCTGGTCCACACACTAACCAAGTTGATTTAGCTAAAATCAAAACCCAAAAATTGGTTCAACCAAATAGACTAAAAAATTGGTGTAATAATTTAATTGAATTCAAACAACTTAGGCCCAATCAGATGTTTTAAACAATAAAGACCCATTTGGGCTCACATAACAGCAAGTCCATTTAGGTTAAAAGGTTAACTAGGAAATGAGTTTTAAAGTACTAATTCCAAGACAAACAGACCCTTTGCCACACCTAATAGATGTCCAATCGGTCATGGTTCACTATAAAACCCATTGATTATGAACAGTCCATTTGGTTGAAAACCAAAACCGGTGTGACCCAAGGCCCAAAAATTAAATTTAAAAAAAAAGAAAAGTTGATAGACCCAAACTTTGATCCATCATCACCAACCTTAAGACAAACTCGATTCCAACTCCTTCAAGTAACTCTCGTTTTCACGATTTATTTATTTTATTGTATATATATTATTTATAGCAGCCGCCGCCTATAGGAGGAGATGAGTATACCAACTTACAAGCCATCGGGCCAAGTTACAGTTGAAAGAAGCGAGAATAATTCAATTGCATCTACTTATATATCCTGTTTGGGATTCTTCTCATCAACGTTCATATTCAGAATAGGTCCCACACTATAGAAGTGAGTCCCACATCACATCGAAAGTGATAAGATCTGGAGCCGAGAGCAGCAACACAAGTGTAATGTTGTGTGTTGTATTGATGCTTCTCAATCACGGGAGCCGTATATTAATAGAGAATTACAAGACACTGTATGTGGTTACACGTAGGTGAGGCTTATCCTATACAGGTGTGTTCTAGTGTTAATGAAGCAAGGTAGTGCGGGAGATAAGTCAGGTTGGCTGTAGATGACAACGCATGAGTACCGAATTTAATGGAGACAAGTGGAGCCGTGAAAGGTCAACAATAAGATACCATGTCGCCAACGCCGGCGGGGAAGACCAAAGCAGAAGAAGAATCTGTAGCCACTCTTTGCTACGGCAATGGATGTGGTTAATATTTATTTATTTATTTATTTAGCTTAATGACCTATAGCGATACCGGCAGGCTCGGAATAAAATTCGATTCTGATATGCCTTCCCCATTGCTTTCTCACTCTTATGGTAAGGTCTGGCTGCAGCCAGTGAACCTCCATTAAATAATTTTTTATTTTGTTTTTAAAAAGCTATCCAACCTGTATTGAAATCCTCTGTCGGCCATTCAAATATTAGACGATCTGATATATCTCGGCATACATACTGATCTGATGTATCTTAACCCGTTTGATGTTTGACTAAAGGATTGACTGATCGATGTATCTTAGCTGTCCGATATTTGACTGGCGGGTTGACTGGCCGGCAGGATTTCTATCCAACCTTAAAGATGTCCAAGAAGGGTTTGGGGTTAATCCATCACATCGATCATCACTTCAATCCATCTCATCGTTAGTGGAGAGCGGCCAGTCACGCTGAAGCAGAGGCTCCGGCCTAAGAGCCTTTTTTAAACCCCTTGTCGGGTTTAAAAAGAAAAAAATATACTCAGCAATCTACCATGATAAAACAATGCATACTAATAAATATATGGATGAATTGTTAGACTTTTCACATTCATAGGATTTTTATCTCTATCTTAATAATTTGTATAGAGATTTAGAACACAATAGAGATATAATGGAACCTTTAATTGTAAAGACATACCTATGTATTGGAGATTGATTTTCACCGTTTAAGTCAAAGCTTTGATCATAGTATTCTATAGCCCACAGAAGAATTCCACTTGCTTTTTAATGCTTATGGGTACACAACTTAGAAAAAACAATTGGGTTGTAAGGACTCATGATCTAATATTTATAATATTGTCAAAAACCTTAAACAGTCTCACAACCTTAAACAGTCTCACGCCGATTAGGATTGGGATCCGTATCCTCTCCTCCCAGAACCACTGGACGTCCCTGTCGGATGGCCGACATGTGGGTCTCGGGTGAATCCGAGCCCTACGTCCGAGCCGACACCCCTTGTCGGCTCAGCTTGTTAGCTGGGTGTCGGTTTGAACGTGAGGCTCGGATTCACCCCAAATCCACGCGTTTGCCATCCAACGGGGGCGTCCCAGTCCTCCCAGAGGTTCTTGGAGGAGAGGATTTGAATCTTTAGGATTGCATATCTTTGTGCCTATCTTGTGACAAATCAGACTAAACCGATTAACTTAGTGACATGGAATCCCACTACTCAATGGACTTGATAATTAATTCAACCCACTGGAATATTATCTAACAAGAATATCTCCGTTAATTGATAAATATGGATCCGGATATGTTTTCGAACCTTATGTTTATTATTTGGATATGTTCTTATTTATGTTTATTATTGGGTTTGTTCTTCCATATATTTATTTATTGTTCATTGTTTTCGTCATGATCACCTTAGTATAATTTTCTTACACTTCCCTCCCTCCCTCCTCCCTAATATCTGTCCCTCTATTTTAGCAAAAAAACACTCAAGCTCTCTTGAAGGGGGTAAGTAATGGGATTTATCAATTTATCAAATTTTAAATAATATTTGATTTCAAATTTTAAAACCAATCCCATACTGATTATGTAGGAAGTAGTAACATAGGTTTAAACTAACACATAAGCATATGATATTAAATATAATATCAACTATCAAATCATATGATAATGAATTCAATCAATATAATGTAATATAATGGAATATAAATGCATACCTTAAATGATATGAACCAAGTAATGAATTAGAGCCGAGTCAAAGAAGGCGGCGTATTTAAAATTGTCACAGCAATGGATTACATGTCTAGATTTTGTGGCACGTGATGTAGCCTGGGATGCATCACGTAGGCAATGATTTAGATTTAATAAATGTAATTAATCTAAGGAAGGGCTTTGCTGATGGTAATGCCGAATGTGGGGTTTATTTTAACTTAGGATATTATATGTTCTGTTTTTATTTTTATGAATGAAAATTTCTAGGATCTTTAGCCAAAAAAAGATTAGGGCAGAGTCGTGTAGCACACTCTCCTTAAAATGTGTTTGCCTCTTTATACGGTGCACTGGGTTCCTGCAAACCAACCTCGAAGATGAAACAACCCTTACAAGCTCACCCAATCAATGTGCATACACTGTTGGATGTCGTCGGAAACTCTATGGCTAAGGTTAACAATTTTTTAAAAACAAGGAAGGACAGACTCTATTAGTAAAATAAAAGTAGAGAATGAGTTGGAGGGAGAAGAGAGATAGCCTTGGGGTCGTCCCGTATTTATAGGGGGACAGACACCCCTTGATTGTAGCTGTAGGGTGGGTTGTGTCTTTAGATTTGGACCGCCCAGATTGCATTTGATCTCAAATCCTGAGATCTATGATTCTGGTTACACCCTTATGTGTAGAGATGCAACCTTATACATAAGCATCCTTTTAAAAGGGTATCTTGTGGAGGGGTGTGTCCTAACTTATCCACAACCACACCCGCGTCACGATCACAGTCCAGGTAGTAGTCATGGTCCGACGTTTGTGGGAGCCGTCTCAGAACCGAGCTCACCTTCTTATTTGGGGTTCAATATGTAAGGATCATCCCTTATATATAAGACATCCTCCTCCAATATCCCTAAGCAATGTGGGACTACTAATCTTACATTACATAGACCAATTCCAAAAACCAAATTTGAAAATTTCCACCCAAAACAGAAAATAAAAATTTGAATTTCATTTTGAAAATCTTTTGAAGCTTTTAACTATTTTGACTTTTGACAACAATCAATTTCAATTCAAATAGTTTTATTCGGTTCCAATAAATGGCTTCAGCTCCAAATTGACACCCTTAAGACTTGTTATTCCATAGTACACATTGACACCCTTAAGACTTGTTATTCCATAGTACACCAAATTTGGTCTTAAAGATCTTTTTCGGCTTATATTAGTTCTACTTCCTTTTAGTTGTGTTTCAATGGCAGTATCTCCTCTTTAGGTTGAGTAAAATGAGTAGAAAGCTATACTTCCAGTAGAACCGAGAAAGGTGGCATAAGAAAACCATTTTTGAATCATATAGCAATATTCGATGAAAACAAACAAGGGCTTTTAGAAACCAAACAATATTGTAAGACTAACCAATAGAAGCTAACTTTCGAGTGACATCTACAATTTTTCACAACTAATGTAGCCCTCAATTCAATGCTTCCGTTATTCAATTGGAGAAATGAATGCTAAAGATTCAAACCTTGAAACTTTTTTTTTTTTGGATAGATAACAAACCTTAAAACTTAAATGAATAAAACCATATAGCTTTGCTAGAAGAGCACTTAAACAGATTTATTAAAAAAATTCCATTATATTACTACAAATTTGGTACATAATGTAGTTTTGATCATCTTAAAATTTCGAACAAATTTGGTTTCTGATACAGTTGAAGTTACGGGTGTCAGAATTGAAACTAAACTGAAAATCGAATTGGAATTGGATAAGAGCCAAGTCAATAAACCTTTTACTAAATATACATATAGGAAATCGAAACCGAAACCAAAACTTTACCAACCCAATAATAGCACGATAAATCCCATTAAGCCAACTTTTTTTTCTTTTTACGTTTATATATAGGAAACTGAAACCGAACCAATAGTGGACTGATATTAAAAACCCATTAAGGCTAAAGCCAGTTCAATAAAACCTTAATCCAAACAGTCCAAAACTGAACTTTCGTTAATCATTTGATTTTTGGCTTGAATATACACGACTGAAAACTCATTCGGCCAGTACCAAAACTGGGCTGAACCGATTGATTGAAACCCCTAATTGAAGTGCTGGTTTTTGTGTGGTTTAATTTTGCCATAATTTTAATAGCATTCTTTTTACCTAAAAAAAAAAAAAAAAAATTCACCTCACTCTAAACACTCGTTGAAATATGATTTTAGGATATAAATCACCTATTAAGAAAAGTTTCAGTCGTTTTGTGGGTTGTCTATGTCTTGTAGTCTTAGACATTGAATCATATTAAGATCTTAAAATTTTTAAGGAGTTTTCTCTTAACCTTGTATCTAAAGAAAGAGGAAAGAGTTGTGGTGTGAGGTTTTGCTCTTTGAGAGAACTACGAGGAGAGCTGGGCTTTACAACGAGAGCAATAGTAACTCCATCTTGATTTTAATCTATGGTGAATAGACCATCCTCATCAACACATTTGGATGCACACCAATGTGCCAAACTTTTGGCCTTGTGAGTATTGAAGAGTCCAACACATGACTTCCAAAGTGTCCACACTCGTAGGATATTAACCAACTACACTAAAAATAAAGGAGTGAGAAACATGAATAAGAGATGGGAAAGAGAGGTAGAGAGGGAGAGAAACAGAGGGCAAGTAAGGACTTGCAAGGATGAAGCCGGGAGTTAAAGAGAGAGAACTCTGGAGTCCGGAGGTGGAAAGATTTTTATTTTCCCATTAATTTTGGGCTGATTCAGAAACTGGTCCAAAAAAATAAAAATTTGCTCTTGCTTCACCCTTCACCCAAAATTGGATCTCCTAGTTCCCATAATTGAACCATGTTTTTGAATGAAACCAAAAATGGTTTTTCATTTCAGGCTGGCCGGGGAAGCGAGGGCCCATTGGTGGTTACTATCAAGATTGTCACATCAATAAGGCATTTTAAGGCGTTGCAACCCATCACTCATTCGCAGTAGGTTATAGAAAAAAAATCATCTCATGTTGTCCATTTCGTCCAGTTGTGATCCAATGGCTAGAGTTCATTAGGTGTACACACCAATGTATTAGTACGCGTAGAGGTGAACTCCAATTATTGGATCACGACTGGATGCCATCCAACAATAGGAGACGAAATGAGTCCCTAGGGTACCTAGTCCCTGTCCTTTTTCAAACACTCTTCCGTGTCAACATGGGAGTAGAAGAGGTCATTAATTTCTTATGTCATTAAAAATTACGGTCAATCTAAATGCAAGAAAGATTGTTAAAATGTGTAGTTGTTATTAATTTTCTTTCATGCACATTTATTAGATCATCATGGAAACATCTTTATAAAGGGCTAGTTTGGTATTTCACATGGGATTGGAGGCAAATCTACCAATGAAAAGACGACAAAGTAACTACAAGAAAACCCAATGATAAATCTCTCTCACCAATCAGAATCTTTCATTCAAGTAAGACTGTCTCTCTCCTCCATTGATTGTTTTCCTAGGGTGTCAAAATTGAGTCTAAACCGATAACTAAAACCGAGACAGACTAACCGTAACAAAGTCTTATTGGACCTGAATTGGTTTTGGTTTTCAAATATAGATGAAAAAGGCAAAATATAATCAAATCGGCTGATAAGATCGAATGAAATCAATTTAATGGACTATGGATCTCTATCTATTGGTCTATGCGGAATTCGCCCCCCTTTCCAGTCTCAGTTCTGGCTCAAACAGATCCCTTTCAGCCTTTAAATTAGCTACTCATTGGTTTGTATTATATAATGTATTATGAGTTATTTGCCGATAAATCCATAATGATAAATAGAATATCAGTATTAAACTAATGGCTTTTTGGTACCACTAAATTTAATACATTATATAATGAGAAATATAAACAATGACCTAATCGATCAAACTAATAAGGATACGCAGCTATTCACCTATTTGTAGATAATGAATTATATTGATTTATTTTAATTATAAATAGATATTATAAATCATACCAAACAATCATAAATTTTATAATATATTATATAATACAAACCAAAGAGACCTTAACGGGGTATTGGCTCAAACGATGAGTTTTGGCTTCACCCGAGATAAACCACGTAGCGCATAAAAATCAATTAAAACCTGACTTTTTCTTAACAGTTTGGTTTTCAACTTATTGATACAGGACCTAAACTGACTCAAAGTAGACCAAACTAATTGATTGATAACCTTACTCACCATATATGTATCGTAGTTACTTAAATATATGTCTACCAAAAGGTACTTTAATATATAATAGCATAGGATCTCTTTAATTGTGGTTTGAGTGGTGTAGGTCCATTAAGCTATATAGTTAAGTGGTGGAGGTACCTTGAGCTATATTTGAATGTTTTATGGCAACAGGAAGGATATAATAGACATTTTTACATCGTGCTTCCGAAAAAGAAATCCTGAGCCATTAAAAGATTGTTTTTGAGGTCTCATTGCTATTGATTCCCGGAAGTCTGTCTTATCCAAGATGTCAACAGGATTAGAAGAATCTAGCTCTGGAGACTGAGCCATCAAGCAACCAACATGAAGTAATGATGGAAAACCTAGCCTTCCAGCAATTTATTTATTTAATATTTTAAAGCAAAAATGTCAGCAATGTTCCCAAGATCATCGCACTACAGCTGAACCAAAATTATTTCAAAACCTCAGGTTGTTGTTTATTATTTTTTTGTGTGTTTGTCTGCAAACACAAGACAAACACACTGACACAGACCTACAATATTAGTTAGGAGGTTTATTGATGACTACAAAGCTCATTTATTAATTATTATTTGTTTATCGAGTGTTACACTATCTGTGATCCTACTTACCCCCAAAAAAATAAAATAAAAATATAATGCATATATATATGAGAGATGTAAATATGGGACCAGAACAGGAAAAGGGATTAAAACCGACCTGTTATTGAATCGAATCTGAGATCTTTGAAACTTTGAAAAGTTTCAATTCTTTTCCTTTGTTTATGTGTGTGTCCATAGTCAAATGATGGTAAAAATATGATTTACAACATTGAAGAGCTAGTCATTATTTCCTCGATGGCAGAAAAATGACTGTAGAAAACCATGTTACATTAGTCAAACACAATCTAATCAACTTTCTTGAAGAAGTGAATATATGGATTGGACCATGGGTTGTTGGGAAATTATCTGAAATTAGTTATTTGCCTAATTTCATGATATTCAGATTTGATCTAGTATAAAAATCTTCTCCTGTCCATCTGTCGCTGGCCAAGGACGGGATTTCAATCGATCCATCTCCCAATGTATTGATAGACAGGTCGACTAATTCCCAACCCTTGGATCAGCGACAGGAATCTCCTACCAAGAAGATTCGGTTCCTTTGATCATATACCTTCTTATGTGTTTCCATGTACTTCTTCGGTATTCTTGAAAATTTTGCAACGCTTTATAATGCCATTTTCTAGATTTTTCTTAGATTAAAGCCTGACATGCAAGCAGAAGACTGACTTATCTTCAAAATTTCAGTTTCATCTGACCACATGGCAGTAAATTTTCATAGATTGTAGACCAACTAAGTTATATGGTTTATTTTTAACCAAAAACAAAAGAGTTTTATGGTTTACACACTTATACCCCCACCCCACCCAAAAAAAAAAAAAAAAAAAAATCTGGTCTACACAGAACAAGAAACCCTTACCCATCTTTTCCTCCAATAATATGTAATTGGACCAACTTCATTTCAATTGAAATTTTGACAACTGAGTATAGAACTTGGGTTCCATCTGTTTGCAAAATTTCATTGCCTAACTACCACATGACAGATATTTAGGGTGTTTAGGAGGCCTCTCTATTTCGACCCTGATCCGTCTCAGAGGGCCACCAAGGTGACTAGACTTGCAAGACAAGCAAAGACAAAGGGAGGAGGCGGGCCTGTGGCCTCGTGTCCACTCCGATGCCAAAATTAGGGCTCTGTGAATAATTGATGGGCTCGGTGTCGAGTCCACAACGATATTTAAGTGTAAGTGGGGTAAGTAAGAGATTCTCCGTCCCAAGTGTCAAAGCGAGAATCTCAAAGAGTAATGAGTAATAAATGTTCTAGTACTTGAATTCTCGGGATTTACCATATTTATAGTGAATAGTGTATTTTTCTTAAATACCGCTTTTGCCTTTTGCTCCTGTGTTCGGGTTTATGAAGAGGCTTTCTTATATCCAATTGAGACCATCCACGTGACTTGTTGGTCGAGTCCTACGTGTCGTGGTTCTATTGACAGCGTGACAGAATTCCCCAATACTTCCCTCGTTGCCCTGCTAAATCTGTAGGGTTCGACTGAGCAAAGAAGAAGGATGAAAATTCTCCCCAATAACTTGCCTCGTTGCTCTAATGAATCCGTAAGGTTCGACTGTGCATAGGTTCTTGCCAATATGGACAGCTGTTGTCACGTTATTCTCTGTGTGGGAGATCGATGCTGATGTTGAATTTGGGGGTGTGCGAGATATGTTGATGTCAAGTTGGGGATGAGGGTACTGATGTGGGCACTGCGGCCAAACCACATCGACTAATTTTCACATGTCTACCGAGGTGATCACGGGATTGTCACATGACCTCTCTACCGTTGTTGATCCGATGTGAAGGGACCGATGTGACTGGACCGATGTGACTAGACCGATGTGACTGGGCCGATGTGAATGGACCGAGTTGGGCGCCGCGGCCAATACACATCGGTCGAACTGAGAAGGTACTCCGATGTGATCATGAAAATATCACGTGACTCATGCAACGGTGGTGATCCGATGTGACTGGACAGATGTGACTAGACCGATGTGACTGGAGCGATGTGACGGGGCCGATGTGAATGGACCGAGTTGGGTGCCGTGGCCAATACACATCGATCGAACTGAGAAGGTACTTCGATGTGATCACGGGAATATCACGTGACTCATGCAACGGTGGTGATCCGATGTGACTGGACCGATGTGACTAGACCAATGTGAATGGACCGAGTTGGGCGCCGCGACCAATACACATCGGTAGAACTGAGAAGGTACTTCGATGTGATCACGAGAATATCATGTGACTCATGCAGCGGTGGTGATCCGATGTGACTGGACCGATGTGATTGGACCGATGTGACGGGGCCGATGTGAATGGACCGAGTTGGGCGCCGCGGCCAATACACATCGGTCGAACTGAGAAGGTACTCTGATGTGATCACGGGAATATCATGTGACTCATACAGCGGTGGTGATCCGATGTGACTGGACCGATGTGACTGGACCGATGTGACTAGACCGATGTGACGGGGCCGATGTGATCACGGGAATATCACTTGACTCATGCAGCGGTGGTGATCCGATGTGACTGAACCGATGTGGGCACTGGGGCCAATACCCATCGGTCAATTTGAAGAAATCCACCGATATTGTAGTCACGGGATTGACACACAACCTTTGCTCCTTCGAAAATCCAAGACCGATGTGGGTACTGCGGCTAATACAAATCGGTCAATTTGAAGAAATCCACCGATGTAGTCACGAGAATGGTACGTGACCTTTCCTTCTGTTGTATGCTAATGTAATGGGACTGATGTGGGCACCGCGGACAATATACATCGGTCCATTTTAGAGACTTTGCTGTTGTCATCGACAATCGGATTCGGATCCGATTCTGGATCTGGGCCGGGAACATGGATACTGCAAAGCGGGACTCGACTAACGGACCCGGGAGGCGTCGTCGGTAATAAATGCATCGCTTCGACATTCCTATAGTGAGGTGTCACGTGGAGTGTCTGTTAGTAGATTGCATATATAAAGGAGTGGTGGGGTATGGAGGGCCCTCATTCTGGAGAACTATTGCTCACATCGCGAACGGAAGGCTCGGCTCTTTGACATCGGCTCTTCGACATCGGTTCTGCGACATTGACGTTGTGACATCGACATTGTGATATCGGCCCTTCTTGTTTTCAGTAAGTGTTGCTTTCCCTTAACTGGTTCAGTACATTTTCTTTGCCAATGGTTGGTAGTGGGAGGGATACCAATATGGAGATAGATATCGAGACCATGGGACTGTCGTCCTCCAGCTGTAGTAGTAGTTCCACTTCGTCTAGCAGTGGGTCTACTGGTAGCACATCATCACAAAGGGTGTCTACAGATCGGGTATCTGAGGGTAGTCTCGAGACGGAGTTAAGGACAGAGGAGTCCATTGAACAAAGCAGGAGTCTGTCTCGGAACATCAGTAGAGCAGGAACTTCATCTGGCCTGTCTCGGCAAGAATTATTGGCAGGGGTCTCGACACATGAATTAGGGTCCGAGGTCATTCTTGAGGCCCGAGAGGAGGTTGATGCCCCTCCAAAATTTGACGTGAGGGAAGAGGTATGCTTGCTGACCAAGGCCGAATTTGCCAGTCTTCGGGAGCGGTATCAAATACCTGCCGATGTGGAGATCCGGATGCCTGACCCAAGGGATAGGGCCTGCTGGAATCGTCGGTCAGAGCTCTGTGTGAACCTCGAGATGTTCAAGGCTGGTTTTCGCGTGTTAGTACCGCAGTTGGTGGCCAAGATCTTGGGATATTATAAGGTTTCCCCGATCCAGTTGATGCCGAACTCGTGGAAGAACATGATAGTTTTTATAGTGTATTTTAGGAGTCTAGAGTAGAGGCCGACGCTGAACATGTTTCGGGCCATGTTCACGTTCAACGACTATTGTAAGTCGGGATGGTATTACTTCGCAAAGAAACCGAACTTTGATGACATTTTGGCAGACAAACCTACATTGATCAAACTTTGGAAGAATAAATTCTTCTACATCCGGGGCGAGAATGTGGTGTTGGAGAACGTATGAATAAAATTGGATGCGGAAACACTGAATACCGATGTGCCCCTATTGCTAGAAGAGTCTGAGCTGCTACGGCGCGCTCGTTAGTCAGAGGGGACTCCCATCCGTGTTGCTGACCTGAGAAATCCCTTACTTTTATATGAGAACAGACTGCGTGAGTATTTTCCTTGACGTAGCGTGTGCTAATATCGACCTAATAACTCCTGGCTGATTCTGTTTTTGTATGTTGCAGTGATATTGTCGAAGGAATATTTGATGGAGCTACGGAGGAAGGAGGCCGCCAAAGAACTGGAGGCCAAGGCGAAGAGGTCCCAGGACAATCAAGGGAAACGGACAGCGCCGGATAGGCGCAGTGTTGAGGTGGACGCGGGGCGGAAAACGCTAAAAAGATCACGTAAGACATCTCCTGATTCTGCTTTGGCTGATGTAGCCCGTATCTATGCCATGTCCCTGATCCCTCGGTATTGTGTTCTTGATTTTTCAGGAAAGGGGGCCGCTGTCACTACCACCGAGGCCGTCCTTGCGCTTGCGGAATCGACTGGGACAGGAGGGGATAGGCATGCCACTCCTCAACGCTCCCAACAGTAGTCCGCGCCCCAATCCATCAGACCGAGGGAGTACTTGGGGCAAGGGGGGATATGAGTGAGTTTCGTCGCCATGGGCAGGTATTCCGTATCGATTGGGCCTTGACTGATGATGATACGGCCATGGGCGATGTCCGTGTCACTCGTGAGCTGATGAAGGGGGCCATCTTGCCTTGAGACTGGGAGTTGGTGCAGGACCTACCAACACCGTCCCTGATATCGAGCGCCGATACCCTTGCTGTGTCGGTAAGCTAGTGACTTTGCCTCTTTGGCCTTTGGTTGGCCTTATGGCTTGCTGCCTTGCTTAATATTATTTTTTTTCTTTTCTTTGGTGCAGCTCGGGGTGTACATGGAGACTTTGAAGCAGCGCGTCGAGAAAACGGCGAAGGACTTGAGCGAGACGGATCGCAAGTTGCATCAGGCTGAGGAGCAGAGGGAGGATGCCAGGACGCAGCTTCGCTCCAAGGAACGGGAGTTCACTTCTGTGACCGTTGAGAATGCTCAACTCCGAGCCGAGATGGAGACACTACGCGAGGAGAGAGTTCGTCATCGGGAGGCGGAGAAGGCGAGTAAGGAGCGGATTTCCAAGTTGCGGTCTATCGCGGAAGCCTCCAAAGATCGAGGGACTAGGTTTAAGGAGGTATTCCTGAAAGCTCGATCCATAGCTGCCGGGGCCGCCCGCCTATATCAGAAATCAAAGACCTTCAAGGAGTTGGTGGGAAGATGCTCTCTTCACAGCTTCACCCAGAGTTCCGAGGCATTGAAGGAATATGTGGATGAAAAGGTGCCCGGAGTGGACTATGCTGATGCCGAATGCTTGCAGCCTGTCAAAATGTCGGTGGAGATACCCGAGGTGGACGACGCAGAGATTCTTCGGCAGCTCGAAGAGGTATTTGAAGGAGAGGATCCCCCCCTTCCCCTGATGGCGATGATGAGACTCCTTCTACCCCTCGGGCCGGTACTGCCTCACCCACAGGTCTTCCCCGCACCCCCGGTGGTTCTCCTTCGCGTACTGCTGGCGAAGCTGGTAGTAGCGAGATGGTTCACCAAGGAGAGAGCAGCTAGGGATCTGTCCGTGTAACTATCATTTTTTTTATAGTACCGATGGGGCGCTTCAGTGTCTTTGCTATAAGGGATGTCCCTGCTTATGAATGTAGAACTGTTGTTTTTGAACTCTTTTGAGTATATGCGAATGTAGTTGTCTTTGACTGAATTCAAATTGTTCTGTCTTTTATTTTCTTGGACTTGAATTGTGTATGGGTTAAACTGGCATGACTGCCATTAGCCGATGGGCGGCGGTCGAAATTAAGAATGGGGTTGTCTACCCTCCTTGGCAAAATACCGATGTGCCGTATGGGTCGTACTTGAGGTTGGTGCTCCTTCTACCTTCCTCGGCCAAATGTGTCCAAGTTAGTGAACTATTTTGGCCGCATGGGTCACAATTTCGGTTAGATCTTTCTACCCTCCTCGGTCGAATGTGTCCATAAGTTATTGAACTCTTTTGGCCGCATGGGTCTCAATTTAGGTCGGAGCTCTGTTTACCCTCCTCGGCCAAATGTGTCCACAAGTTAGTGAACTCTTTTGGCCACATGGGTCTCAATCGAGGCTGGAGCTCTGTTTACCCTCCTCGGCCAAATGTGTCCACAAGTTAATGAACTCTTTTGGCCTCATGGGTCTCAATTTAGGTCGGAGCTCTGTCTACTCTCCTCGGCCAAATGTGTCAATAAGTTAGTGAACTCTTTTGGCCGCATGGGTCTTAATTTAGGTCGGAGCTCTGTCTACCCTCCTCGGCCAAATGTGTCCACAAGTTAGTGAACTCTTTTGGCCACATGGGTCTCAATTTAGGTCGGAGCTCTGTCTACCCTCCTTGGCCAAATGTGTCCACAAGTTAGTGACTCTTTTGGCCGCATGGGTCTCAATCGAGGCTGGAGCTCTGTCTACCCTCCTCGGCCAAATGTGTCCACAAGTTAGTGAACTCTTTTGGCCGCATGGGTCTCAATTTAGGTTGGAGCTCTATCCACCGTCCTTTATTTCTTGTATTGTGACGTCAGTATGGAGACAGTAATGGAAGCCGAATGACACTTTCCTTGATTTGAAATGATTTCCGCAATGGCCAGGTTGCATCATTGGAAAAAGCTATTGGTAAAATGGGCGGAGGTGCTCCGCATTCCATGCTCAAGGTAAGGCTTGGCCGTCCATGTCGACTAGATGGTAAGCGCCGCTCCGTAGTGCCTGCGTAACTTGATAGGGTCCTTCCCAGTTGGGGGCTAATTTTCCCTGATTGGTGGGGTCGGAGACGATGGTCCTTCGGAGAACAAGGTCTCCGACCTTGAATGATCGTTGATGCACCTTCTTGTCGTAATGCCGGGCAACTTGTTGTTGGTGAGCACTTATCTGGATTTGGGCCTGATCTCTTGTTTCCTCTAGGAGGTCCAAGTTTGTGCGCAACCCTTCTTCATTGGAGGCAGGGTCATAGTTTGTGATCCTATGTGAGGGGATCCTTACCTCCAAGGGGAAAACTGCTTCAGTGCCGAAGGCCAGCCTGAATGGCGATTGTAGTCCGCCTGACTAAAACAGCTCGCTTTATACCGATACGACCTCAGTATACACTGGAGAGGTTAACTAAGCTGTATGTGGATAACATTGTGCGATTACTTGGTGTACCTAAAAGCATTGTGCCCGATAGAGATCCACGATTTACTTCAAAGTTTTGGGAAGGATTGTAAAAGGCTATGGGTACAACATTGAAGTTTAGTACCGCATTCCATCTGCAGACAGATGGACAATCAGAGCGTACAATCTAGATTCTAGAAGATATGCTTTGAGCATGCGTGATTGATTTTAAAGGATCATGGGATGAAAAGTTACCATTGATTGAGTTCGCATATAACAATAGCTATCAGACTACTATACAGATGTCACCCTATGAAGCACTGTATGGCCGAAAGTGTCGAACTCATTTGTTTTGGAATGAAGTTGGAGAACGTAGTATTGTTGGACCAGAATTTGTTGAAGAGACTTGTCTAGTGGTCGACATTATCAAGGAAAGAGTGAGAACAACTCAGAATCGTCAGAAGCAATATGCAGATATCCGACGTCGAGACCTTGAATTCGTCGTGGGTGATAAAGTATTCTTAAAAGTATCGCCTATGCGAGGATTGAAACGGTTCGGACAGAAAGGGAAATTAAGTTCAAGATATGTCGGGCCAGATGAGATTTTATCTAAGCGTGGGAAAATGGATTACCAGTTGGCACTGCCACCATGTATGTTAAGTGTGCATGATGTATTTTACATTTCCTTATTGAAGAAGTATGTCAAGGATCCAACGCACGTTCTGATAGTAGATCTACCTAATTTGACTAATGATTTGACATTTGAGGTAACACCAACTGAAATCACCAACCGAAAGGTTCAACAACTACGCAACCGTGATATCTATTATGTTAAGGTCATTTGGAGAAGTAGAGATATGGAAGAAATTACATGGGAAGAAGAGAATGCTATGTGAAAGTAATACCCTCATTTATTTGACTCGGAAGGTATGTACAATTTCGAGGACAAAATTTTTATAAGTAGGGGAGAGTTGTAAGACCCGTATCAAACTAACCCGGTCTTACCACCTTGAACCAGGTCTACCCATCATGGTCGAGCCAAATGGATCAAGTGCGTGAGGGAGATCGCGATCCCGGATATTAAACTGATCCAAAAACACTAAAAATAGGGGGAGGGTCGCATACCCAGCTAGGCAGGGTCGGACCCCCCAAGATAGAAAGTCAGACCCTGAGTTTTTAACCGAGGTCGGACATTTTAGAACTAGGGGTCGACGGGATCTCCGACCCCCTCATCGACCCCCAGTCTGCCGACAGAAACCGTGTTGGAAACTTTCCAAATTTCAATGAGATTTTTTCCTAATCTCAATGGACTTATTTTTGGAGTTTCTACTCTATAAATAGGACGTCCCTAAGCCTCTTTCACTCCTTTTAGAACCCTAATTGGATTGAGAGAAAAAGAAGAGAAGGAGAAGAGAAAGAGAAGAGAAGGAAAGTGGAAAAGAAGATCAAAGAGAAGGCTTCAGAGAGACAAGCCTAATTCTCAGGTATGGGTACTATCTCCATGTAATTCTACAGACCTTAGAATGGATAGTGAAGAGGGAATGATCTAGGAGAAACCCAAATCATCCATCCATGGTTAGGTTTTCATGGAAAACCATGGGGAAAATCATAAAAATCATATAGGTGAATGAACTACGGTTCTAGACCATAGAACATGTGTGGAATGGACTGTAAAAGCAAGCCATAGGACCCCAAACACGAAGGAATGGAATGAAGGATGAAAATTTAACAAAACCCACATGGGGTCGATGGCCAATCGACTCTACCAGACCCTAACAATCGAACCCCAGTGTTCGGGAAGTCCAGACTGTGGGTGGTCGCACCCAGGGTCGATGGAACCTCTGACCTTGGCATCGACCCCCAGTTAACAGCATGCTTTTTAAAGTCCGAATTAATTCTAATTAAATTCTATCGACTTGATTAGGTCTTCTAGTGATATAATATCGATATATAGTTGATTCTTAAAGCTTGAAAGAGGACTTACAATCAAGTAAAGGTGAGAGAACAAGACCTAAACTAATTGGTTAATAATAAACTGTTTTATTCTTGAGTCCAATTTCATGATTAATCCCATGCGTGTATGCTTGTTATGTGCATTCAACATGTCATCCAATATTTTTATTATTACTGTTTATGTATATTTAATTATTGTTTATAATATTATGATGATGATGATGATAGGAATAGACATGTTGATGTATGTGTGTGGTTGGTGTGCTTGATGTGAGCGAGTATCAGGGGGAGGTGTCATAGGCGGGGCCTCAACACTCTAGCTCTATCTCTAACTCAAGTCTTGTCCACTGACATCGTCGTATCGCCATTACCTTAGCAGAACTATTACGTCGTAGGGTATGAGGGGAGGTGGTCTCGGACCATGTAGTCTCTGACTCTGCCGGGGGGGGCTTAGCCCTATCCCTATGGACGTATTGAGGGATGCTGGGGTGAGGCCTTGGATACACTGATTGGCATTAGGATTGGTTAGTTGCGAGCCCAGTTTACGAGTCCTCGCTAGCATGGGCTTACGTGTTGGTATGGGCAACGGGTATAACAATAAACGTGACCTTTGCGTGTACATTGTCCATGGTGGGTGCATGTGGGTCGACAATAAACGTTACCTTTGGGCGGCTTCACACACTCGTGTATAGAGGTGCGGCGTTAATAAACGTGACCTTTGGCCACCTATCCTTTCTATAGCACATTGCAAACTTATTTACCAGACCAAAGATATGAATTGAATGCATGCATATGTATGTTGCATTGTTTTGTTTGCTCACCGAGCCATGATGTGTGCTCACTCTCTCGACGTCGAATATTTTTAGTTGATGATGCAGGTACTACAGTTGAAGATTATATGAATGCTTCGGTGTATGCGCGTGTTGCTGCAATGGAAGCTGAAGACTTGGAGGATACGCATGACCCCTCATGAAAGTGCAACTCATGTGTATTCTATTAGGATTTTATTTGAATTTATAAAAAGATATAATTGATATTTTATTTATTTATGTCTCAGTTGATACAACAATAACTTGATATTTTAATTATGATTATTACATTTAGAGTTCTCAGTTCATTTACTATAAGACTTCCGCTATTGTGTATTTATTCTGATTATGGTTGTGGATGTGCATGATTTTATTTTTAATGGATACCACCTATTAGAGATCCTGGTTGAACCGTTGGTTTATTAGCAGTTCATCACACCGTTCTGAATGGTGCAGAATTAGGGTGTGACACTTACCATTGCCTAGATAAACTTGATCACTACCATTGTAAGTGTCATGTTGAGAGAGTGATGTGAGGTTGGGGGTGACTTAATGGGTAGCACCGGTGTTAGGGAACCATTTGAAGGGTTGGAGAGGGGGAAGCAGAGGAGGTTGCATAGGTTAAGGACAGTATAATGGGTGGATGGGGGGTGGTAGGGTTGGCTGTGTGGTTGGGATTGGGGATTTTGTTGGCGGTAGAGGCAGTTGTCAATTGAGTGATTATTGCGGCCACAAATGGAACAATACTGACCTGGGGGAATGGACAACTATCACAACCACGAGAACCTTGGCCACGCTGTTCACGACCTGAGGATTGGACCATGGGGAAGCCATGCTTGAGGGAGCACCACAATTGGAGGGTGTCTGTGTGTAGTTAACCAATGCAGGAGTTGAAGAAGAGATAGCCAGCTGGGAGACCATAGACCCTATTAAAAATTCATGGTTAAGTAGAAGGCTATGAAGTTCTTAATAAGAGAGAGGCTTAGCACGTGCAGTGCGTGTCGGTATGAGAGTCTTGAACTCATCACGAAGGGCACAAAATATGTATATGTTGAAGTCTGCAGGCAGAAAGGGGTGACTGGCTATTGTGAGCTCATCAACAATGGCTTTAGCTCGCTGTAGGAAGTAGCTAATGGATTCATCAACTTTGTACTTCAGTTCCTGGAGAGAGATGTGGAGAGATAAAATCCAAGTATGTGAGGTGGATGCATAAGCCTTCTCAAGAGCTTTCCAGATTTGTTTGCTTGAGGTAAATCCAATAATGAAAGGAATGACCTCATCAGAGAGAGATGAGATCAATAAGCTCATGAGGTTGTAATCCTGTTGTTTTGATGCTGCTATGGATGGCTCTACTGTAATGGGCACTGAAGTGGTCAATACTAAAGACGAACTGGCAGAGGATGTGGTGGCTGATTGTGGGCAAGGAGGGGTCCCATCTAAATGCCAAAGAGATCCTGATCTTGGAGAAAGGGCATGATTTGAGCACGCCATAAGAGGTAATTTTAGAATTCAGTTTGATGTTAATAAAGTGATGAGCTTGTGAAAGATTGGAAGACTGATGTGAAGCACCACCAAAAGGAGTGGTGGAGGCACTGTTGGAGTTGTTGGCGGTGGCCATTGTTGGCTTTGATACTATGTTGAAATGTAAAATAATGCTAGAAAAATAATCTCTGTTTGTATTCACAATTTTGCTGTATTTGAATTGTCGATTAAAAGTTGCTGATTACAATGGTGTGATTGTGTTGTTCTATATGACCGTAAGTGAGTGAGTTTCCTACACACACACACGCACACACACAGACACACACACACACACACACACACACTCTCTCTCTCTCTCTCTCTCTCTCTCTCCTAGAGTTTATATCCTTGTGAGATTACACTAGGTAGAGTTTCACTTAGGATAGAATTCTATATAAGAAATACAACTCAATGATTAGTAGGAAACGTAGGATCCAAATCGTCTCCTGCGGCAGGAGGTTCCTGTCGCCGATCCAAGGACTTGGGTTCAGTCTGGCCGCCTGCCAATACATTGGGGGGTGGGCCGACTAAAATCCAGCCCTTGGCAGGCGGCAGGACCGCAGGAGAGGATTTGAATATGAAAACGTAAGACTGGCGGTCCACAGTTGAACATGCAATATCACATGTGATATCGCATGTGACAAGGATCGTTCAATATTGCAAGAAGTGAAATTCTCTCATAAGAGTGCTCCTACTATGAGAAGCCGATCTACTTTCGTTGCTAGGAGTAGAGATATAAATAGATCTGTACAACTCCATGGGGGATACAATTCTATCCAGTGCGGGGAAAGATCCCTTTAGTAAGAAATGAGTACTTTATATTTACCCAAAAAAAAAGAAGAAATGAGTACTTTATCAGGGAAAAAAAGAATCTTTATCGAAGGATAGACACATTAGGTCTGGTTGCTTCCTCATTGGAACACGGGGATTTCAGGGCAAGAAATTACCTAGGGTCAAGGTCTGGGTGATTTTAGGGTGGCTAACCCAGTTACACTTTCCAGGGGTATTTTGATTACTTTCCATCCAGTTGCAATAAACTCTAAAGAATATGAGAAGTGATAATCTTAATGGATAATAAGCTTTGCAATTAACCATTTTAAAGTGTAAAGTAATATGTGGGCCTGTTAGTAACCAACTTATTATGGGAGACTTTAGTTGCTTTCCATTTTAGGATTGGTATCTACTCTCAATCTATATATTGGTAACAATCACTTATTAATTATTAACCTTAACTATATTTATAGAAGAGAACAAATAAGGCCAACATAGTGAAAAAAAATTGATAGAGAAGAATTCTTCATCAAATGCTATGAATCCAAGTAAGTTATGTATTTCATGTTCAATATTGATTCAACATGATGAATTGCGTAAGTCAAATCTAACAAAATTCAAATACTAATGCATCAGAACCATAAAGGGTACTTGTAACGTGAACCGAGGTAAAATAGTTTTGTCATCTAAATACATTAATTCTTTTACCAAATGGGAAAATTTGATCAGTCCTTTAAGGACAATCTATATATATATATATATATATATATATATATATATATATATATATATATATATATATATATATATCCTGATCTTCAACACATGAAAATTGTTTTCATAGCCCTTCTATGATCCATTCATTTTCCCAACCTACACTGGTGGTAGAATCTACAACCTATTCAAGTGATGTCTAATTAGATAGACATAACCTAGCTAGTCCTTGATCTTCCAAGCTCCATGCTTGAAAAAGTAGTATATGTAAGAAAAAACTACAATCCATATGTATGTCTATGCGGAATAAGATTCGACATACCCGTAGTGTAGGGATCTGTTCCAGCCGGTGTCCGTCCAACCGATGTTGTCTTCTTCTGATTCACTCTGATATACCCTGCTGAACAAAGAAAAGAGAAGATAGAGGGGAAGGAGATAGGGTTTCTGTATACTCCTTAGTCTCAGACAAAGAGAACGTAATGAAAATTCTCTGATTGCATAAGTGTACACAGGACCCCACCCTTTGATTATTTATAGATCAATCGTCTCCTCCCATTAAGGATCGACGGTGATCTGGGTGCCACATGTCACATGATCCTAATGTTAATCATCCAACTTAGGTGGAGCCAGGTGGCATGTGGGCCACCCAACTTACATTCTCCCACTTGGCCCATATTGCCACACGGCAAGCCACTTTATGATTATTAACATGATGTATGGCCATACAGTAATTTTCGGATCCTTCTTTATGGACTTGTTCTTTATGTTCATAATAAAACTCCCAACCCACGAATCATGACGGTGCATGTCCCAGTATTGAAGTACAATGGAAACACTTCCTTCCATATATTACAATAGATTGTTTATTTTACAATGAACCTCAATTGTGACTACCCTACTTTATAGAATCAATTCAATAATCGTTTCAAGGGTCAAACTTTATTGCCTATAAAACTTTATAGGCATCTGTCATTCCAAAACTTTATGTATACAACCAAATAAATGACAGGAAAAGAAATAACTTTATTTCGAGTCGTCAAAATTTTATATTGCAATATCATAAATAAAACATTCAAAAAATTTAATGATTTACATAGTCCCTTATGATCCACGTGAACTACATACACCTTGGGCGAAAGCCCTTTAGTGAAAGGATCAACTATCATATCATCAGTGTCAATATGTTTTATCTAAATGCGACGAACTCGAATGTCTTCTTTAACAACAAAATACTTTATCTCAATGTGTCGGCAGTGACTCACTGAGCATGTGTTGTTAGAGAGACGTACTGCTGCAGTATTGTCACAATAGATCCTTATAGGTCTTTCAATAAAACTTATGACCTCAAAACTGTGATAAACTGCCTCAACCATAATGCCTGAGAAATTGCTTTATAGCACGCCACCACTTCCACTTCAATAATAGAAGAAGCTGTCTTAGGTTGCTTTACGCTGCGCCAAGACATTACTCCTCTAACAAACAAAAATGAAGCCAGAAGTATACTTCCTTGTATCTCCACATTTAGCAAAATCTGAATCTGAGTAACTGATTAGCTTCAAAACATCAACATGTCTATATATGAGCATGTGATCCTTGATGCCCTATAGGTACCTCAGTACTTTCTTTGCTATTGTCCAATGTGGCAAACCAGGGATCTTTCGAAACTTACCTAATACTCCCACTGAATATGAGATGTCTGGTCTGGTACAGACCTGAACATACATCAAATTGCTTACTACTGATGCATAAGGGATATTTTTCATTGTCTACTATTTCAGATTGGTCTTCGAACATTGCTCCAGACTAAGTCTGTCGCCTTTAACAAGAGATGCTACACTTGATGAATATTGTTTCATCTTGAACCGTTCCAAAACTTTGTCAATATAACCCTTCTAGGACAGTTCTAAGGTCTTAAGAAACCTGTCCATGTGAATCTCTATGCCTAAGACATTGGAGGCTTCACCCATATCATTTATGTCAAAGTTTTGGGTCAAGAAATATTTAGTCTCGTGTAGCATCCCTAGATCATTGCTAGCTATAAGAGTGACATCCACATATAACACTAGTATGGTGAAACTAGTTCCCTTGATCTTTATGTAAATGCATTGATCAGCTCGATTCTCCACAAAATCATAGGAAGTAATCGTGCTATCAAATTTCAAATACCACTATCGGGAAGCTTGTTTCAATCCATATATGGATCTCTTAAGCTTGCATACTAGATGATCACCTTTATCCGAAGTAAAAACCTTCAAGTTGATCCATGTATACCTCCTCAATCAGATCACCATTCAAAAATGCCATCTTGACATCCATCTGGTGCAGTTCAAGATCATAGTGAGCCACCAGTGCCATAATGATCCTCAAAGAATCTTTTCTAGACACGGACGAAAAGGTTTCTTTATAATCAATGTTAGCCTTCTGATTATAACCTTCTGTCACAAGTCGAACTTTGTATCTTTCAATATTGCTATGTGGGTCCTTTTTAGTTTTGAAAACCCATTTACACCCTATAGTAGAGGTGTCCTTAGGCAATTCTACAAGTTCCCATACTAGATTCTTTGACATAGATTCCATTTCATCCTTCATGGCATTATGCCATAAAATGGTATCTATACAACCCATAGCCTGTGAAAATAATATCGGATCAATTCCAATATTAGTTTCACAGTTTTGGATATACACTTCATAATCTGAAGGGATTGCCAATTTTTTCTCTCTCGAGGATCTCCTTAAAACTTATGGTTCATGATTGGTTTCTTGATTCTGGACCACAGGTTCAAATGACAACTGGTTCCTGATGTGGTGTATCCTGATGTGGTAATTCATTATGAACAGATAGTGTTGTTCATGAACCACAGGTACCACTGGTAAAGGGATAAATCCCTGACCACTAGATGTAGAAGGAATTGTCGATATATCTTGTTCATTGAACTCAATGTTTCGACTCTGTATACTCCCACTGTTGTCGTCATCCTCTAGAAACTTGACAACTTTAGACTCTATAATGGTAAGACTATATGAGGGACAATAAAATTTACAACCCTTAAATCTTTCAGAATAATCAATGAAATATCCACTGACTGTTCTAGGGTCCAACTTCTGAAGAAGTGGGTCCAACTTCTGAAGAAGTGGATTATAGACTCTTATTTTGGCTTGACAGCCCCATATGCGAGTATGCTTCAAACTAGGTTTTCATCCATTCCACAACTCAAAAAAAAGTTTTAGGAACTGACTTGGATGGTACCCAGTTCAAGATATATACCGCTATTTTAAGGGCTTCACTCCACAATTTCAGAAGTAGAATAGAGTTATTAATCATACTCCTGAGCATATCCATAAGTGTACGATTTCTTCTTTCAGCAATGCCATTTTGATAAGGAGATCCAAGCATGGTATATTGTGGTACAATACCTTGCTCTTGAAGATACCGTGCAAATGGGCCAGGTCTTTGACCATATTCTGTGGTTCTATCGTAGTATTCTCCACCTCTATCTGATATTACGATCTTAATCACTTTTTCAGTCTGTTTCTCTACTTCTGTCTTGAAGTTCTTAAAGGCTTCTAATGCCTCATCTTTATGAACTAAAAGATAGATATACATGAATCTAGAATGGTCATCAATGAAGGAGATAACGTATCTCTGACTATTCAGACAGGGAGTGGAAAATGGGCCACAGATATCTGTATGTATGATTTCTAGTAGTTCAGTTGACCTTCTGGCATATTTCTTAGTTTTGTTAGTTTGCTTTCCCTTGATGCAGTCCACACATAACCCTAGTTCAGTGAAATCAAGAGTCTCAAGGATTCCATCATTCACTAATCTTTTATTTCTGTCACTAGATATGTGACCTAATTTAAGATGCCACAACTGAGAGGATTTCTCATTCACATTCAATCTCTTTATGCCAATATTATTTACAGAGAGTAAACTACTTTCATATGTTGGATCTAGATTTAAGAGAAATAAACCATCAACTAAAGAACCTGAACCGATGAATACATCATATATATATATATATATATATATATATATATATATATTTTTTTTTTGAAAACTTATTTCTGTACTAGAAAAATTAAACACATAACCCAAATGTGTTAATCTAGAAAACAGAAATCAGATTCTTTGCAAAAGATGGAACATAAATGGTTTCTCCTAAATCCAACACATATCCAGATTGCAATATGAATCTATAGACACCTATAGCTTCCACTTAAGATTTCATCCGATTTCTTGAATGGATATGTCTCTCAGTTTCTTTCGGAAGTATTGTCTGCAGAAAGCCTTGCATGGTATTGGCCACACAGATTGATGATCTAGACTCAATCCACCAGTTATTTGAATGAGAATCAACTAAATTTGATTCATAACAAATCAAAATTCTCTGAGCTGAGATGTCCCTTATGCGCATGATGTAGTCACACACATCATCCTTACCATTGTAACTTACTGAGTCTGTTTTTTCTATTAGAGTGCTTACTAACATCTTGTTTGAACTCACAAACTGAGCATCAATTGCCTTCATGTAGTCAATGACCTTCTTACATTCAGGAATTGATCCTTTAATGCTCTTGTCGATGACAAACATTAGGCTCAAGTGGTTAGACCGCTCCCACTTATCATAATGAGCAATTTGGACTAGCGTACTGGAATCCGTAAGAGCAGCGGGCTCTTCTATACGGAGCGCCATATCCAAATCAATGCACTCTAAGGTTAAATAAATCTTCTATTTTCAATCTGAATAATTTTCCCTAGTAAGCATTGGGAGATAAATCTGGTTATAAACTGCAAACAACAATAAGGAAGTTTTGATTTATTGGCGTACAACTTTATACTGATATCAACCCACGTCAATAATCAGTAACACACTAAAATTAATTATAATCTACCTGTGGGCTAAACTTATAATCAATTTTAGTATGTGAAACTTTACACTAAGTTGATTGACATCAAACTTAAGTGACAGACTGATGTATACTACAAAATTACCTGTGGGCTAAGATTATAGTCTACATCTGTCTAGGTCTGTATTAATAAAACTAGAATGCTACACTACAATTCAGAAGGTTGTTCCACACCTGTAGGCAGAAGAAGGCTCCCACTGTCTTGCAGTTTCACATTCTACCTTATTCCATCTTCTCACATAAGAAAAGAATATTTTCCTGTGGGGATAATATCCAGTCCCAATGCAAAAGATGGAATTTTCTGATGCCTACCACTAGAAGGGTATTTCATTCTTTTATGACATCCTTAAATAAGCACTTATATGTGTTAAAAAAAAAAAAAAAACTAATTATTTCCTTGATTTTAACACAAAACTTTATTATAAGGGCATATTTGTCATCTATGACATCTTGAAAAACACACTTATATGTGTTAAAAATAAACCTAATGGTTTTCTTGATTTTTAACACAACTTTATTATAAGGGTACTTTAGTCATTTATTGTAAGACCCGCACTCTGAAAACCCGGTCTAACCTTGGTTTTGTGTCGTGACAGGTCTTCCGATCATCACCGAGCCAGACGGGGCAAGCGGATAACAACAGTACAAAATCGGACCAAAGTCGACCAATTTTATCTGATTTTAGGTATACCGGCCGATGGTACGGTCTTGGTACCGGTTGACCGGTATGGCCCCGCACAGCTATGTGCGGGAAACTGAAATTAGTCTCGCGGGTCCCGCTTTCCCGATTTTGAATCCTAGAAGTTTCCTAATCCTAGTAGGGTTACTAAACCCTATTTCTAGCCTATAAATACACCCCTTAAGCCTTCTCAAATCCTTTCCATTGTCTCTCACAAACCCTAGAGAAGAGAAAGAGCTTGGAAAGGAGAAGGAGCTAGGAAGAAGAAGGAGGTGCCTCCATTACCGTTCGACGACGCTCTCATTACGCCAGTCAACGGAGTGTTTGAATCCATCTTCTTACCCTATGTTAGTTGTGTGGGTGGATCAATACCATGTAAAGTAGGTATTGATCTAAAACCCTAAATGGGCTAATAAACCCTAAGTTGCCGTCAAACCCTAGATTCGAGTTTCGAGATGATATTCATCGAAACGAGACTTGAATGAGTTGGGGATAACTCTACCTCAAATCCTAGACTTAGAATGGAAGGAGAAACCCCGAAAATCCATGGAGGATGATCGACGGCAATCGAAGAACCCATGATGGTCTTCCGGAGACATACCGGTCGACTATACCGGTTGCACATAGTGCGACCGCTACCTCGGAGGTTATTCGGGGGGACCGGCTGACCATACCGGTCGCCGGTCTTTCCCCAGAGCCGCGACCGGTATATGCCACCGGTCGCCTCCGTGAGGGTAGTTTGTGATCTCTGTTGGTTTCCGACCAACATGAAACCCTAAGCAATATATTCTAATGAAACCCAAATGATATTGTAGGACTTTGTGACATATCGTTTGGACCTTGCGACGGGAGCAAGTTATTGAACGAAGGCCGGGTAAGGGAATCGACCTAAACTTAATAATTAATGGACAAATCGTTGTTAATCATTGAATATCTATGATGTGATGTTTGTGCATATTCACATGCCATCCTTTACTTTCGTTATTATTACCGTTCATGCATTGATAGGATGTGATTGTTAGGCATGTGATTGTTTTCGTTGGTGTGTAGAGGGGCATGGGCCTGGGATCGCTCTTCACACTAGCAACTTTTGTAGTATTCTGTCTTAACATGCTTGGTACGGTGGGGTATCGGGGAAGGTCGGGTACGGGTGGTCTCGATATTGATGTTGTCCCGGCCATTGTTATGTGGTACCGAGGGATTCCGAGCCGACTGGCTTGTCCACGATGCTTTAGCTCCATCTCTATGCCGTAGGGAGTTATGTTGGGATAGGGTCTACCCGCGTATTGTTTCTATCCTAGTGGGTTAGTTAAGGATAGGGTATTAGGGAGGTGAGGTATTGTGGTCTCCGGCCCGGCCCGCACGCTCTAACTCTATCTCTATGCCGAGACGGTGGCCGGGATAGAGCTACATTGTTGACATATAGGATTGGTTAGTTGCGAGCCCAGGTTATGCAGCCCCGGCCGAGGGGCTTAGGTACGGCATGGGTAGAGTATCGGGGAGGTGCGGGTATACCTTAGCTCTATCTCTATTCCATGATGGGTACATGTGGGTTTGTGGTAGTGTGATCTATGTGCGATGCCACACACCGTGTATAGAGGTGCGGGGGCCACCAAACCTTTCTATAGCACATTGCAAACTTAAAACCGGACCACAGACATAAAAATGATTGTTACTCATGCATAATATTGTGAAACTGCGATTGTCTTCCGAGCCGTGTTGTGAGCTCACCCTTTGTGCACATCTTGTTTTAGATCTGGATGCAGGTTATACTGTGGGTGATTACGTGAACGCTCCGGCGTATGGAGGTGTAGCTGCTCTGGATGTACAAGCAGGGGAGGACGAGCATGATGCTTCATGCGAGTGCCCTTTCTGCGTGTACCTGTGATGGATTTTTAATTATTTGTTTCAGTTATTTTTGTTTGATATTAAGAGATGTAAAAAGATATTATATTTTATGTTTGAATTTGATAATTGGATATTTATTTAAATTATCAATAGATACTCGTTCATTCTATTTAAAGTCTTCCTTGTATATTTATATTCTGATTGTGGTTATGTGTAATGGTTTGTATGGGTGGATACGGCCTATTCGAGATCCTGGTGTGAACCGTTAGTTCGATGATGGTTCACTCACACCGTTCTGGTTGGATCAGAATTGGGGTTTCTTCCAAACCTTAGTCCACTCGGACTATCCATAGATCCTCTAGGATACTTACCCACCCAAATAGGGTTATCCAGCCCGAACTACGCGGATTCTGATTCCTAGGGCAAACCCTAGGATACGTAGGCTATTTGGGAGAATCCCAAATTCGGATCCACACCTTAGTCCACTTGGACTATCCATAGATCCACTAGAATATTTATCCAAACTTTAGTCCACTTAGACTATCCATAGATCCACTAGGATATTTATCCACATCTTAGTCCACTTGGACTATCCATAGATCCACTAGGATATTATCCACATTCCAATCCAAATAGGGTTATTCTTAGATCCACTAGGACTATCTATCAGTCCACATGGACTATCCAGATCCTAATCCATAGGATTTCTCAGCCTTTCAAGCATAAACTTCAACTTGAACAAAGAACTTAATCATGCACAAGCATAAATTACATCCATAAACTTTAATCACACATGAACTACGATGGTGAACCTGATTTTCGGAATAATTCCGTGATACGTAGGCAATCTGATGGATACAGATTCGGTTCAATGATATCAAACCCCTTGGTTTGGTTTGGCTTAGCAAATAGAGTCTAGCATAGGAAAGGTATAGGAGACCGATTTCGATCGGACGGTTTGGGTCCCTAACCCCTTCCCATAACCGTAACCTGACACTTACCCAATCTCTGATGGACCAGAATTCCAATCTAAGGGTCATGAGTCAATCGAAGTCTTACCTTGGGGTGAGATTTCACATTTCTAAGGTCCTAGACCTAAATCTAGGTGACGACTTCTAAAGATTTTCATCTTTGTCCTCACAGCAACCATTCATAAGTGTTAACATAAGCCTAATAATCTTAAAGAGTCCTTAATGGCTTATTCTTTACTTTATGTAACACTAACTCTTAGTGGCGTTTTTTACTGTCACTAAAACAGTGACTCAAAACAACCTCACTGTATTCATATATTTAGTGGCGTTTATTCTGTAATGTCACTAAACAGTAAGATAAAACATTCTGTTATGTACATCTATATACAGTGGTGTTCTGTCTTTAAATGTCACTAAAACAGTACTTCATACATTCTGTTATGTTTATAGATACAGTGACGTTCTGTCGGTAAATGTCACTAAAAGAAAACTATATTTTTAGCGACGTTCTGAACACACTGTCATATCAAATACAGTCACTGTTCTTGATCTTCTAGTGGCGTTAAGAACAAACTGTCATCAAAAGTGGAGTCACATATACATTGACGTTCGGTTCATAACTATAATATGGTGATATATAATAAAGATAATCCAAAATTATTAAACGTCACCATCTGTATAACAGAAACATTTGGTTTAAAAGAAAGTTCTGGGTCAGACCAAAAAACAAACAGAAACAAAATGGTTCGGTTCATATTATTGAATCGGGTTGAACCGAGATCACTTAAAACCCTAATTCCTTTTAGATTAAACCAAATATTCCCTCAACATTACAATTCATGCCATCCTTATGATTTCTTTCTTCTTCTCTCTATTCAGACCACCGAAACCAGCAGCGGCGGCACCAGGGACGTGCCATAATATCCGGCACTCCCCAAAGATCCAGCGGAAAACGCCGGCCACCGTTAGAACGCCTCAAAACGGCCGAAGAACTAGAGAGAGAAAAAGGGTTAAAAAACCCCTCGACATGCTTGCGGCAGCCTGCTGGCTGCGCATGGTTGCGGCAGGCTGACCCTTGTGGGCTGGCCTGCTGCGCCTAGCGCGGCTGGCAGTCTTGCTTGGCTGCCCCGGCTGCCAGCAGATGGCTGCCAGCAGATGGCTGCCGCAAAGCCGGGGCTGGCTGGCCTGCTGCTCCTTGCGCGGCCGGCCAAAACCAATAGAATTTTTTTTTTATTATCCTTTTTTTTTTATGCTCCATAGCATCCGGGCATGGTGGACGGGCGGCGGGAACACCGCTCTGATACCAAATGTAAGAAAAAACTACAGTCCATATGTATGTCTATACGGAATAAGATTCGACATACCCGTAGTGTAGGGATCTGTTCCAGCCGGTGTCCGTCCAACCAATGTTGTCTTCTTCTGATTCACTCTGATATACCCTGCTGCACAAAGAAAAGAGAAGAGAG
The DNA here is from genome assembly GCA_028583415.1 of Protea cynaroides. NCBI lineage: Eukaryota > Viridiplantae > Streptophyta > Magnoliopsida > Proteales > Proteaceae > Protea > Protea cynaroides. The sequence goes on from CM053271.1 coordinate 30,961,284, forward strand.
AGGGGAAGGAGATAGGGTTTCTGTATACTCCTTATTCTTAGACAAAGAGAACGTAATGAAAATTCTCTGATTGCATAAGTGTACACAGGACCCCACCCTTGGATTATTTATAGATCAATCGTCTCCTCCCATTAAGGATCGACGGTGATCTGGGTGCCACATGTCACAGGATCCTAATGTTAATCATCCAACTTAGGTGGAGCCAGGTGGCATGTGGGCCACCCAACTTACAGTATAATATATATTTATCAAATATGACTATGAGATTTATTTAGTACTAATTTTTGAATATTCAGAAGACATCCATTATACCAATCATCACTTAACTAAGTTCAAACCCTGCATGCGCTTTATAATATGGTTTACAATGTAGAGCTAGCCATTATTTCCTTGGTCGCAGAAAAATTACTGTACAAAATCATGTTACATTAGCTAGACACAACCTAATCAACTTTCTTGAAGATCAACTTGAACATATCATCCTATAAAAATTGGTTATATGTCAAATTTCATATTCAGATTTGATTATATACCTTCCAATGTGTTTCCATACACTCACCCAACATTCTTGAATTTTGCAATATTTTATATTGCCACTTTTTAACTTCTTTTAGATTAAAGCTTGACATTAAGCAGAGGACCTAGCTATTTATCTACAAAATTTCAGTTTTCATTTGACTAATCATATGGTAGTAAATTTTTGTAGACCAGAGACCTAGTAAGTTATGTAGTCTATAGATTTTCTTAGAGTATTCACGACTAAATATCTCAGAGTGAAAATTTTTCAAGGCAGGCTTAAGAAGGTATATTTGTCCAGTATGCTGGATCGGTTCAAAGCTAAATTTACAGGATGGCCGGGATGGTTACTTTCTCTAGCAAGCCGGGTGGAATTAATTAGGTCTGTACTCTCGAGCAGGTTTATCTATAATTTTACTATATATCTTTGAAATATTGGATGAGGAATTGTATATGGAGTGGGGATCCAGAAGTGCGTAAGGCAGTGGTGGTTCGATGGGAGGTGGTATGCAAGCGAAAATTTGAAAGTGGATTGGGAATTCGCAGGCTTTGAGAGATTAACTTGGCAATGCACTGAATGATAAAAACATCAGATTCTTTATTTGCCAAATTATTCCAAGGCTGTTATGTCAGAAAGGATGGGTCGCTGAGACAAGTAAGGAGCATTTTAGCGGTGTGGATGAGTATTAAAAGGGTCTGGTAATGGGTTTCTGAGCAATGTAGATGGATGGATCATTGGCTCATGTTCCAATATTAACTTTTGGCATGATAATTGGCTTGAAGATGGGACGATAGTTGAGGCACAGATTTGGGGGAGAGTGTCTTGAAGGAGTTGTGTGCTGTTTGTCTGATTTCATCAGTAGTGGGGAGTGTGTTTTGCGGAGGATCCCTTAAATTTTCTGAAGACGGTGTTTGAGGTGGCTTAAGAGATCAGTCTTCCTTCTACTCATGTGGCGGATAAGATGATTTGGTCAGAATCAAAATCTGGTATTGTTCGGTAAAGTTAGTGTGGGACATGCGTTGGCAGGTTTCTACGTGTCTTACGTGGGTGGCTATAGTTTGGGGAAAATCTATGATGCCTCATGCCTCTTTGTTTGCATGGAGATGGTGTTGTGTGGCTTTGCCAACAGATGATAGAATTATGACACAGAATATTTCATTGGTGTCGAGATGCTGCATGTGTAGGAGAGATTGTGAAAGTTATAATCATCTGTTTTTATCTTGTGATTTATCAGTTTAGGAATGGTTGGTGTGTGTTGGTTTTAAAACACAGCTTTATTTGAATGGATTTTTGGTAACTCAATTTGAGTTCTGTTTCTGATATTGCACTGTATATGTAGAGTTTGATACAAGATTTGATCTTCTATAATTCATGGAGGGATAATAAGTAATGTACAGAATATTTCCCTATACAAGAGATCTCATATGATAGGATTCTAATTTATATGGTAGGTACACTTAGCATTGTTATCGCCTGTTTTTACAACTGGATTTTTTTTTTCGCTTGTTTTTACAACTGGATTTTCATTGTTATCACATGTGGCAGAATTATGCTGTGTGGTATACTGTGAGTTTACCAAATCGTTTGAGATCTTATCATCCGCCCTCAAATGAACCAGACAACTTTGGATGCTAAGTTTGCCAGTAAGTATACTGAACCGCTGTGCTGGTAAGGGTTTCGTCAAGATATCAGCAAGTTGGTCTTTGGTGGAGAGAAGGCGAACTTCCAATTCTTTGGCAATGACCTTTTCTCGTACGAAATGAAAATCAAGAGCGAAATGCTTAGTTCGTGCATGAAAAAGGGGATTAGCCGATAAATATGTGGCACCAAGATTGTCACACCACAAAATGGGAAGAGTGGAGGAACTGAATCGGATTTTTGTCAGTAATTGCTGCAGCCATGTGATCTCAGCGGTGGTATTGGCAAGACCCCGATATTCAGACTCAGTGTTGGAATTGCTTCTTGGAACTCCATGAAATGAGATTAGGGCCCAAAAAAATGCTGTACCCATTGGTGGACCGTTGATCGTTAGGGCAACCAGGCCAATCCACATCAGAATATGCCTACAGAGTTAATTGGGTGGAGTGATGCAGATGCAAGCCAAAGCGGATGGTATGCTTAAGGTAGCACAAGATTCATTTCACGATGGTCCAATGATCTTGAGAAGGGTTGTACATGAACTGGCAAACCTTGTTCACAGTATACCCAATTTCAGGTCTGGTCAATGTAGCATATTGAAGGGCCCCAACGACACTGCGGTAGTATGTGGCATCATCAAACGGAGTACCACCCTTAGCGGTAAGTTTGAAACAGTGGCAGCAGGAGTCGAGACACCCTTTGCACCATCCATTTTGGTGCACACAAGTAGATCACGAATATATTTTCCTTGAGCAAGAAAGAGGTTCGTAGGAGTGGGAGTAGCTTCAACACTGAGGAAGTAATGTAGAGGGCCAAGATCTCACAATCTGAACAGAAAATTGAGATCGGTGATGAGTTTGGTGATCTGGACTGAATTACTCCTAGTGACTATAGTATCATCTACATTTACGAGAGCAAAGTAGTGTAACCTACACTCATTCTGAGAAAAAGAGAGAATCAAATAGTGCACTGTGGAAACCCATGGAAAGTAATCATTGGCTAAGTCTGGAGAACCATGCCTGTGGAGCCTGTTTCAAGCCATAGAGAGCTCGATGAAGTCTACACACACTTTGCGGTTGAGAAGGGTCAACAAAACCAGGAAGTTGCACCATGTACACCTCTTCTAGTAAAATGCCATGGAGAAAAGCATTGTGGACATCAAGTTGACGAATCACCCAGCCTCTGGAGAGGGCAGCTATGAGGATGATTCGTATAGTAGATGGTTTCACTACAGGACTAAATGTCTCACCATAGTTAAGACCTTCTGTCTGATTAAAGCCCTTAGCCACCAGTCAAACTTTGTGTCTTTCAATGGTACAATCAGGATAACATTTAATTTTAAAAACCTACTTACACCCAATTAAGTTTTTATGTAGTGGTAACGGCACAAGAGACCACGTGCCACTTTGGAGGAGAGCATTAAAATCAGTCATCATGGCTGCACGCTAGGCAGGTGATTTGTTTGCCTCAGTGAAGCAACTCGGCTCGAGGTGTAACGTTGGGGAAATGGACAGCAGATGACGTGAATAATTCACGTAATCTGGATACTTGGTCAATTTCTGAAGGCGCAAACTTTACCGTGTGGGTGCAATTGGTGAAGACACATTTACCGTATCAGTAAAAGGGGGGTCTGCAAGAGGTGGCGCTGGCTTGATGCATGTGGGGTCTACTTGGTGGTGATGATGGGTTGATAATGGGCCAGTATTTACTAGCAAGGTGGGCTGCTGTGGGAGTGGGGTTGATGTAACACATGGAGGGCTCAAAAGGCCTATACAAGAGATATGTGGTGGAGCTAATTGAAGAACCTGTAAAGAGCCACTAGTGACACATGGTCGAGTAGGAGCAACATGTGGTATGAAGGAGCTCATAGAATGTTGAGGACCATCATTTGATGATGGTGTCATGTTAGCCTGTTCTTTGAAGGAAAATACTAGCTCATTAAACAATACATTCCTGGAAACATAAACAAGTCCACTTGGGATATGGAGGCATCGATAGCCATAGTGACATGGACTGTAGCCAATGAAAACGCAGGGAGTTAATCGCGGTTGAAATTTATTGGTATTGTAAGGCCGCATGAGAGGGTAGCACAAGCACCCATATACGTTGAGGATGTGATAGTCAAGCTTCGTATGAAATAGTCGTTCCCATGGTGATTGAGATTCTGTAGGCATTCTATTAATTAAAAAAGGAGCAGTGGTAAAAGCATCAACCCAGTAGGTGAGAGGAACCATAGCATTGTAGAGCATAGTGAGACCAGTTTCAACAATATGCCGATGTTTTTGTTCAGCAAGGTCATTCTGCTCATGACTGTGAGGGCAGATAATTCGATGGAGAATAATACCATTATTTTCAAGAAACTTTGAAACAGAATGATATTCTCCACCCCAATCGGTTTGCATAGCCTTAATTGGTCGTTCAAAAAATTACTTGCCATTTAAAAGATTGAAAAATAGGAAGAACATTAGATTTGTGTACCATGGGAAAAATCCAAATATACTTACTAAAATTGTCAATAAAACTCACATAAAACCGCTGACCATTAGGGGAGGAAACAGGGGAGGGACCCCAAATATCATAATGGATTAAGTCTAAAGGATTTATTGAAACAGATTCAGATAAATGAAAAGGTAATTTATGCGATTCCCTAATGGACAAGATGGACAGAAAGACATTTTATTGACCCCATTGACAGTAAATTTATTGGATGCTAGGATACATCAGAGGATAGCTGGTAAAGGGTGCCCTAACCATTGATGCCATGTGTCAATGGACGCACGTTCACCAACAAGTGCTTGAGGAAATGGGGATGCGGTTAAAGGGGAAAGATGACCACCTAGACGATATGAACCGCCATCAAGGCTACCTCTGAGTAGGACCTTCCTCTAGGATCAATCCTTAATTAGACAAAAAGAAGGGTGAAATTTGAAAACAACATTATTGTCAGCAGTCAATTTTGAAACATTGAGCAAATTTTTAGAAATAGATGGAACGTGAAGAATATTTTTCAAATCTAATGTATGACTAGTAGTTAAATTTTGTGAATTTCCTGTGTGATGGATGTGCAAACCTTGCCCATTGTCGACTTGAACTTGGTCATTGTCGTGGTAGTCTGAATGGACAGAAAGGTTCCCCAAATCAGCTGTAATATGATTTGTGGTACCAGAGTCTGGATACCATGCATCTAGATGAGGTGAATGAGTGATGGCAATAGTGTGAGCCTAATGTGGAGTCGACTGTCCTTGGTAAGAGTTGTCAAACCTGTAGTAGCAAGTGATTGTTGTATGACCCATACGGTTACATACTTGGCATGTTGGTTTGTCTGATCGACCACTTGAACAAGAGCACCCACGGCCACGACCACAGCCACGGCTATAGTAAGACTACCCATTGTGAAAAGAGGAATGATTGGCGACCTTGTTTGGTTCGAGCAGGTTGAGCAGCAACAAGATTCACTTCAGGAATAGTAATTGTTGGAGAAGATTGTTCCAACATGACTAAGTAGAAGCCCATGTAGATCATTGAGAGAAAGGGGGTTTGACCTGGTGGAGACCGCTATGACAAAGGCCTCTCACTCTGGTCCAAGACCAGCCAGGATGTGAAGAATAAGATCCAAATCAGGAATCGGATTGTTGATAGCTGCAAGATTATCTGCAATGGATTTCATCCACTGAAAAAATAGAGTAATTGACTAAGATTTCTTTTTCTCAGTTTGAAGTTGAAACCGTAGTTGCATAATGCGGGATCTTGATTGACTGGCATAGAGAGTTTCTAGAGAAAGCCAGAGGGAGGCAGAGGAAGTGCAATTGATGACCTAATTGAGAACTGACTCAGAAAGAGAGGACAGAATCCACCCAAGTAGTGATTGGTCTTGGCAAATCCAGGTGGCATAGGCTGGATTGTCTATCAGCAAAATAGGAGATGTAATTGCTATTGATTCTTCAGGAGAGGAGGTCGACCCAGTTGATGTGATTTTAGCTAGTGGACAAGGAGAGGAGCCATCTATGTATCCCATTAATTGATGGCCACGAATTAGGGGAAGTAGTTGCAACTTTTATAACAAATGATTAGGTTGATCCAGGCAGACAGATATGCTATGACTGAACTTGGTAGAGGATAGAGACGGAGGAGAGATGGAGAGGGAGGTTATATTTGTTTTTGTTGAGAAAGGCATTGTGTTGACGTTGGTCAGAGGCTCTGATACCATAAAACACAACTTTGTTTGAATGGATTTTTGGTAACTCAATTTGAGTTCCGTCTTTGATATTGCATTGTATATACAGAGTTTGATACAAGATTTGATCCTCCATAATTCATGGAGGGATAATAGGTAATGTACAGGATATTTACCTATACAAGAGATCTCATATGATAGGACTCTTATTTATATGGTAGGTACACTCAGCATTGTTATCACTTGTTTTTACAACTGGATTTTCATTGTTATCACATGTGGCAGAATTATGCCATGTGGTATACTGTGAGTTTACCAAATCGTCTGAGATCTTATCAGGTTTCTTCAATTAAAGGTGGTTAGGTTTTGATTCTGTCAAGCAGCTTTTTTCTTGGGGGAAAAGAAAGCGTAGGGTGGTGAGCTTTAAGGAATTGTGGTCTACAGGGATGTTTATGGTAGCTCGTCAGATATGGGTGTGGTGAAATAAGGTGTGCTTTGACGAGGTGATTCCTTTTGCGAGAGGCATTATCAGAGTCATTAAGATGGAGTAGAAGGAGGCATTTGTTAAGGTGCCTTCTGTTTTGACATTGGTGGAAGAGTGGGTGCTAGCGAACTAGTTTCAATTTACAAGTGTGCATCGAAATCTTTGAAGACTTAGCAGCTTCAGTGGGTCAAGCCGCTTTCTGGATGGGTGAAATTAAATGTGGATTGCAGTTCGTTGGGTAACCCGTGGAATGCGGGTGCAGGTGGAGTGTTCATGGTTGATTCTGGTGTTGTGACATTCTCGTTTGCTAAGTTTCTGGGGATTTCCACTAATTACATTGTAGAGTTTAAGGTGGTTATGTCTAGAATGCGATATTCTAAAGAACAAGGAATCAGCCTATTGTGGATAGAATGTGACTTAGCTGCAATAGTATATGGTATTCTTGTTAGGAATATTCCTTGGCAAGTTAGGCAAGAATGGTGGAATCTGACGAAATACCTATGGTATAAAGTGTCGTATCATGCATGCTTTCCAGGAGGTGAATACAGTGGAGATGCTTATCAAAGGTCAGAGTATTGGTTGATTGCTCCGGCGTATGTTCTTAAGGACATTGGGTGGGATGCTATTGAGTGTCCTCACTATCGTTTTTATAATTCAAGTTACTTAATCCTACTCATGGCATTACCGAAGGTGAGGGCTTAGCTTCCAGTTGTTTTTTATGTTTTATTTTGTTTTGTTTTGTAAGTAAACGTTTTTCTTTCCTTAGTTTTAATATAATCTAATTTTTGACAAAAAAAAAAGTTATTTGATCTACACAGAGCAAGAAACCCTTACCCCCCATCCCCCATAATATGTAATTGAACCAACTTCATTGGGTTGAAATTTTGACAAATGAACATGGAACATGGCTCCACTTGTTTACAAAATTTCACTACCTAACTAGCACATGGCAGATATTTAAGCTATTTAGGAAACCTTTCCATTTTGTTTGCTGTTAGATACTCAGCTAGTGAAAGGATAATTTTCTTGAAAAAACGAACAAATAAATTAATAATGAAATAGTTTATTTTAAAAACAGAAATGTGTTAAAGAAGAAATATGAGATTTAATTATCACTTTAAAAACGAAAGAAATTTAAAAGAAAAACAAATGACTGAAATGATGCAAGGTAGGATGATATGATGGGCTAACAACTTGAAAAAGACTTCTGTGCTGTTTGATTAAATTTGGATCAAATTTGGATTATGTTCAGAATGCAATGGTTTATAAAATTTGAGTCACTTATTTATTAGTAGTCCACTGATGGTACTACATGATATTATATGGATAAAATTTCCTTTGTTTTAATATTGGCATTTTTCATTATTGCTATACGTTAGTAGTCTAAATTGAAAATACACATTGGGCCCAATACTTATGCCTTATCCCAATTATTCAGGATTAGCTCTAGTACTATTGTCTCAATAGGCCATGTAATTCTATAAAAAAAAAAAAAAAAAAAAATAGAAGACTATGTAATTTAAATTAAGGGTTTCTGTAAGACAAAATTAAGATCCAACACATCTCTTCAAATTCATTGCAAGAAGCCAACAAGTCCAATTCATTGTTTCACAGCATGGGCAGGGAGATTATTATTGCAGGATTACTCATTATGAAGGAGAACTGAGATCATGTTCACACTTTCACAAATTATTTTATTCATTGGTAAGGTTTATATGTGGACTGACACATTGTGTGGTAAAAAGAAAAAAAAGCAAAAGAAACAAGAACACAAGAAGATTAATGTGGTTTACCAATGTCCTATGCATCTATTTGATTAAAAAAAATATGCTGCTCTTATCGTAAGAAATGAAAATTTCTCATTAGAATGCTCCCACGCACTAAGAGAAGCCAACCTGCACCTCTTTTTAGGAGTAGAGATGTAAAAAGATCGTATAAGGATTCCATGTGGATCAAATTTTCTATCCACCGCAGGGAAAGATACCTTTCGTGAAAAAATGAGTCCATCGGGTACAACACAGAATCTTGCTCGAAGGATAAACACAATAGGTTTGATTGCTTCCCTATCAGAACATGGGGATTTCAGGGCAGGATATTATCTAGGGTCAAGCTTAGCTCTGGGTGAATTTTTTGGGTGGCTGACCTAGTCACACCTTCTAGGGTATTTTGGTCCCTTTCCATCTAATTACAATAGATTCTAAGAAATACAAGAAGTGATCATCTTAATGGGTAATGAGTTTTCCAATTAACCGCCTTAAAGTGTAAAGTAATATGTGAGCCTGTTAGCAAGCAACCTATTATGGGAGAGTCTTTAGGTGCATTCCATTTTAAGAGCTGGCCCATGTTCTCAATCTATATATTGATAGCAACCACTTATTAGTTATTAACATAACGTCAACTGAGCAACAAAAATTGATAGAGAAGGAATTTTTCATCAAACGCTATGATTCCTGATATGTTATGTATTTATTGTTCATTGATTCAACATGATGAATTTCGTAAGTTAAATCTAACAGAATCCACGAACCTCATCACAAGAGAGCAAATGCTAATGCATTAGAACCTTAAAGTGATCAGAGACACATGGCATATAATGGGTGGCCTGAGGTCAAACAGTTTTATCATTTATATGCCACAACAACCCCCAGAAAAAAAAAAAAAAGTTATTTGTGACGGCTAGTTACGACGGATAACATAAACGTCGTAAATAGATACTTATTAACGATGGGGTTAGTATTTCATCGTAAATAGGTACATATTAATGATGGTTCAATAGTTCCACTGTTAATACATACTTATTAACGACTTGTGTATTATCCATCATATATAAGGTATTTTTTTACAACACATTTTTCATGTCGTATATTTTAAAGTTCTATTATATTAAACACATGAAAAAAGTGAACCTCATAATCCTTCTATTATCCATTCATTTTCACAACCTTTGTTAGTAGAATCTAGGATCTTTTCAAGTGATGTCTAACTAGATAGACATAACTTAGTCCTTGTTCTTTCAAGTTCCATGCTTGAAAAGGAAGTTTTTTGTTACCCACAAAAAATTAGCCACGTAAGCACTTGGACTCTGCCACGTAAGCACTCACACATGCATACTAAAAATATAAGGCCCATTACTACATCAATTGAGATAATTCATTATATGCTGATGGGTCATAACCCTAGTAACCATATATACCAAAACATTAATCATAAGCTTAGGCATGCTATCGAATCATTTATAAACTAGACTAAGGGCCAGTTTCCTTTCTTCTCATTTACTCAAGTGTTATGATGGAGCCGACCAGAAAAGAAAAAGAAAAAAGAAGTGGAAAAAGATCATTTTCATCATTTGGTCCCAAACAGTGCAACAAAGTGAGAAGAAAAGAGCTACATCACCATCATTTAATGTTCAAAGAGTGAAAAGAGAACCAGAGATACCACAAAATGGACCCTATACAGAACATGGGTCAGACTCCAAAACCTGTTGAGTTTATGACTAATTAAGTAAACTCAAAAGTTGATAAAATAACAATTAGAAATAGTAATATATTAAGGGTATTCATATAATAATGGAATGTAACATTTATGGAAATTATAAAGAAAATATGAGGTGTTCATTTTGTTGATTTTTTTTATAATTTAATCCTTCTATTTTTGCTTAAAGTAATTGAGAGAGTGCACAGTAATGTCTACAATGCTAGTACATATGCGTGAACATTCATCCCATACATGCCATATCATATGAAGTATTTGGCTGAATTAGTAGATTTTGAAATTTCACATGTGATTAACCTAGACTATACCCCCTTAGTCTAACTATCAAAATAGATACATCTTCTATTCATATTACAGAATAGACGCTGGTGTGACATTTGAAAAAATAATAGACCCTTATGACAATAATAATTAATCATCTTATAATTAATAATATTATTATTATTACTATAATTAGATGCATGAGGTTTAAAAAACAATTTCCCATGTTAATGTGGATGAGTCCTTTGAGTCCAAAATAAGTGACAGAAGGGAGACTGAGTCATGTCAAAAAAGGCCGATGGAGGTTTGAGTTGACTCAACAAATTTTGAACTGCTAACATGCATGGGTCATATATTTAATCAAGCAATAGTGACGTAAGCATGATGCAACGGATTAAATTATAATCCATTTTTCTTTCCGGTTGAAAAGAACATAAATTATTTGATTTACAAGATGATTAAATTTTCAACAAAAAAAAGAAAAAAAGAAAAGAAAAAGGAAACAAGATGATTAAATTCCTATCTTTTCTTTTTTTAGCCCATAAGAAAAAAAAATTTCAGATTAACTTTTTACTAGACTTAATCAGATATTCCTCGTAAACGTGATATGGCTAAAAAATTTCTTTGAAGAGGTGTGTGTCGGCTAATTTCCACTAAACGTGTCTGTTCTTAATATAAATTATAGTTTACAAGAAAATTTTTGCCCATATAAAATGTTTCTATTTTTTCAATACATTTTTTTGTTGTATTTTACATTAATACAAACATTTACAAGAAAACAAACAGAGTTTTAATTAAAGCTTTAAAGATTCGGAAAGATTATCTTATTTTACTTAATCTAGTATTGATGACCATAGATTAATATGGTGGGTCCTAGATGACAACACAAAAAAAAAAAAAAAAAAAAAAAAGAAGGAAGAAAGAGGAAACAAAAATTGGTCTCCATTTTATAGGAACCCTTAAAGCTTAATGTCAATATGTTACACCATAGACTTAGTTTGGTTACAAGAAAAATAAAAAGGAAGGGAAAGTGAAAAGTTTTAAATTTAAACTTGCACAGCTATAACACAACATTATTGTATAAAATTCTCACCATATATAATAATGATACTAACTAGATATAAAATATTTCACTTTTCAAATGTAAGGGATTTAGATGCAAAATAAATTGTAAATTTATAACTAAATATGGAATGATTTGGAGTTAGCTACATAGTCATGTGATAACATGTTATGTAATTATCATAAAAATTTCTTTATTAAGTTAAAAAATTTCACTTCCATTCTATTTAATTTTCCTTATAACCAATCAGAGCCATACATATAGTGAATATGATCAGAAATTTTCTCGGGTCTATCTGATGCCTATGCTTGATTTTGTCTAAACATGCCAAAATTGGTTTGAAGATCTTGTTAATTATTAACCCAGCCCAAGAGCGTGTTAGGGAGTGAGAATTAAGTAGAAAGATTGTGAGATTTAGGTAGAAAGAAAACATCATTGCATGTTGTGGGGTAGTTTGAGGCTCAGTTAGGTGGATATGAATTTTTCACCGTTTGTGGGTGCAACCAAAGAGACTATGCTCTCTTGGGCCATCTCTTCAGTATTTCAACCAGAAAATGTTACCTACTGATGACCCTAGAGTTTCTCAATAAAGTAGCCACTAGTACTAGTACTTTTTTTTTTTTTTTTTTTTTTTTGGGTATCTAGGGGGCCCACCATAGTGGTGATCCAAAGAGGGATTGGATGCCGGATTGCCTCGAAATGGAACTCGCGGGTGCCACTGGCTAGACACCTAACATCACGGAGGAATGATTCGGGCACGAGACTAAGACTAGTGCACTGACAAGAAAGGGTGCAAACCTCTTGAGCAAGTCGGGCTCGAGAGGGAACTCCCAGGTGCCACACTGGCTAGACACCCAATATGAGAGAGGAATATTGACTCTAACACTAGACCAAGACTTGTGCACCGACAAAGAAGGGTTGAAACCACTTGAACAAGCGGGGCTCCAGAAAGAAACCCCCAGTGCCACTGGCTAGACATCCAATATGAGGGAGGAATGACTCCAACACCAGACCAATACTTGTTTACTAACAAGCAAGGGTGTAAACCACTTGAACAAATCAAGTATCCCTAAAAACTAGTAATGTTTGACAATGGCCTTTCTTTATATATTTCATGGACTTGATTGAAGGAGCCACGTTTGTAATTTCAAGAAGAAAACAACAAAGAAAAAAATAAAAATAAAAAGAAAATAAAAAAAAAGAAAAAAACAGAAGATGGAAGATAGATCGATCATGGTCTTCAATGCCTTGTTCTTGCAGAACAGGTCAAAGATTACATTTCATCTTCTTGTAAGTAACGCTGTCTTAACACAGATTCCAAGCCAACCATGTGAAATTTTATAATAAACAAACTACTTAACCTTACAACATTAATTACTTAATACTTATTTATTAACAAAAAATATTCATAAATTTTCTCTCCTCCAGCATGATCGATGAAAGCTCTTGTCCCTTACATATACCTGATCAAATCGAAGAACAAGACAAGAAAAGAAAGAAAATCATAACAAGAACCTCAAATTTCCACGTCTTACTTTAACATAAACAAAGAGGAATTAAATGGCATATCCAGCTCATCCAGGCTTTTGTTTCTAACCCATGATCATCAGGCTGATCACAGTGAAACAACCTTTCCATTAACCCGTAAGTAAACCATAATTATTTATCTATAACGGAAATAATCTCTCCATGATATGCCGGTAAGATTGCATACATTCAGCCCTTCCTCAGACTTGCAGTAGGTAGCTGGAGCCTTTTGCACCGAGACGCCCTTTTTATCGACTGACCGATCAATTTGCTGGACTGAATTCATCCCTTCCGGTGGTTCAAGAGATGATATCTCTCTCGGCTAGACTTAGGAATAAAGAAAGTTGAATTGGAAACGTCACAGCTGTTCTTGCAGGAACCATAAAGATCAATGAATAACCCAAGTCGATCACTTAATGTTCTTGACACCGCTGACACCTTAGCACTCCTCTTCCAACAATCATCAACACCATCTTGACGATCTTTTGAGCATTCCATTAATGCAACAAGAAACGGATCTTGAGGATTCTTCTTTAAGATTGTTTCAAGGTTGAATCTTTTTGAAGGAGTTGGATTGGGAGGAGGAGGTAATGGGAGTAGAACTAAAGAAGAAGCATCTTTGGTTTTTGAAGGAGAACGAGAATTCAAATATTTCTTTGGTATTCCTGGGTGTTGTTCCCATGAGAAAGGGATGGAACCAGAGAATCTAACCGGAGTAATTGGACTGGATGGTGATGAATCTTCGAAAGAGGATGATCCAGAGGAAGATGATGATCCCAAAGAAGATGAACAAGAGAAGGAATGAGTACGGCGAGATGATGGGTGTTTTGGGTATAGAGAGATGGTGTTGTTGTCTCCCTGTTCTTGAAGATTTTCGCCATGGCCGCCGGGAAATGATATGCAGGATTTCATTTGGGTTCAAGGAGAGAGAGAGAGAGAGAGAGAGAGAGAGAGAGAGAGAGAGATGGAGAGAGAAAGATGGAGAGAGAAAGAGGTAGGCTAGAGGGTTTGTGTCGTCTTCCTTTGTTGGTGTGAGTACATTATATATAGGATTATCTTGAGCGTTTGTTAGCTCTTTCGTATGGGGTAATGTGAAGGTAAAATGGAAATTATAATGGACAAAGGGATGCACTAGGAAATTAGGGGCAAAATGGGGAACAAGTTCTGGATATGGGCCTATTTGATGAGCCAGTTTCTTACCCCATTCTGGATATGAATAAACCGGGTCTGGCCGGTTTGAATACATCATAGTTCATACCAAGGTTTTATTAATGGGTAATCTGATTGGGTATCCGATTGGTGCTAGGGCCAATAGGGCTGGGACACGTACCAATATGATTAATAAAGGGAATTGGATTAGTTTGGAGGTCATAAAGTTGATAGTATTATCCGAGTTTCCTTTGATAAGAAAGTAGAAATAGAAAATTATGATTAATGGAGAAATATTGCACAAAAATTCTATTTTATAATAATGTCTAATGAACATTTTTCAAAAAAAAAAAAAAAATTGCCAAAAATGGTAAGAATTTTAAGTAAATTTCATACAATCATGATTCATGATTACAGAACTTTTTTTTTTTTTTATTATTTTTTTTCCTTTTTCGGTGTGGTGGGTTCTTACGAGCGGTGATGTTACCTATGCTCTCCAATAGGAGTGGGTGATGTAGATCCAGCGAAGAAAAGTCATCAGAGAAAAAAAAAAATACTGAAAAAAACCCTGACGTAGCTCTCACTTTTTTATTTAGAAAATTGATAATAGTTTTATTTTTTTCTCTTGAAAAAGATCATCTTCTATTGTCCAGTTCCTTCAACCGTGATAGAAGAAAATCCAAATCCTCTTCCCATACCTTTTAATTGCAAAAAAATAGAGTTTTCGAAAGATACCTAAGGTATGTACCACAAATCAACTAAGGCTAGAGAAGTAACCTACCTTTATAAACTCTACATCCTTAATAAAGGTCATAGCATCAAAGGTTATATCCACAAAATTTCTTTGAAGGGGCCCACCCAAACTAATGATTTTACAAACTTATAATGAATAGAAGAGGTAAATAAAGAGTGGGACCAGGCTATATGTGTTTCACCTAAATACATTTAGAATTGATTCTATCATGTGGAAAAGAGATCCTCATTCCCTTTTGCATTTTCGTACAAAGACAAAAATACCCTCATCATTTTATTAAATTTAACAAGATACCCTCAAGTCTCTCTACGGCTGACCACGAGATTTCTATACGTGAAAAATGACAAAAAAGAGATGATGACGTTTGTTGTCCATTTCGAAAATACATAATAAAGGCAAGCATAATAGCAAATGCCTGTGACAAAGCAGTACGGGGGAGGAGGCTCCGAAAGCATGTGACAGTGGGGCCCACTGTTTGAGTAGGACTTACTCGTCTTATGTTAGATCTCACACACCATTATTACCCTTCCATGCTGGCCAAGTACAATATTGTTTGTGACACCTCGTGACATAGAAATCGTTTTCGGTCTGAATTTGAGTGGGAGATTTGACGGCCTGGATAGATGGTTGTCACCTGATTTTTGGGTGGATCCAAACCCTCCATCTTAGCAGACACCTGAAATAACAAGCTGAGTCAACAGGGGTTTCTGCTCCAATGGAGAGCTCAGATCCATCTGAAAACCAGGTGACCGTCATCCATCTAAACCGTCAAATCTTCTGCCCAAACTTAGACGGGACAAGATGTGGATCCCAACTCGTGTACCATTTGTGGATGAATAGGTAAAAATGGGTCCCACTTTATACACGTGTCAATTATAAATAAGATTCTTTAAGGGTGAGCAATGGACTGATTCCCTCGTTTATGTAAGTGAGAATCAAAACTTTCAATCCAAACGCGCAAGAAACAACCAAACTTGACTTGGCCCACAAGTTACAACATGTCATTCACTCATTCTATTATTATCCGTATGTTTACCAATAAATTATTAATTGAATGATTACAAAAGAAATTTTTTTTGGTAAAATGATTTTATTTTATTTTATTTTGGGTAAAGAAGAAATCTGTTGAATTAAGGGAGCATTTGAGGCATCGATTTACAATAGTCAAGGAATGAAATCCAGTCAATCAATTTTTCTTACATAGGTCAAGGCCTTTCGTGTTAAGATGGGATCACCCTTGTGAGAATGGAAAATATACCCAATCCCATTGGAATTTGCATCCGAAATCATTATAGCATCCACATTTAATTTGAACTGATCATCTGTAGGAGGCCATCGAGCCAAAATCACTGTCGAGGTACAACTGAAGATTCCAAGGAAACAGCTTCGAAATTTCATAGGGATATTAGGGTATCATTTTTATCAATTAAAAATGTTTTAATTAGTCTTTCATCAAAAGAAGTTTGAATCATAAAAATAAAATAAAAAAAATAAAATAAAATTGGTTCAAATGGGCAAAGAAATTTATTTAAAATAACCAACGATCAATCGGTGACTGAAAGTAGAGAGGTACAAGAACACGTGGTGGAGACAGCTACCACATCTTGAACTAGGAGAGACGAACAACACGAGCATCACCCGACCTACCCCCTCCCAAAAAAAAAAAAAAAAAAAAATCAGCAGCAGCAGCAGCAGCACCGGGGTTCAAGAATCAGAATCAGTTAGCTGTCACATTTCAAATTTGATTCTGATCCGAATGGGCAAGTATCGGTTTGAAACACCATTCCGTCAGTAAGAATCAACTAAAATGACATGTACTCGTTAGATATGATTGGTCAGAATTGGGGTTGATCATGAGTCATGACCAATTCCGATTCAAATTGGCACGCTTGGTTGATTTGATCTTCATTCCTTGAATTATGGTCTATGATACCTTCGGATTTGGAACTTTAATTAATTAATCACTCAAATTGTGTTAAAACTCTGTCCTTTTCAATTTCTCTTTGTATTAATTTTAGAGAAAATTTCATGCACCACCTTTTAAAATTATCCTTAATTCAACTATCTCATTTTCGACGATAATATCAATCGTATCCACGCTTTTAAGTTCCCTAATGGAAAAGATGAAAATACGTTTTTACGCTTTGTTATGGGGGAAAAACATCATCCAATGAAAATCTTACACATAATACCAAAAATCACCTAGGCCAACCAGGCGTGATAAAGTGGCATTCGACCTTGTCTGTTCGGAGTCATAGTTCAATCCAAATACGTCTCTTAGGCGGAGGCATAGTCCTATCAGGACATGACACCTGGTCGGAGGCATAATCCTACTGGGTTACGGTTCTCGGTCGGAGTCCAGAGTCCTAAAGCGACTAGGTTACGTCGTAGGAGTCCTTCTCCTAGTACAATAAGATGCCGGCCATTACGACCATATGACCACTCTTATGGTGACACGTGTCACCCTTATTATTCACAGACTTAGCTTCCTTAGCTATAGTCTCCTACTCCTACTCGGAGTCTATGACTTGGGTGTCCCTCAAAGCGACACCTGACAGTCTTATTGGCGATCTACTTCCCTGAGTCCCGGTATTTCCATCCTTCTTGCCTACTCCTATAAATAGAAGACGACCCGCCAAGGTAAAGCAAGAATTCACTCCATCTCTCATATACTCAAACTCTTTCTACGTTCCCCTATCTTTAAACTGGAGATAGCTTCCTGCTATCTCTTGACTGTTTATATTGAAAATTTGACTTAGGCATCGGAGTGTACCCGGGGCTTAGTCGCACAACTCCCTTGTTTAACTTCTGTGATTGCAAGTTACTAGAATCGTAGATCGGTGGGATGATTTCCAACCGTAACAGTTTGGCACCCACCGTGGGGCCCTAGACGGAGTTTGACGAACAATGTACAAGAGAATTCAGCCATCATTTCATGACTCACCGAAAAATACTTGTTCAAGCCGCAACAACCTCGGTAGAGGAAGACAGTGACGCCAGCATCACCAGAGTAGCTCTAAACTCGAGCCGGCGCACACCCTTCTTGTGGCCCCGCTAGCACCACCTCCACCGGCATAACCAGCACCATCGGCTCATCAGTACATGACTTGCAAGAAGTTCGAAGTCCTAAGTCAACAGATCACACGACTACCCCCTCACGGTCGACCTGCCATCCTTAGGCTTGTTCGCGGCCAACTAGCTAGAGGCCTACCTGCCATCTGCCAACTAGCTAGAGGCCGACCTACCATCTTTAGGCATGTTCATGGTCGACTTGCTCACGGCTCAGTTGCCATCCTTAGGCTTTTGAGTGGTCGACCAGCTCACGACCGACCTGCTCACAATGAACTTGCTCAAGGCTGACTTGTTCTTGGCCAACCTGGTCAGGGCCGACCAGATCATAGACGACTTGCTCAAAGCCAACCAGCTCATGGCTGACTTCCTTTCCACCTACCAGCTCAAGGCCGACCAGCTCATGGCCGATCAACTCGTGGTTGACTTGCTCATGGGCGACTTGCTCACGGCCAACATTCTCACAGCATCAACTCGTGGTTGACTTGCTCATGGGCGACTTGCTCACGGCCAACATTCTCACAGCTAACCTGCTCAGGGCCAATCAGCTCACAGTTGACTTGTTCTCGGTCTACCTGGTCAGGGCCAACAAGCTCATGGTCGACCTGCTCACCGCTGACTTGTTCTCGATTGACCTAGTCAGGGTCGACCAGCTTACGGTTGACCTGCTCACGGTCAACTTGCTGAAGGCTGACTTGCTCTTAGCAGACTTGTTCAGGGCTGACCAGCTCATGGCCGATCAGCTTATAGTCAACCTGCTCGCTGCTAATCTGCTCTCGGCCAACCTGCTCACTGTCAACCTGCTCACGATCAACTTGCTCAAGGCTAACTTGCTCTTGACCGACCTGCTCAGGGCCGACCAGCTCATGGCCGACCTTCTCATGGCCGACCAGCCAGACTTGCTCATGGTCGACTTTCTCACAGTTGACCAGCTCACTATCAACCAACTCATGGCCGATCAAATCAAGGCCGACTACTCACGGTCGACCTGCTCACTACTGACCTGCTCATGGTCGACTGCTCACGGCCAACCTGCTCATGGTCGACTGCATACTGTCGATTTGTTCACGCCTTACCATATATTGACTTGCTCACGGTCGACAAGAAGAGATCCGAGCAGTTGAATCAAAACTCAAAACAATGGTGATGCAAATAAGTCATGGGGTAATGAAAGGTGACAGAAGCCGGGCCCGCTAGGGGCACCCACTCAGGCCCTTCCATTTGGCTTATCTAAGAATATCAGCAGACTTGGATGGCTCACGCTTAAGATAGTTCATGTCGTTCCATCAGGCCAACTCAAGTCCTCCATCAGATTTGAACAATCTATGCCGTTCCATTTGGCTTATCTAAGCCCATCAGCAAGCGTGGATAGTGTATGTCGTTCTATTCGGCCTATTTAAGTTCACCAACAGATTTAACTAGCTCACGCCGTTCCATTCGACCTACTCAACTCCTTTAGTCGACTTGAGCATCTATGCCGTTCCATTTGGCTCATCCTACAACTTGAACAATCTATGCCATTCTAATAGGCTTACTCAAGTCCTCCAATAGACTTTCACAATCAATGTCAACCAACGCGGGTTGAATACAACACTTCAAGCATACTCGACATTGCACGAAGCAATACCGACTACGCTTCAGGGGTACCATGGCATGCACTCAGCAACACACAACAAATGACGACAATAAAAAAAAAAAAAACTACTACAAATTAAGGCCAACCACGAATACAAATTAAGGCCAACCACGAAGGGCCACCCAACAAAGGAGCGCCTTGTTAACGGCTGACCACGAAAGACCGACCACGAAGGGCCGACTGTGCCATGTGAACAGTCGATTATGAAAGACCGACCATGAAGGGCAGACTGTGCCATGTCAATGGCCGACCGAGAAAGGCCGATCAATAAAGGAGTGTCATGTCAATGGCCAACCACGAGGGCCAACCAACAAAAGAGTGCCAACTCAATGGTCGATTGTGCCATGCTAATGGCTGACGGTGCCATGTCAAAGGGTTTGCACTATCGGTAAAAGAAACAGGTATCGTAAGGTAACACTCCTGACTTCGAAACACACCAGATGAAGTTTCAGGTAGTTGCGCTGAGCATTGTCAGTTCTGTACAAAGGTAAAGCATTGTCGGTTTGGCATAAAGACATGATCAGGTAGTCAGGGCCGCTGGGGCATCTGACGTTCACAATCATAAATTCAGAGGTCTTTTATTCCAATAAGGGTCTACAGTGCAAAGTTCAACAACTCTCCAATGCCGTTCCATTCGGCTCCACCATACATGAATATGCCTACTGAGGTCCACAAGCAGACCCGAGTAGCATGCAAACCATACCTGAATCTGCCTACTCTGATCCACAAGCAGACTCGAGTAGCATGTAGATCATACCTGAATCTGCCTACTCCGGTCCACCCGAGTAGCATGTAGATCATACATGAATCTACCTACTCCAATCCACCAGTAGACCCGAGTAGCACACAGACCATACTTGAATCTGCCTACTCCGGTCCACAAGTAGACCCAAGTAGCATGCAGACCATACCTGAATTTGCCTACTCCGGTCTACAAGCAGACCCGAGTAGCATGTACATCATACCTGAATCTGCCTACTCCGGTCAACAAGCAGACCCGAGTAGCACGTAAACCATACCTGAATCTGTCTACTCTGGTTTACAAGCAGACCTAAGTATAGCACGCAGACCATATCTGAAACTGCTTACTCCGGTCCACAAGCAGACCCAAGTAGCATGTAGACCACACCTGAATCTGCCTACTTTGGTCCACAAGCAGACCCGAGTAGCATGCAAACCACACCTGAATCTACCTACTTAGGTCCACAAGTAGGCCTGAGTAGCACGCAGACCTCACACATTGCCGCCTGCTCAATTCCACAAGCAGACTTGAGCAGGGCAAGGGGTGGGTAGATCTGACCCAACTTGGTTACGTCAACACTCAGTACATTCAACACTTAGCAATTTTTTCTAGTCCTCTACAAACGCACTCGGCATAGCAACATGCAATACCGATTAGTCGGACTCGGCTAAACTGTTAGCTGTCAAGCTGCCATCCCACACCCCCACCTTCGGGAGAACGGCAAAGTCGACTTGGCTTGTCCCTCTATGCACCTCCGAATCTACAGCATTCGCAGCTGGTGACAATTACGAGATACTTGATCTGAAGTGCTAATTTCCTTAGAAGCCGATCGGATGGCAATGTGACGATTGACAAGCGCGAGCCATTAGAGGGTATTTGCACTATCGAATCCTTTGCATCCGACAGTGCAATGTGAATTTGTTATGGGGGGAAAACATCACCCAATGAAAATTTTATACATGTCATCAAAAATCACCTAAGCCGACCAGGCGTGATAAAGTGGCGCTCGGCCTTGTCTGCTCGGAGTCATAGTTCAATCCAAATATGTCTCCTGGGCGGAGACAGAGTCCTATCAGGACACGACGCCTGGTCGGAGGTATAATCCTACTGGGTTACGTTTCTCGATCGGAGTCCAGAGTCCTAAGGTGACTAGGTTACGTCGTAGGAGTCCTTCTCCTAGTATAATACGATGCCGGCCATTACGACCATACGACCACCCGTATGGTGACACGTGTTCCTCTTATTATTCACCGACTTAGTTTCCTTAGCTACAGTCTCGTACTCCTACTCGGAGTCTATGATCTGGGTGTCCCTCAAAGCGACATTTGGCAGTCCTATTGGCAATCTACTTCCTTGAGTCCCGGTACTTTCATGCTTCTTGCCTACTCCTATAAATAGAGGGCGACCCTGTAAGACCCATATCGAACTAACTGGTCTTACCACCTTGTACCAGGTCTACCTATCATGGTCGAGCCAAATGGACCAAGTGCGTGAAGGAAATAGTGAGACCAGGTATTAAACTGACCCAAAAACAGTAAAATAGGGGGCAGGGTCGCATACCCAAATAGGCAGGGTCGGACCCCTTTCATTAGGGAGTCAGACCCCTGAAATTTTGACCGAGGGTCGGACAATTTAGACCTGAGGGTCGACGGGATCTCCGACCCCCTCATCGACCCCCTAATTGTCGACAAAAATCGTAAATAGGAAACTTTCCAAATTTCAAGGGGATTATTTCCTAATCTCAATGGGATTTATTTTGGAAGGTTATCCTCTATAAATAGGACGTCCCTTAGCCTCTTTCACTCCTTTTGAAACCCTAATTGAAAGTGAGAGAAAGAGAAGAGAAGGAGAAGAGAAGAAAAGTTGGAGAAGAAGACTAAAGAGAAGAATTCAGAGAAACCTCTGAATCTCAGCAAACCTAAGGTATGGGTATGTTTCCATTAATGATTTAAGACCTTAGAATAGTTCATGAAGAAGGTATGATCTAGGATAAACCCAAATCATCCATCCATGGAAAGATTTCAATGAAATCCAAGGAGAGAATCATGGTAGGCAAGTAAGGAAGTAACCTGGAGTTTTAAGCCATAGGACCCAAACATGAAAGAATGGACTGTAGGATGAAAAGATTGACTCAAACCACGTGGGGTCGATTGGGAATCGACCCTACCAGACCCTAGGATCGACCCCCAGCTTTCGGGATGTCCAGAGAAGCTGTGGTCGCACCCAGGGTCGATGAAACATCCGACGCTGACATCGACCCTACACCCTGGGGTCGCAGAAAACTGCTACCCTACCTGCGACCCGTCTTGCGACCCTCGCTTAACAGTAAGCCTAAAATTGTCGGAATGACTTCTAATTAAAATCTATCGACTTGTTAGGTTTTTCTATTGATATAAAGGTGTTTCTTAGAGCTTGAAAGAGGAATTACACTCAAGCAAAGGTGAGGGAACAAGACCTAAACTAATTGGCTAATAATAAACTGTTTTATTTCTTGAGTCCAATGCCATGACTGATTCTATGCGTGTATGCTTGTAATGTGCATTCAACATGTCATCCAATATTTCTATTATTACTGTTCATGCATATTTAATTTCATTATTTATAACATGATGATGATGATGATGATAGGAATAGGCATGTGAATGTTTGTGTTTGTTGGTGTACTTGATGCGGATAGGGGATGGTATCAACCAGTACTTCAATGCCGTTTTCATTGGGTATATTGTGCCATAGCTCTATACAAGTCTTGTCCACTGACATCGTTGTATCTTCATTATCTTAACAGAACTATTACTTCGTAGGGTATTAGGGGAGGTGGTCTCGGACCGTGTAGTCTTCGACTCTATTGGGTGGCCTTAGCTCTATCTCTATGGATGTATTGAGGGATGCTGGGGTGAGGCCTTGGATATACTGTTTGACATTAGGATTGGTTAGTTACGAGCCCAGTTTGCAAGCCCTCGCCAGTAGGGGCTTACGTGTTGGTATGATGCAACCGGTACTGCCATGCCATTTCATGGGGCTATATTGTGTCATAGTGGGTGCATGTGGGGTCGACAGTGCCGTTTTCATTGGGTAATTTCACACACTCGTGTATAGAGGTGAGGCGGCCACCGAACCTTTCTGTAGCACATTGCAAACTTATATATCAGACCACATATATGAATTGAATGCATGCATATGTTTGTTGCATTGTTTTATTTGCTCACTGAACCGTGATTGTGTGCTCACCCTTTCGACGTCAAATATTTTTAGTTGATGATGCAGGTACCACTGTGGAAGATTATATGAATGCTTCTGTGTATGGGCACGTGGCTGCAATGGAGGTTGAAGACATAGTGAAGACGCATGACTCCTCATGCGAGTGCAACTCATGCGTTTTCGATTAGATTTTTATTTAAACTATTAAGGAAATGTAATTGATATTTTATTTACTTATGTCTCGGTTGATACAACATAATTTGATATTTTATTTATGATTATCACAGTTAGATTCCTCAGTTTATTTAATATTAAGACTTCCACTATTGTGTATTTATTCTGATTATGGTTGTGAATGTGTATGGATTAATTTAAAAGGACACAGCCTATTAGAGATCCTAATTGAATCGTTGGTTTATTAGCTGTTCATCACACCGTTCTGAATAGTATGGAATTGGGGTGTGACAACTTGGTATCAGAGCTCTCAGGCCCTGTCTTTTAAATCAGTATACTACCACAAAAGTTTGTGAACTGAGATAGGATAAAAATTTAAAAGCTGTAATAATAACACATTATAAGCATCTGTATTGTTTGAGAC
>CM053271.1:30986085-31081085 GCA_028583415.1 Protea cynaroides
TCCAGATTGATCCTGAGACCTTCATCATTAAGCATTTCATTGTAATTGGTAATCCAGATGGTGGGATGGGTCGCCTCAACGGGTATGACCGCTTTTGCCCCATAAACCAACATGAAGAAGGTCTCTCTAGTTGGAGTCCTACTTGTAGTTCTATAGGACCACAGCACGCTTGGCAATTAACTGGCCCATTTCCCCTTGGCCGGGCCAAGTTGCTGAGCTATCCCACGAGAGATTGTTTTGTTGGTAGCTTCGGCTTAACCTGCGGCTTCTGGGTGGTATACTAAAGCAAAGTGTCGTTGGATATTAAATCTCTTGAGGAAGTTTTGGTATTGTTGGCTGTTAAACTATGGCCCATTGTCCGTGACAATGACTTATGGGATGTTGTACCGATAGACTATGTTCTGCCTTGTGAAGGTTTCGATTTTTGCTGCATCGATAGCTGTCACAGCTTCTGCTTCTACCCATTTTAAAAAATAGTCTACTGCCACGATGAGGAATTTCTTTGCCTCCTTTTTTTAGGCATGGGGCCCACTATGTCGACTCCCTACATGGCGAAAGGTAGCGGACGTGTGACAGGTTATAGCTCATTCGCAGGCAGGTGGCTAACCGTGACGTGTTTTTGGTAGGTCTTGCACTTAGTGGCGAAGTCTGTGTAATCCGCTGACATGGTTGGCCAGTAGTACCCTTGTCGTAGAAGTCACTGGCATAGGGCACGCCCTACGAGATGGCTGCTGCATATTCCAGGGTGTACCTCTCACATGACTTCCTCGACTTCGCCGGGTGTAAGGCATAGCAGGAAGAGGCGTGTGAAAGACTTTCTGTATAGCTTCCCATTAAGGATAGTGTATCCTTAAAACTTTACCTGAACCCTTTATTGTTCTAGCAGGTCTTCTGGTAGCTCGCCGGTCTCGATGTAGGTTTTAATTGGGTCGATCCAAGTCGCCTCACAATTGACCTGTTGGACCTCTATTGTGCCACCGACACTTGGCCTTTTCAACACATCGATATATATTGACGAGTTAATGCCAGAGAGATCTTCGGCCATAAGTCGCGACAAAGCATCAGCTTCTATGTTGTTTTCTCGATCCACGTTACTGATTTGATATGCTTTAAATTAGGCAAGCTTTGATTTTGTCTTGTTTAAGTACTTCAGCATGTGCGACTGTTTTGTCTCATATTCCCCATTAATTTGCCTCACGATGACTTATGAGTCACTGTAGATGTTTAGTTTTTGAACCACAAGGAATCTCGCTAACCTGAGTACGACTAATAATGCTTCATATTCAGCAAAGTTGTTAGTCACGTGGAACTAGAATCATAGGGCAACCTGCACTCTAAAGTTCTCTAGACTGCTCAGTATGACCCGGTCCCCGAGTACTGGTCGCTCGAAGATCCATCTAGGAACAGAGTCCAAGTTGGTGATGGTTTCGGCTTTTGCCTTTTGTGTCTCTGTTTGCTACCTTCTTCTTCCAGGGTTTTGTCTATGTTGGCATTGTCATCATTTGAAGCTTCTAATAGGAAGTCGGCTAGGACTTGGGCTTTAATTGTTGTCCTTGGTTGAAACTAGATATCAAACTCGCCAAGCTCGATTGGCTAGTTTACTAATCGGCTTGATATGTTAGCTCGAGCCAGTATTTTCTTCAAAGGTTTGTCAGTTAGTACCGATATGGTAGGTGCCTAAAAGTAGGGTCTTAATTTGGGGGCAGATGTGACGAGTGTCAATGCCATTTTCTCCACTGGCTTATATCTTGTTTCTGCATCTAGTAGTACCTTGCTGACATAATACACAGGTCTCTGGACTTTGTCAGCTTCTTTAATGAGGACTGAGGCAATAGTCTCAGGCGAGATGACAAGATATAGTTGTAGTTGATTTCTGAATTTTGGATAGGCGAGCAGGGGAGGTGATGTTAGGAATGCTTTTAACTCGTCAAAAGACTTCTGGCATTCTGGGGTCCATTCGAATCATTTGGCTCCCTTGAGGGTTTTAAAGAATGGTAGGCAACGATCGACCAACCTGGACACTAATCTGCCCAGGGTGGCTATCCTTCCTTTCAGTTGTTAAACTGTTTTGGCTTTGTCGGATGCGACATACCCATTATAGCTTCTATCTTTGCGGGGTTTGCCTCAATGCCCCTATTGGATACCATGAACCCTAGGAACTTTCCTAATGCGACCCCAAAAGCATATTTTGTCAGATTGAGCTTCATTTGGTTTTTTCGTAATACTACGAATGCTTCTTCCAAGTCTCAAATATGATGCGAGGTTTTCTTGTTTTTCACCAGGAAGTCGTCAATATATACTTTCATGTTTTTGCCAATTTATTGTGCAAATCCTTGTTGACCAGATGTTGATATGTGGCACTAGTGTTTTTTAGACCAATAGGCATTGCATTGTAGCAATATGGACAATTACTTGTATGAAAGCAGTATTGATCTCGTCGGGTTGATATATTTTAATTTGGTTATAACTCAAATATGCATCCAAGAAAAATAGCATGTCGTGACCGGCAATAGCATCAATTAACCTACCATTTCTAGGGAGAGGATAGTAGTCTTTACGGTATGCTTTATTGAGGTCTAAGTAATCAATACAGATACGCCATTTGCCATTGGTTTTTTTCACCATTACAACGTTAGATACCCATTGGGTGTACTTAACCTCTTTAATAAAACCTGCCACTAGGAGCTTTTCGACTTCGACTTTGATTGCAGCTTCCCTTTCTGGTGCGAAGTTACCCTTCTTCTACTGTTCCGACTTAAACTGCGAATCAATGGCCAGGCGGTGCTCCATGATATCTTGCAAGATGCCTAGCATCTCTGATGCTGACCAGGCAAAAACATCGAGATTGTTTCTAAAAAAGGTAATAATCTTGTCTCGCTGGTCTTTAGCTAGCGATGAGCCGACTTGAAAGTAACTTTCGGGATCCTCCTTGGAAACAGGGATGTGTATCAGGTCCTCCACAGGAGATCCTCGCTCTTGCTCTAAGGCGTCTCGGAGGTCTTCAATCTGGATGGATCCTGTGAGTTTGTCGTCGTATGTTTCCAGGTCCATGGTGTAGAAGCGGCGAGAGACTTTCTGGTCCGCCTTGTAGTGTCCCTCCCCATGCTCAATGGGAAACTTCATTACCAGGTAGTAGGTGGAGATGCATGTTCGAAGGAGGTTAAGACGGAAAAAGATCCTCTGTAGTAAGGCCACCCGTGTAGTGAGGATCACATCCCCTCAAAGTGGATCGGCATGTATCCCAATCCACTTAAAGTGTATGGAGATACACGCAGATCCACTTTGAGTGGGTGAGATCTTGACTACACCTCACTACAGGGGTGGCCTCACTACAGAGGATCCCAATCCGATTAAAACCTGGTCTGCCAATGATTGCATTGTGGCTAGAAGGGACATCAATGACAAGGTAGGAGAGAGACGGTGTGGTTCTTCTGGTTTTTGTTCCAACCCTCGTCTCCAAGATTATAGCACCTTTGACCTTCACGACGTTGCCAGAGAAGCTGACAAGGGAACACTTTATTGGACGAAGTCGCCTCTCATCCAGACTCATTGCTTTGAAGGTGTGGTAGAACAATATGTTGGCTGAGCTGCCTGTATCTACTAATACCCTCTCTACCTTGTTCACTTTATCAATCACCATCATAATCACAATGGTGTCTTCGTGAGGGAACTCAATGTCGGTGAGGTCTTTGTCAGAAAAAGTGATAGTGTCGCCATGCTTGTATAGTGTAGAGGAACTCGTTGATTGACATTCTAATTTGGCATAAGATTTTCTACTGTTTTTAGAGGTGTTCCTAGCTGCAAGGCCGCTAATTATCGCACCTGGTAGCTCCAACCCTCATACTCTCATTTCTCCGAAAAGTGGTAGGTGTTCTTATTGGGAGTCCCAATCCTATGCATTGGTGGGTTTTCTACTAACATGTCTTCAATCTCAGAATTCGCATCTTGTACTTCGGGCCTATCTCGCAGGTTGAGGTAGTTAAGTCGCCGTGTCAGATTTGTCATAGATTCCCTAAGCTAGTAGTTAGCTTGTGACTTTGGGTGCAAGCAAACCTTGGTTCTGCAACTTGAATAGCATGCATGGCTAGTTCCTTGGCGTCGATTTCCAAGATGTCACTTGATTTGGGGTGTAGGCTGTATGCTTTTCAAGATGACGCCGATATGGCCACACGGGTCGCCAATCCTACTCAGGGGTGGTGAAGCCGAATTATCTTTATCAGAGTCTTCCCTGTTTCAATGAACACGTTGTGGCTCAGCGTTTTCTTCTCTTTCAGTAGATTGCTTCCCCTTCTGCTTATTATCAGCTGATGTAGGTTTCTCCACATATTCTCGAATGTGATCGCGTTTGATTAAATCTTCAATTGCATACCTTAGGGAGCAACATTTATCTGTATCATGCCCATTCTTGCAATGATAGCGATAGTATTTCTTGGACCTCTTCCTCCAAGGATCTGGCTTTATTGGAGGTGTACGGGCTAATTCATATTGTGTCCCCTTGAGATTGTGTAAGAGCTCGGACATGTGGACAATCAATCTTGTGAATTGGTCCTAGTTGAAATAAACTCTGGCGACCTATTTGCCAGGAAATCCTTTTTTACCGGTCTTCTATTTCTTAGGTATCTCACTGGGTGAATTGTCGACAACCTTAGTGTCGTTTCTCCTTTTTTCTCCTTACTTGGGTGTGTAAGGAGAAGGGCTTCATTTATAGCCGCCTACTTCTCGGCCCTAGTCATTAGTTTAGCATAGGTTTGTAGTGGCCCTTGTAGATGGACTTTAAAAGATCTTTGTCCTTAATTCTGTCCTGTAATGCCGTCATTTTGACCTCTGGATTGATGTTCTTGATTTCTAGGGCCTCATGAAAGATAAGTCCATAGAGTTTCCTCTGGCTTTTGCTTGACATTGATGAGGTTCGTTGAGGTATTCTTCAGGGCTGTTTGGGTCTGAAAGTGCTCGAAGGAGCGATCACTCAATTGATCAAAGGACTCGATGGAGTTAGCAGGCTGTTAAACCAAAGTCGCCCTACCCCTCAACGTTGACGGGAAAGCTCGATAGAGAATTGCATCTTCATATCGATGCAGTACCATTAAAGATGAAATGTTGTCAAGATGCAATAGAGGATCCGTTGTTCCATTATACGGATCAACCTTTGACATAAAGAAATTATATTGTTTCAGGACGTCCATTATTTCCTTTGTGAAGGCCATATCGGCGCAATATTCTTTCTTTCTTAGAGTCACCGTAGACGTCGACTGTTTCTTTTCCATTTATGCCATGCGAGTCTGCATGGCGAGGAACTACTATTCTAAGGAACTTTGTGGGTGCTTGCTTGTGCTTCTTTCTCGGCAGCATGTCTCTGTTTATTCGTGCAACTTCTGATGGCCATTCTTTCTATTCGGCCAGCATCGACCCTTTCTTGTGCTTCATTTCCTGTTTGCTGATTATCTTTCTGGCCATGGTCCCTTTCTTTATCTTGAGATGCTACGAGTTCTTCCACATCTGAATCTCATCCCAGAAGATAGTCTTCTTCCTCCAATTCATCTTCTTTCCCTTCTGCATTAGGGAGATCTTTCTCAATAGGCAGATCTTGATTTAGGACCAGCGTTTTGGATCTCGTAGGGTCCCTGGTGGATCATCGATGAGTTGGTGGAAGAGGTGGTTTGAGTAGCTGTGTCAATTTTGCGAGTTGATCTTTCAGGGTGTTGAACTGATCAACAGTAACGTACTTTGGTACCGTTCCATGGCTCTTTGGGATAGGAGGTGGTGAATCACGGCTTGTGGAGGAATTTCTGTCGTTGTATCCAGGAGGGGGATTATTCTACGGCTGTCCTTCTTCTGTTATCTCGTCACTTCCATCATTATTGTTTTTAGGGGGCTGGTTTTGGGTTCACGCCATTGTTCAAGAAATAGAGAACACAGTGTTCTTGAATTCACGTTTAGAAAATGCAGACCCCACCGTAGGCGCCAAACTATTGCTGTTGTAATCGGATTTGCTGGTGTGCCCGTATCCTACAAGACAAGTACAAGAGATTAATGGAGTCGGGCCAAGGTGCCTGGAGTCCGCTCCGAGGGTAAAGTCAGTAACAAAGCAAACAGACCAAAGCTAGGCCAAGAGGGCAAGCTTGGAGGGTGTGGGGATGACGGAATTCAAGAAGGATGTGGTAGCAGTAAGATCGCCAGTAGGGAATTCAGATAGTGTTAACATCTATCATACCTCTTGGTCGTCTACGAGTTTATATAGTGTGAGAAAGTTCCAAATAAACTTCCAACTTAACTACCTAACTGCTAGGAGCGTCCGCGATATTCTTGCATGACCATTAGATGAAGATCCAACTGCCAATCTTAATGCCGTGTCACTATGATCAACAGTTCTTGCATTTACTGACGTGGCTGTTCCAAGAATGACCAAAGAACTAGGCACGTGCAAACCATCGTATCTGTATATAGGCAAATCGCAATAGTCGCATCATGGGTAACGCTAGCCAGTGGTGAGATCTTACCATCCTAGCGAGATGATCCAGCGAGATGCAACTCGCCAATGACAACTACCGCCAACTCGTATAGAAAGGTGGATTAAAATATCCGAACACGTATCACCCTCCCGTACGCCGACCCTTGGGGACACGTGTCTCCTAATTACTGGAGGACGAAATATGGTATTAACACATATGATAACATGACTTCATAGTAAAGAGACCAGTTTTGTCCTCTTTCCAAATCAATTTATCTTCCTCTGGACTCCATCTTAATGGAATCTTCAAAATAGCTTCCACTTCTTCATGCTGAAATAGTGAAAGAAAGAAGATCAGTCTTCCAATAATGTGTAGATGTATCAATTAAATTAGCCACAAATTGAACCGGAGAGTTAATTGGGTTTGGCGGTAATTAAATATTTTATTCTCTCCAAAATTTGGTATCCACCAATCTTCCCAAATTTTAATATTTGATCCTCCACCCATTTTCATTTTCCATATCAGCTCCTTGGCAAGAACATTCCTACCCTCAAGAATGCTTCACCAAGCCCAAGAGGGGTTAGATCCTAATTTTGTTTCAAGGAAAGTAGAATGTGGATAATAGATGGCTTTTAAGCATTGCACCCAATACATTGGGAGATGGGCTGGCTGAAATCCCGCCCTTGGCCGGTGGCAGGTGGGTGGGAGAGGATTTTTATACACATGCATTCAGATTTTGTAGAATCCTCCATCCAAGTTTAGCTAACATAACTTGATTCTGAATCACTGGATCATGGAGCCCCAAACCACCTCTATGTTTTGAGAGACACAAACGATCCCAGAAATCCAGTGGATTGTCTTGGAAGAAGAACCTAATTACAAGTCTGAGCCTAAATTCATCCTTGGGCTGGAGGACAAGGAATATTTTGGGGCCCAATAAGGCCCATCACAAAATTTGGCCAAATTAAGGATGCAATCGATAATGATATGATGAAAATGAAGTGGCTAAATTAAAAAACTTAGGAAAAATCCAGATATTACATTTTAGATATTTAAGTTTAGGTTCTGGTTCGACTTGGAATAAAAAAAAAAACAAAAAATAGAACCTTACCATTACTCTGAATGATCAAATCAAAAGTCAAAACCCAGATCAGGTCTGAAATCTGAACATCTAACTGGAACCCATCTGAACTCATAACCTCATATGATTCTGAGATGGACTTGGGTTTGAAAAGATCTTGGATTTGACATCCTGAATTTTATACACTTTTGGCTTATCTGCTCATTCTCAACCTGATGATGCCTTACATCTAGTTACTTTAGTTAGAGATACCTCTCAAAGATTGTAAGGTTATGTTTATTTGAATGTGAAAGGAAAAAAAAAAATAATAAGATGAAAATAATGATGAACAAATGATCATTTTTATTTTTTTTATTCTCTCTTTCAATTGTAAAATTTTCTTCTTTCCCTAAAGATGTCTGCCAGAGAGATAAAAAAAAAAAACCATTGTTGGTCCGCTCAAGCTACTCCAAAATCTAGAAAAATTGTTCTTGAAAAGTTATCCGACTGGCCAGTTGATCGCTGTCATTGTTTTGAATATTTCTTTTATTTAAGGAAAAAAGTTTAGTATATGATCATACTTTCAACCATTGAATGAAGAAGTTTAATCTCAAAACTATTCCTTCCCCTATTAAATGAAGGGTTGATACCCTAATAGGGTACACATACATAGTTCATTTATGAAAACCATCCCCTTTATTTAAATTTTTTTAAAAATATAATAGCATATAGATATGGTGTACTCTTTTGAAACCTTCGGATGGACTACTTTCGGTCAAACCAAGCAATACTGGATGAGAAGGCTCCACCATGGATTAGCCACTTGTCAAGTTTTAGATTCTATCTTCGTCATATATCCCATCATGAATCCCCATCATGTTGTCTAGCTTCCATTTTCCTTTGCTTTTTTTATTCTTTTCAAATGTTGAGTTTTTAATTAAATTTTTTAAACTTATTATGAAATGATGACATGAACAACAAGTCCAATGATTTCTAGCTCAATCGAACAACTACATGGCAAATATTACTGTATTAAGACCACACTCCTTCTGGAGAATGATTGCTTTGAGCCTTCTAGCAAAACCAAACTTTAGTGGGTCAATCATCCCCCATTGGTCGGTCTTAATAAATGAAGGGAGCGAGAACACTGCCACGGCATTCCATTGCACCTTTTCACATAGAGCTGTGAAATGACCACTCCGTAGTCACTCCTCATTTCTTTTCTTATAAATAAATTTCATTTTGCTGCGCGGGTCTTGGGCCTCTTGGCATCTCCTTGTAACCCATAGATGTTTAGATGGGCCTTCAAGTCGATTGGAAAGTGGCATGCAGCTTAACACACTTTTTTAAGTGCCAATAACTCTCTGTTCACATTTAAAGTTTCAATTTAATTGGAGTTTTTCATGTAGGTCTCGTTTGTTTTGACATAAAATTTTATGGTAAAATTTAAAGTTTAACCAAATTCCTTTTTTTCAACCCCTTAGATCTTGGAAAATAAAAATTGAATTTTTTTTTTTTTACATATAAAATGTAACACATAAAATTTTATGGTAAAATTTTATGTCAAAACAAACAGAGTAATAACAATATAGAGTTTTAAAAATCTAGGGATATGGTAGAGTGAACGTTCAGTAATTGTTGGTAGGGTTGTAAGTTTAGCTTGAAAAACCCGAGCCCACCCTAACCTGTTAGGAGCTCAGATAGGGCTGGGTTTGGGCCCATGTTATTGCAAACCTTGGTAGGATCAGGCCGGGCCTAGATTAAAGCTTTAGGTTGAGCTCGGCGTGACCCATTAAACATTATAAAATACATAACTATATATTTATATACATCTTATAAACAATGAAACCATAAAAAAAAAATAAAAAAAAAACCGAAAATATCTGGATCCTTATCCCCCACTCCTCACCAATCAATCCTACCCTGTTTTGTGAATAGATTCTTATCTGTTAGCCCTCGGCCCTTTGTTTCTCTCCCTTCTTCAAACCCCTGTTGGCCGATCGAAAAGTGGACCTCCAGAAACCCAAATATGATGTGGCCGAACTTCATCTTCATCTATTTAACTCCCGGCGATTTTCAAATTGTATTTTTTTTAAATCGACGGCGCTTCGAGCTGATCTTGGAAGGGGCAAGGTCGTTCGTTTTTAATGGGTCTTCAAATCTCTGGTGGCCGATTAAAAAGTGAACGGCTGAAAAAAAAAAAACAGATTTGAAGTGTCCGATTTCATTTTCTAACTTGACTCCATGCCTTTTGAATCAACAGTGCTGTTTTCAAAGCAAATGCATCTTTGTCCTTATTTAATTTTCTTTTTTTTAAAAACGAATCTGATCTACCCTAATATTAAATTAATAATTAACATTGAATAGTTTTTCGTTCTCACATTTCAGATCTACTGTGGAATGGTTAGACCTCACCTATGAATGATAATGGTCATCAGGGATTAGGGTCGACCCGGCTGACCCTGAGCCCTAAGCCCTGACGTGGTTGGGTTTGGATTGAGGTTTTATCTGACCCCGGCAGGGCCGGGTCGAACTTGAGATGGCCTTAAGGGATCCAGGATAGGATTTGGGTTTGTAAGTATTCACTCAAGGGTGTCAAAAATGAGCCGGGCCGGGTAGCACGGACTGAGTTGGCCCGAGATAACCCAAACCCAGTCCGGACTAAACCTTAATGGACAGGTTTGGATTTCGGCTTGTAAAGCCTGACACCGTTTTAGTCCAGACCAAAATCATACCGGACCGGCCCGTTAAGAAGTCCGAAGTAACCCGAACCAATAATACTTAACCCGAACACTGGTAAGGTATCCGGGCCCAGTTTTTTTATTTTAATTGTTTTAAATTTTGATGGATTATATTACACTGTTATAGTTCACTTCTTTATCCGAAAGATTATACGAATCTATAGTTGAAAATAGTATGTTAATTGTTACAATTTACTAAATTACATATATATAGAAAAAATGATGCTAATTTTATAGATAGAAATAATAAAATAGGCTATATATTTTACATATAAAATAGGCCCGATAAACTTGATAAGCCCGGTCCGACTGAACCAGTCCGAAATCACCTCAATAAGCCTAGCCCGATAACAAACCAACACTAGACCAGCCCGTTAGTTATTGTGTCCAGCGCAGCCCAACCCAGCCCAAACTCTTAATAGACGTGTGTTTAGGCTGGGCTTATAAAACCCGATACCCGTTTAGCCCGGACCGACCCGTTGACACCCTTAATCTGACTCAATCAGACCAACCATGGGTGTGGATGGACAGACATGAAAATGCATGCCGATGCATAGAAAGGTTTTTGATTAAGTTAAGCTTTGTGATGATACCATCTACGTCTGTACCACTCCTTGCGAAATAAATCCCACAACCAACCATAGCTTTGACCAAAGAACAGGAAAATTCCCACTACTGATGGTAGGCCAGTGACCCGACAGCCAAGCCTTGAGCACGGTGGGAACGGGCTCCCCAAAATACCAGCCCAAACCAGGGTCAGTATAGAAATTTGACACTAGCTAAAAGGGACCAAGACTCTATCGAAGGACCATAAATAGCGACCTCAGTTATCTATTATCTATGTAGCAACAAAATAGGGGAGATATAAAAAAGTTTGGATTTGGTCATAACGAATAGAATTAGAAATATGGTAACAAATAGGTCTGGGATTTGAGAGAGACTGAGGGAGGGGAATTCAAATCCTCTCCTCCCAATGGTTCTGGGAGGACAGGGACGTTTCCATCGGATGGCGGACACGTGGGTCTCAAGTAAATCCGAGTCCCGCATTCGAGTTGACACCCTAGCAGACAAGCTGAACCAACAGAGGTGTCGGCTTGGACGTGGGGGTTGGATTCACTCGAGACCCACGTGTCTGCCATCTGAAGGGAGTGTCCCAGTCCTCCCAGAACCACTGGGAGGAGAGGATGTGGACGGGTGGAAAAAGTAGGGGAGTCAAAATTGGGCCCTAATTGAAAATCGAAAATCGAATTCAAATCAATTTGATTCAGTTCTCTTATTGCACAGGAATTGGATTGTATTTTTAGAGCTTGATGTAAAATTGAAACTTGAACCAAACAATTGATAAGCCCAAATCAAATCGAACCAATAAGACCAAAATCGAACCAACCCAATAATGGACCAATAAGAGTCCATTAAGCCAATATTTTATTAAAAATATAAATGTAGGAAATCAACACCGAAATCGTACCAGTCCTATAGAGCCCACTAAATCATTTTTTTTACTACATATATACATATAGTAAAACAAAACTGATACTTACATTAAAAAAAAAAAATGAACTGATAGTGGACCTATAAGAATACATTAAGCACCTGATAACAAACCGACTTGGCCCGGCCCATTAATTATTGTGTTCAGTGCAGCCCACACAAGTCTGAATCTCTTATTGAACATGTTTCCAAAAACTAAAAAACCTGACTTACATGGCCCGATCCGTTAACACCCCTAAGAAAAAAAATTTCTTTTCATCATAATATGGCCCAT
This sequence comes from Protea cynaroides, assembly GCA_028583415.1. Taxonomy (NCBI): domain Eukaryota; kingdom Viridiplantae; phylum Streptophyta; class Magnoliopsida; order Proteales; family Proteaceae; genus Protea; species Protea cynaroides. Next base: position 30,998,101 of record CM053271.1, read on the forward strand.
GCAGGTCTCGAACCTGCGACCTTCGCGTTATTAGCACGACGCTCTAACCAGCTGAGCTAATAGGCCAGATGGAAAACGGTATGAAGTTTTTCTATATATTTTAATATCTCCGGTATCAGACTGCCGCTGCCATGTCCGTCCACTCCAAAAGTACATGACATGTTGTGTAAATAGTTAGAAACAAAAACTGCAGCGTAAGCATGTGATCTCAACCATTTGAACTAAATGGTAATATCAGTGCTTTTTGAAATTCTAACACTTTTTTAAGGCTAGGTTTGATATGTATTCTAAATTTTTAGAATAAAGAATGCATTTCTAGTATAAAATGAGAAATAATTAAAGAGCAAATCATTTCCATTATGTGGTTAAAATGCCAAATGTGCAAAAAAACGCATTACAGAGGAGACCGTGATCTATTGATGCATTCTATGATTTAAGAAAGAAAATATATACCAAACACTATTTTTGTCAATTTAGAATATATTCATAACGTAGAATTGATTTTAAGAATACATACCAAATATAGCCTTAGTGATTTATATATAGAACCCATCACTGGGTGGGTCTTGACTCTTGATCCTCCCATCAAGAAATAAGAACTTGGGTCCAGCAGATTCAAAAGTGGCCCACATAGGAAGGGCTTTTTATGTGGCCCACTTAGTTTTCTCCATGTCAAATGATGATGTGGCAACTTCAATTCTCAAACATATAAAGTTTAGATTTTTTTTACTTATATTGAATTTCAAAATCAAATTCAAGCAATAGCCTGTGCATTAAAAATTTTTCCCTTCCATTTTCAATAAATGGTTTTTTTTTTTCTAATACTTATAAAGTATTATCATTTCACCACTTGGTCTAGTGCATTAATGCTGTAATTTGGCATATGAAGATAATGTTTTCTCCATGCTTTCTTCTTTTGGTTCCTTTCTATGTTATTTTTTTGCTTGTAGACATGTAGATAACTTTTCTCTTTGGGCTGCAGCTTGGGCTTGAGCTAAAAACCATAAGGTTTCAGGTGTATAAACGAAGAGACCTTCTTAAGAAGACAATCCATTGCTGACTTGTAGCCCCATTCAATCTCATTACATGTTTTCTAGAATCCAGGTGAGCTTGAAACATATTAAAATTAATATGCAATGAATTGTTTGGTATACTATCATTAGAGTGAAGACACTCACAAGGTTATGAGTATAATTCTCCTGTGTTCATCATGTCTTTTAAGGTAATCTATCACATTCTAATTCTAACAAAACCAGAATTGTGATTGAACTGTCAACGAATCAATGATTCAAACTAGGATCACAAAGAATCATGCCAACATTCAAACCATGTACGACCAACCAATCAAAATATATAATCATAACAATGGAAGTATTTATTAAATGAACAGAGGACTAGTGTGATAAATAATAAATAATCCAATTACTTCATAATACCAATACATAAGTAATATTATTTTGTTATAAACTTATAAACCCAAACGTAATAGCAAGTCTCCTAGAGATAAATACAGTAGAGGCACTCGCATGACAAATCATGCTCGCTCTCCACCGACTACACGTCCAAGGTAGCCAGCTTTTCTGTACAAGGATGTGCTAATGAAATCTTCTACAGTGTAACCTGCATCATCAACTGAAAGAAAATGACGTCGTGGGGTGAACTCACAACTTAACTCAGTGAGAAACAAAACAATACAGATAATTTTTAATATTTTGGTCTGGTAAGTTTGTAATGTGTTATGGTAAGGATAGGCTACAATCATACTTCCATACACGAGAGTGTGAACACACCTAATAGTCAAGCTCCAACCAAAATCGCCGTCATCCCACATCACTCGCTACGAGAGAGAGATAGAGTTAGAGCCTAATGGTCAGACTACAACCAAAACCGTCAGTACCCCTCTTGATACTCTGCCTTATACCAGTACGTACACCCCTACTAGCGAGGACTTGCAAACTGGAGATCTATCACTAACCAGTCATAACATGCCATCACAAGTGTACCCGTGGCCTAAGGGTGTCAAAAATGGGCCCAAATCGGACCAGCCTGTTAAGAAGCCCGAACTAGCCCAAACCAATAATACCTGACTCAAACACCGGTAAGGTCCATCCGGGTCCAGTTTCTTAATTTTAATGGTTTTAAATTTTGATGGATTATATTACACTGTTATAGTTCACTTCTTGATCGAAAAGATTATATGAATCTATAGTTGAAAAGAGTATGTTAATTGTTACAATTTACTGAATTACATGCATATAGAAGGAATGATGCTAATTTTATAGATAGAAATAATAAAATAGGTTATATATCTTACATATAAAATAGGCCCGATAAGCTTGATAAGTCCGGTCCGGACCGAACCAGTCCGAAATCACCTCAATAAGCCCAACCCGATAACAAACCGACACCGGACCAGCTCGATAGTTATTGTGTCCAGCGCAGCCCAACCCAACCCGAACTCTTAATGGACATGTTTTGGGCTGAGCTTATAAAATCCGACACCGATTCAGCCTGAATCGAAACCGGACCGGACCGGCCCGTTGACACCCTTACCGTGGCCCTACCCCAGTAGTGCAAGCACGCTAAGGTAGATAGCAATATAAGCAGTGTCAATGTGAAGAATGGTCCAAAGCTCCAACCTCTTTCCACTCATCACACTGACTAAATAAACACATGCTCAACATAAAACTCATAACAATTGGAATAATAATGCATAAATGATAATAATGAATAATGGACGACATGTTAAAAAGCACAGTACACCAAACAACATGCAAGGTTCATTAATTAATTAATCAATTAGTTTGAGGTTCCGTCCCTCACCTATTGAATGATGTTAGACACTCTTTGAGCTCCAGAGACTAGCTTTGCTCACTCATGAGTCCTAAATAAACAATATCATTAAATTATGTTAAATTCTGATAATTAATGTTCTTCAGACTCACTACCCGGAGGCACTATTTGGATGGATATAGTCCTGCCAGACATCGCCACCGAGCAAGTTCTGAACCTTCTCTGAGTATGTTCGATGGTAGGACTGATCATAGTTGTCCCACCGAACATTTTCTAGAAAACTCTCGAATGTGTCCGAATTAACTCTTCAATCTGCCTTTCTCCAGAGTCGATCTCTCGACTTGTTCTAGGGTTCATCCTATACTATTATATGGCTAGATGTACATTAGGGTTAGGTCTCCCACTGTAACCCTAGTTTACTATGATATTCTTGTTACTAGATCTTTGTGAACCATTTAAACACAAGGTCCATCAACCTATTGAGATCAATTAATAGTTATTAATGACATTGATCCCAATCTCGTGTGCAATTAATCATTTCTACCACGATTGTGAACTTACCTTACCGTAGGTTTCATAGGTTTCATGAAGGTGTTGATGGAAACCGATGGTGAATTCTTACTGGGGAGACGATCCCTCCTTTGCACAACATTTTTCTCCTTCACAGCTTCTCTCTCATATCTCTCTCAAGCTCTAGGGTTTTAGAAGAATAAATAAAGAGATCTAATTGAGGGAGAAACCCTTTATATGGAGAAGAGTTTCCTTTCAGGAGACTCTCTTATGTATAGAAGGTTTCCATGCAAAGTTTTGGAAAGTGAGTCCCACAATCATTTCTCGCACATACGAATTAGTTTGTCTGGCTGCAAAGCCTGACGACCGAACAAGCCCAACCAGTTAGACCGAACAAGGTATAAATTGGACAGATTTCGTACCTTAACTTGTGGCTTCGTCATCCGACCATCTCGTCCGACCCAGTTATGATAGGAAGACCTGTCACGACACGATAACCCATGTTAGATTGAGTTCGTGGAGTGCGGGTCTTACACAATCCTTCTTTCCTCTCGTTAAAGTCCCACTTAGAATTTCACGTTAAGATAACCGAACAACTAATATATTTGGGTCAAGTCAGTAATGGCTTAAACTTGTATAATTACGTTATGAAATAGTAACCCTTATCATTGTTGATGATCACATATATAGGTAGGGTGTCAATCAGTTGATTTCGATTGGGCTTAATTGGTCTCCACCATTTTAACACCCCACACCGTGGTGACCCAATTAGTTAATCGGTCCCTTACTGGTGAGGCATGGACACTTTTATATTTGGTCTGTTCGGTATCGGTCCATAATCAGTTTTATGCTAATCAGACTAATCGATTTGTAAACGGGCTCATGCTAAAGTGTAAATAAAAATAGAGTTGTTGGTTTTTGAGTCCATAATTGTTCTCATATTGTAGATTAGATAACTTATTGTAGGATTGTAAAAGGCTCTTAATAGGCTTGTGATCACCCATGTAGACGAAGGTGAGAACAGAGTGGAAGACTCAAGAAATGAAACAGAGTAAGAGACGATATAATGTTTTAGGATTTCAACTTTAGGGTTGTACTTGTTTGGTTTAAACCAAGATTTAGTTCATTTTAAAGGTATTTTTGGTTCATTCAATCGGTTCGCTTGAGCTACACCCTTGCATCGTGAACATCTGTCTAATAATCGGTCTGGGCCTAAGCCTGACAAGTTTAATAATCGGGTTGCTTAGTCTCAATCCATAATCGGTTGGGCACAGTCGGGCTACATTGTACAAGCCTGAAATTGACACCCCTAGATATGTATAATTGTGTCAATGACTCAATGTTTCATGAGAAAGATATAAACATATCATTCCAGCAAAATGTAAGATATGTTAAGAGTAAAAAGAATTTATATGCTGCCGGTTTGGGATAGAATCTCCTAGAGAAGTCAATAGGCGAACAAAAAGGAGTGCTACTTAGTCCGTGTGTACAACTTTTTTCTCATATGTTAATATCATGAAATGCCCTGTTTGTTTCGTTGTAAAATTTTTCTATTTTTTTAATGTATTTTTTGTTAAAATGAACAGGATATTTTTCATTTTCCATATTGGCATGCATCAAATCCACACCGGCAGCCTAGATGAAGTTTCAATCTTATATTGTGGGCCCAGCTTAATTGAAGCCAGACCAAGTCCTGTAATGTCTCTTTTGTCTTGAATTTAGACCACAAAATCATAGCTCACTCTAGTTTGAACCATATTTTGTGGATTGGAAAGTTTCAATCTCAAAAATTTGAACTTATAAATAGAAGAATTCCAAGATGTATACGGTGATTGTAGATATTTTACTAGTCGGTGTGGGACTAAATTCTCAATATTCTCCTACACATATGATAATACGTATCATACAGATCACATTCTTTTTAAATAGATAATTACCAATAATAAATAAATAAAAAAAAAGGAAATTTTTTCTTCAGAATGGATTAGGAGTAAAAATCTCATCACTGGAATCTTATTAATTCTTTTCCTTACTAATTTAATGTTCAAAATATCATTCCCATTATTCCAAAAATCACATCCGACCGCCAAAAACTCATTTCTACACTCATCAAACCAAGCACTAACTTATGAAAAGAAGATGAAATTTTGATTTAAAAAGCAGGAAAAGATTAGAATATACATGACAGCCATTCCCGACAAACATATCCAACCAGGTAAAATCCAAAACCCGAAGAACGATGGAAATTATGTGTTTCCATTATATCAATCAGTTCATGCACCTGAAAAGAAACAAGTTTTACTTTTGCTGTCTTCTTTTAACACAAACATGGCCTTATTCTCATGTCCCTCATCACTCACTATTATTATTTTAGGACTCATTAAGGGCATTCATAATTGGAAATATTAATGTACTCTAGATCTTTAGAAGGTGAGCTTTAGTGTGATGGTAAGGTTGTTCTATTGGCATTTAATCGCCATAAGTTGAAAATAGAAAAACAGCATTTACATGTTGCGGGGATAAGATTGTGAACATTCTGTCCCTACGCAGACCTATAGTAATGAAAACCTCATGCACTAAAACATCGTTTCTAATATACAATAGATCTTCCAATGACTGGTACAAGATAGATCTTCCAATGATACAGCTGGGACAAGCCTAGTTCATGATAGGTGGTCTGTAGGCCATTTTAAGGACAATAATGCTGAAGGCCAGTAGTACCTTTTCAGTTTACATATGGGCTGATGATTCCATGAAGAGATGCTATAGTGCTAGTGAATTAATGGGTATCAATTAGTCAGTTCGATCCGGTTCAAAATCAGTTTGGGAAAAACAAATCATTAAGAAATTTTCTATTTCGGTTTTTATCATGTTGGTTTAATAGGATCTTATTGGTCTATTATCTGGTTGTTAATTGGTTCGGTTTGGTTTTTTATTTGTATAGATAATAAAAAAAATTAGCTTAAGCTTTTTTTTGGCATGTATTATAAAATTAATTATATTATATATTATGACATATATGGTTATTTGGTATGATTTATAGTATATATTTATATTTTAAATAAATCTATATGATTTAAAATCTAAATATAAGTTAGGTGTTTATTATTTATAATTCATAATTTATTCTAATAAATGATTTATCATAAACATAAATATAAATTATACTGAAGAGAACCTTAATAGATTCTTATTGATCCACTATCGGTTTGATTTTAATTTTCTATATGTGTATTTAATAAAATATTAGTTTAATGAACTCTTAATGGTCCATTATTAGATTGGTTTTTTTTACTAAAAATAAAAAAAATTATTGGATTGGTTTAATTTCGATTCGGTTTCAGACTAATGGTTTGGTTTAACTCAGGTTTCCATTTCTTATTGGTGTCTGAAAACATAATCTAATTATGATTCAATAAGGTGTTGGTCAGATTCGTTTTGGGTGGTTTCAATTTGTTTTCACTGTGGGCCCAATTTTGACAGTCCTAGTGAGTCATACAGCACTTATCCTCACATTGTAATTAAGAGATGGTAGTGGTACTGAATCATAGTACTCATAGTACCACGACTCACTAAGGTGACAAGACTAAAGCCCAACGCAGCTATTATGGTGTATCACTTTAATGTCTATTTCAGATATTCAGAATTCATGTTTTGTTGGTTGGATGTGTGCTTGTAGGACCCACACATTAGAATTATTACTTTTTTTTTCTTATTACTAAGGTGGACCCACCACAAAAATAACCCCGAAAGTACTGGGGCCTATAGGGGAGGTGGGGTAGGGAGGGATGTAGACTCGATCACTTTGAGATGCTCATGTCGCCTATGCTGGTTGGGATGGAGTTAGGTTGCATTATGGTCAGATTCAGTGGCCTAGTTCAGAATTCAGATTCATGCATAGTGTAATTTATGGAGTTTTTGCGTTACGGTTGGATTCAGTGCCCGGGGGAAGTGGAAAGTTCTAGGGTGTGGACATGGTGAAATGCTTCTCATGATGTCTGTGAAGTTTTCATTTTAAAAATTAGTAGGTGGAGACATCTAAGTGGAGTGTAATCTATTAGGGCGATGTAGATAGAACCTGATCCCTATCTATATTTAATGGGTCCTATACACTTGTAGTGGGTTTCACGTGTCATTAATGGTATTGCAGTCAGAAATTGCCCTGTAGGTCTAAAGCAAATGAACCCTTCAATCAGGGAAAAGAAGTCAGAAGTGGTTGGGCTCGGGAGACATTTCGATACCGAAGTTAAGTCCAAGTACAAGCAGTTAAGAGCAAATACAATAATGAGCTCCAGTACTCATAGAGGGAACCGTACATTGAAAAACTAATGAATCTATTACTTTTGGGACTGCATATATTTATAGAATGGGGCATGCAGTGTGTAAGTTTGTGTTTATCTTGGTATGCATAAGGTAGACCACCAGCTATTTGCATCGAACGTTTGAGATACTTTCTAGTCCCAAAGTTTGAGTAAGAGTAGGGAACTAAAACGCGGATGGCCGAGTATGAACATTTCAGGATGACAGGTGTTGACAGGTGTCATCCGGTCCTTAAGTCCTCCAATGCATGGGAAGCTCGTCGAAGTAAGACATGATCAATCTGACCCCGAATATGTTGGGGAGGTTGGTGTCTTCGTGTTGTAGTACTTTTCTGGAGAAAGACCCCTAATAGGTGCAGAGTTGGATTAGCCAGCTCTGAAAATGGAGAGACAGTAGCTATATCTTCGCTGTCATATTCATAAGGGGTAGGCTATTTGGCAGCATAAGACTCGACCAACAAGGGACACCGAGTGCACTTGTGCTTTGCGTGGTTGGCCTCTTTATGCATTCTGCCACGTGTTAGCTTTGGATTGGTGGGATATATTTTCCCCCTAGCAAACGATGATTTGGTTCTTTGTAGCCTGCACTCGTAGTCTATTTGTTAGTTAATGTGGAACTAAACTCTCAGCATTATTTGATTATTACGGTTCAATCTAATTTTCAAAGTAAACTTTTCAACTATTTTGTAGAACTTTATTTTGTCATTTGATACTACCTATTTAAAATAAAAATTATTATGGTCAGATTCAATACCAAGTCTTAAAATAAGTAGAACGAAGACGGAGTATATTGTGTGTAACTTTAGTCACACAAGGAAGGATAATGAGGTGGTGAACATTCATGAGAGGGAGATACAACAAAGTCATCATTTTAGGTATCTAAATTCAATCATAAACAAAAAAGGTGATATAGACGATAATGTTTCATAGAGGATTAAAACAGGATGAATAAAGTAGAGAAGTGCATATGGAATGTTGTGTGATCAACGCATTCCTTTAAAACTTAAAGAAAAATTCCATAGGATAGTCATTCGACTGACTATGATGTATGGTGTTGAATGTTGAGCAGTCAAGAAGCATCATATAGATAAACTTAGTGTAGCTGAGATGAGAATATTGAGATATATTTGTGGCAAAATTAGGAAGGATAAGGTAAGGAATGATCGTATTAGAACTGATTTGGGAGTAACACCGACACATTATAAAGTACGAGAAAGTCGTTTGAGATGGTATGACCATGTTCTGCCATGTTTTATGGAGGCCATTAAATGCTCTCGTACGAAGGAGTGATTTGATTTAGATTGAAAGATTTAAAAGAACTAGGGGTAGACCTAAGATGACTCTAGGGGAGGTGAAGACGTATAGCTTAGGCCTTGCTTCAAGTATGACATCGAACAAAGCTGATTGGTGGACAAGAACCAATGTAGCCGACCCCATTTAGTTGGGATAAGGCCTCGTTGTTGTTGTTGTAGGGAAAATACTCGTATCTCCCCTGGACTATGGCCTAATTTCATCCCCTCCCAGTAGTTTTTGACAATTATGCGTACTATCCCTAATTTCAAAACCTTGTTACCGATAACTCTAGTTTATTAGCTGATTTATGTTAGTTGCTGACGTCATTACATCCTCAAAATTTTAAGGACAAATACCCTTAATGGGACAGTGAAGTTTCGTTGTTACCCTTTTTGGAATATGAACCGTCATCTTTGCCCTTAAATGTAAACAAACAAATAGGGATTTTTCCTCCTCCAACTCCATCTTCTTCAACAAGATATCTGCAATTGTGAGAAATAAAAAATGAAATATAATCAGAGATAAAAAAAAAATACGATTCCTTCCAAGCCACAATAAAAAGCTTCTCAAGAAGCTTCCAGAATGAAACCCAACACAACTCTTCTCAAGCACTTCTTGTATATTTTTTTTATCTCCTAACAGATCCGTTTGCAGATTGTAAATCCCCATCGAGATTTCAAGAATTCAAGGTAGAAGCGAACCAACTGATCCGCCTCACCATCTCTCCTCATTATCTTCTTTCTATCAAATGAGAGAATGCATCTAGGGATTCCCGAGCGGTTAAGTGAGACTCGGAATGGGGACCGGTAAATGAATCTGTTTTGATGAATTACCGTAAAATCGTAGGAGACAAAGCACACTAGACTTTATGTAAAATGCGGTTCCCAACCATCCCATTTTCTTCCTTGTCTGACAAACCCATCAGGCGAACAAGTAAGAGGTCTTTCGAGCCTTGGTCAAGCGGCTGAAGAGGCATAGTTGAACTTTTATGAAAAGTCAAACTATACGCCGAGGTTTGGAACACTTTACCACCTAAGCACCGAGCACCGTTCCAAAATGGAAAATAAAGCATGATAAGAAACATTTGCATTTTGTTTCATTGTTGCCTAATTCATTCTTGTGGGCAGAACGTAAGCCTCGCCCTATTCAAGAAAGTTTCCTTCCGAGAGGGGGGGGGGGCTATAACAGGTTTTGCTTTCTTTTCATGCCTCTTATTTGTTGCTGCTATTAGTTTTCAATTCTATCTCTCCCTTTCTTTTCCAGCATTTCTTTCTCTAATGGGGCTATTCAATATCTTCGACAAGTTCATCAATCTGATCACACCAATTTTATTAAACTTTGATTGAACTGGTCTCATTCAATATCTTTTTTGCTTTTTTTTATTAGGTCCTACTTGCAGGCCATTAATTGGCCGTTTGATCTGAGCTGCATCCTCATTATTTGCTTTAGAGGAAAAGAATAATATTGCAGGTTTTGGTTTCCTAGGATAAAATTTATAGTGAGAAGATCACGAAAGAGAAAAACCAGAAAGAGAAGGTCAGGAATGAAGAGAACAAAGAAGGAGAGGAGCTTGGTCAAGAGAGAGGGAGCCTCATTTAAAATAAATCAGGAAAAGGAGAAAGAGACGACGAGCAATAAAGAAGCAAAGAAAGAAAGAAAAAAAAAGAAAAAAAAGGAGTAGAATCGGTGAAGACGAGGCGTAGGAGAAGGAGAAAAAGGAAGTTAGGACTTTTGGAAAGGGAAAGCTCACAACATGGGGGGGGGGATTTTTCTTTTCAAAAGATCTGGAAAAAGCAAAGATTTGGTGAAGAAGGAGAAGCAAAGGAAAGAGTAAGAGAATGATACGAACCCGTATTAGAATGACTACTTCGAGGGTAGCCGGCCTCTTAGAAGAAGAAGATTAGAGAGGAAATTGATTTGTAATTGCTTGTATTCTATTCTTTTCTCTTCCTATTATATAATCTATTACAATTCTAGAAGATACCATTTCAATTACAATCCTACAATTATAACCTCTTCTATGCCATGTGTAGCATGATCATAACATTGTCGTCCCCATATACGAGATCCTTGTCCACAAGGTTCAGGTACAGACACAAACACTGGAAAGCATCAACCCATGATGACAAGTAGTACCACTCCCAAGCGAAACAAAAACAACTAAATATTGATCGTTCTTCTTCAGCCACTCCATTATTATCTGGAAGAGATCATTGTGACCGGACGGCTCTTGAACAAGAAGATCCACGGGTATAAATTTCTTCCATACCAAAGAACATGCATAATCCATATACTGATCGTCAATAGCTAGGAAAGTTTTGATCAAGATGAAGCTCCAAGACCGGTCCATGTCACTGATGCCATTGGAATAGGAGATAAGAAATGGACGGCTCAAAATACTTGGCTTCTTATAAGTGTTTTGAATTAAGAATGAGAAAGTTGTTGTTCCAATACAAAAGAAATGGATGGCTGGGATGTTGAGTGAGGAAGCTACTATGGGGGCCCAATGTTGGATGAAGTCGTAGATCAGTGAATGGGGTTTTAAGGGTTTAAGGAGATGAGTAAAGATTTGTGGGGCCATGTCTTACTCTAAGGAAGTGAAGTGATACCAATGGAGGAAGTAAAATTAATTGCAGAGAGGGCTAATTGTAGAGGGAAAAAATGATTTCACGTGGCCCATATTTCTACCACGTACACGGTCATGCAATGAAGTTGATGGTGATATTTTCTACATTCCAGATAAGCTAGATTTCTCACCCAAAATGTCATCCCTATCTCCAGTAAAAATGCTTTCAATTCACTGACTCCATAAGCAACCGAAAATCCAACCAGCCTCATGTCGTTTGTACAAAGCCTCAACAAGAGAGATGCGACAATGACACCCAAGAGTTGAGCTACCCAGTATAGGAAGGCCAGGAGGATGGAGATCCGATCACCTATGAGTTCACCGCAAGGTAACAGAATCTGTATTCGTCTCAACAACTTTGACGAACATATTTTTCTTTTTCCGTTTCTTGTGCCTCCTCCAAAAAAACCAAAGGTCCATAACACGCAAACAGAGTGATTGAAAGGGATCGATGTTAACAAGAAAGGATGACCCGGTTGAGTTCAGGAAGAAAGCAAGATTAATCATGATTTGGGTCATTTCAGGGTAGAATGCTCCTTGAGAAGGAACTGTAGACTCGTATGCATCAGCATTGCAAGGGACTTCTAGCTTTATGAGGTTTGCCAGATTTGCTTTCAGCAACGGCTTCTGTAGATTGAGCAGAATGAAAGCACAAATTATTGCAAGGACCACTTCAATGCTGAGAATAGAAGAATACACAGTTTGGGGGAACAGATGAAACAGTTTCACCACCTCTAATTCCTCCACCCTCAGCGCTTCAAGGTTGACTTGTGAACCCAAGCTGGTCCTAACCAGAACACTGATGTCCTTCAGCCTTACCCTTGTCTTCTCGAATAGTTCATCCAATGCCCCGAACATCACAATCAACGCCTCTACCCTCCCTTCCTTCATCGTCGTGCAGTTCTCTGGAGACATTACAACTTTGGGTTTGTTCGATTTGTATGCGATTCCAAAACATAGCTCATCCAAGAACACGGCGTCCATCGGTTGATCCCTCTTGTCCATGGAAATTCTGAACCCTTTTGAGATCGATCGAACAATTCTGCAAGGTCTCTGCTCCTTCCACTTAGCATCGTTAAAACTGAAGATTCCATTGTGGAGATCTCTGTAGTTTATCTTGCGATCGATCAAAACCTGGAAGATGCCCAGCTTATGGGAGTTGTCACATATTTGGTCAGCGACAATAGAACTATGATTTGATTCAAGGATGTACCGCATCTGACTTACAACATCAGAGTCATCTGCTTGATCCATGACCGAGAGGGTAGCATGACCAAGTCTGAGCCGTTCTGAGAGTGGCAGTGGGGGTTTTAATCCAACCCACAACTCAGTATTTGGCTGATCATCATTGGTCGAGGCATACACTAGAAGAAAAAGTTATCGACGCTTGCAGTGAGATGGCTCTGTCCCATACATCTCAGCTCTCTGCCTAGATTTCACCATAACTGGCAACCTTGTCTCCATCAATGTTGATGTCGATGTCGCAGATGTCTTCGAAGCAACAGAAGTTCGAACCATTTCAAGTTGTAGAGACAAGAGCTTCTCAACAATGGAGAGGTCTTTTGCCAGAGGTGGATCCTTCCCTGGTAAGTAGAATCTAGTGGTTGGACTGTGATGGAAGGAAGAAATCAAGGGTTGTGTATGGGTTTTGATTAAGGCTTGAGGTTGGGATTGTGGTTGAGTTCGGGGAACAGGGGATTGTGGAAGGGGATTGGCCGCAAGAACAGGGGGTTGTGGAAGGGGATTGGCTGTGGGCAGTCTGATTGGAGTTGAGATTGAGGAAGAAACCATAGGTAGCGATGGGTTCACAGGAAGCTTCAGAGGGTTGGTGGTCGGACTGGGGTGGGTTGACAGAGGATTAAGGGTTGGGGTTGAAACTGAGATTGAAGTTGGGAAGGCTGAGACTGGGTTTGATGTGGGTATCGGCACTGGTGAAAAACGGCGAAGGAGATCAAAGTGGACTGAGGTGAAGCAAGAAGGGTAACCAGTGGGTTGGGTGGTTGATCGCAGAGGGTTGGGAACTACTACAATGTTGGTTGTGGGTAGAGAGGGAGCAACGGCACTTTGCAGTTGCAGAGGTTTGTCGATCTTCTCCTCCATGGATGTCAAGAGCCGAGAGAGCTCAGTGAGAGTCTGTCGTTGTAAATCCATTGATGCTTGAAAAGGGTCCATGGAGATCTCTCAATGAAAGCACCAATGATACGAACCCGTATCAGAATGACTACTTCGAGGGTAGCCGGCCTCTTAGAAGAAGAAGATTAGAGAGGAAATTGGTTTGTAATTGCTTGTATTCTATTCTTTTCTCTTCCTATTATATAACCTATTACAATTCTAGAAGACACCATTTCAGTTACAATCCTACGGTTATAACCTCTTCTATGCCATGTGTAGCATGATCATAACAGAGAAGCAGAAAAAAAAAAAAAAAAAAAAAGAACAAGAAGAAGAAGAAAGAAAAGCAATCGATTCAGTAATCAAGCTTTTCTTTAATTGGTCAATCCATCGACAAGGTTTTTCTCAAATTTTTTGGATTTCACCGGCAGTTTGGCAATCATGCTTCTCTTCAATTAGTCAGTCCATCGACAAGGTTTTTCTTAGATTTTTTTGGATTTCTCTGGCGGCAGCTCTCCTCCATTGATTCACTCATTGACCGTGGCGAGAGTAATTAGCGACGTTCTCAACATGTTTTCCCCTAACACTAAATTCAAAGTCCATTACGGATCAAAACGGGTTGCATTCTTCCATTATTCCCCTATTGATATCTTCTCAGTTCATTTACCTCCTTTAGTTCTGGAATTCAATGGCCACATTTAACAAAGATTGGTCCAAAAACGAGGTAAAAGAGGCATGACATAGAAATCAAATACCTCCGAACCAAAGGAGTGGGTTTATGATCATTGTGCTCAAATGACTTCCTTGGCTCGAATCCAAGTACCTCCCAGCTCCATTTCTTCTAGTCTGCTATTATTGTATTCCCAAACCCTAGATGATGATTAAAAGAAGAGCTACTGGTTGCCGAGGGTGATGCTCGCCAGAGGTACTCACTGGAAATTGTTTGCCAGACCAAATGGATGTGGAGATATGTTTGTTGGAATCAATGTTTGGGAATGAGAGATTTGATATAAGGGAGGTTAAACTTATCATTTCAACCCTTATTGATCCTAAACCCATCAAGGATAAAGCTGTCTTTTTAATTTTAAGGTTAACACCATCAGTTAAATGAGAGTGGCTGTAATTGACGGAAACTACTGGGAGGGGATTGGAATTAGGCCATAGTACAAAGGAGGCTGAGTAATATCCCCAAGTTATAAAATCAATAGAGGTTGGTCAGTGATTTAGATCTCTTACCTCAGATTGTTTGAGCATGAAATAAGTTGCAATGTGGTAAGATATAGATCTACTCTACTAAGCTGAGTTGGGTGATCCTCATCCACCCATAGAACCCGCACCGATGTGCCCAAAGTACATTCATATGTTAGAAAAATAAGGATAACTTCATTTGCATTGCCCCATGGAGATAAGTTTATCTACACAATCTCAATCGTATGGGATTATTTGGCTATTTTAACCATTGTGGATAAATATATGTATGTTTGGATTAACCACTTGTCAAATTCAAACATAATTCAATTAAATACCCTCCCATATATTCTCATATATCTTTGTATATAAGCAACTTCCATCTCTGCTTATTTTATCCTCTCATAGTCCATAAATTTTCAAAGCTTTATTTACCAATTAGCAGTGTTCATTTAGGCTTAAACTTGACATGTAAACAAAGGACATTAGGATCTATCCTTCAATAGATTCTTGGATTTCCATCAAATCTGCCACATGGTAGAATTAAGATAAGCTTATCTCAACGAGTTTTGAGGAAACCTTTGTGTTGAGTCACATTGTGGTTGTCGTTGTTGTCAATACATTGTGTTATTTGTCCAACACACAGTGCTAGTCAATGGTGAGGTACATCGTTCAGTTAGTGGCAGTGACATGGTGAGTCACGTGTAGCTGTAGCACTGACCGAGCAATGTTAGATGTGTCAGACACAGTGTTAGTGAGAAAGCAGAGCAGTGACAGTGTGAGATTACATCTTCTACGCATGTGTGGCAATGTTCGAAAGTGTGTAACAGTGATCTATAGTGACCTGGAAGAGTTGACAACAAGGTGACAGGGTTCACAATGAGTAAACTGGGTTTCAAAAGAACTACAGTGATCGAACATCGTTGGTCATGCTTACATAGATGTTTACAGATGCTTATATGTAATGATATATAGTTTTGCATTGAGTTGACTGGGTCTGGCAATTGAGTTAACTAGGTTTTAAACCGTACACCAATCAATAAACCCTTCATGGTTTCAACAGTGTTCTAAAGTGAATATATATGTTCTTTTGATGTGTGGGAGCATCACAGTAGATGTGGTCACAGTTTCGTGGATAAATTCCAAGTTTTGTTTGAAACTTTTCAGTTTGAGGCAGATTTGATGGGCCCTATAATCATTTCTTGAAAATCACTAAACAAGAAACATGTAGAGCATCGAGTTATCTTCACAACACATCACGTTACTCAATTCCGATGTCGTATGACGAAGCAATGGTTAGTTTTGTGGATCCGCATCCTCTCCTCCCAGCAACTCTGGGAGGACGATGGCAACCCTATTCGGATGGCCAACACGTGGCTCTCGGTGAATCCAAGACCCACGTTCAAGCCGACACCCCCTGTCGGCTTGGCTTGTTGGCTGGGGTGTTGGCTTGAACGTGGGTCTCTGATTCACCGAGAGCCATGTGTCGGCCATCCGAACAGGATTGCCACCTTCCTCCCAGAATCGCTGGGAAGAGACGATGTGAATCCTAGTTTTGTGACAACACGTAGAAAAGTCTCAAAAATCCAAGTTTTACATGCTCTCTGGTGGATTTTTTTTTTGTCACAAGGGTTTTAATGCCATAATTCTTAAATAGTTGAGGTTCTTCAGTAAATAAAAGAGCCAGTTGGGCGTCTTTATTAAGAGGTTTTCAAAAGTCCATATCGTACAGTTGCAGTTAATCTAGGGTTGTCGTTATACGAATCTGAAGGCGCATGAAAATGCGTGCTCAAAAGTCGCTGGCAGCAACACACGAGATTCGTGAGCTCGTGTTATGAATAGATGGCGCACCAAAGCATGATACGTCATGCTTCACATGATGAACTTCTTTAAATAAAGAAAAAATTTTATCTACACCCCATCAAAGATTGTTAACATCATCTACACCCACAAGAATGTAGAAACATCACATAGGTCCCAAAACTTTGCTGTGGTAATCAAAGAAGTCCACTCTGTCAATTGATTCCCGTTAAATGTTGACGTCAGCTGAAATAAAATTTTCCATGGACAATACTACCCTTAGAGTAAAGAGAAGGAAAATGAAAAATGGGGTTCTCGAGAGAAAGGAATCGACGACAACCATTAGTTTCAGTGCTTCTCCAATTATTTTCGCTGCAAATTCTTTCATGTCGTCGTCGACCGGCGACACAGATAGTAAGCAGCCTTCCTCATCCTTGACGTTTCAGATTACGAATCTCTCTCAGGTTTCCTCTGCTGGTCGGCCTCCTCTGAGTTCTTCTTCATTGAAGAGGAAGTGCAGCTCCTCCGACGACGTCGCTGGTAAATGCGGAACCTCTTCTGGCCGTTGCCATTGCTCGAAGCGGAGGTTTGTTTTCTCCTTTCTCTTTTGTGATCTTATGGGTTATTGTAGAAAATTTGTAAAACCATGAAAGAAAGGGGCTAAATCTGTTACAATCTGATAAAACAGGAAATCGAGGGTAAACAAAGTGGTCAGAGTCCCTGCAATCAGCTTGAAGATGGCCGATATCCCAACCGACGTGTACTCATGGAGGAAGTACGGACATAAACCAATAAAAGGATCCCCACATCCAAGGTTTGTAAAATCTTCTGCTCAAATCACTCTTTCGTCCTCTGTTTTAGTGTTCCTTTTGAGTTCTGGTGGCATCTGATACCTGAAATATAAATCTTAGATCTCTAATTTACTATGATTAGCATCCTGTTCTTTCGTTTTCTTCCCCATTTGTGGCTATTTGATGGTGTTCTTATTCTGGTTGGTTGCTTATGGGATTTCTCATGGGTTATTACAAGTGCAGTACCGTGAGTGATTAGAAGAAGAAGAAGGGAGGGGTTACTCACAAGTGCAGAATGTGAGGAAGAAGAAGAGAAGGGAAATGAGGGGTAAAACTGTATTTCAATAATTTTAGTGATTTCCGTCAGTGAAGTGGACCTAGGTGATGTTTCTGCAATCTTATGGGTGTAGATGATGTTAACAATCCTTGATGGGATATAGATGAAATTTTTTCTTAAATAAATTATAGTGATGTTCCAATATGTCAAGGGTGCGCGTACAATGTCAACAAGATGCTATTTAGTTTGCTTGTGTTCAACCCACAAATACGAAACCGCGTCAGGGGCGATTAGCCAATCTGACAGCCCATGTTCCACCCGCCTTTTTTAGGCCTTATGCCTATATGAAGGTGTTGAGATATATTTGGATTTTTCATTTTTTTTTTCTTTTTAAAGAAGCTGTTTTGAAGGATCTGGAGCATCTTATTGCTTCTATTATTCCCAAATCAATGGCTCTGAATATTTTGACCATTAAAAGGCCTATATAAACCCGATTTGATCTTAGTTTTTTACAATAGTTTTGTTTTTCAAAACAGATCATAAATAACCAATCCAGAGGAGCAGAGGAAGAGTAAAAGTAAGGTTCTTGGTGTAAAAATCTACTTTGATCATTATAAATACAATCTTGTTAATCTGAGGGCATACGAGTCAAATTTTTGCGTCATAGAAGGGCTATTGGTGGAGATACTTGGGTGGAGGTAACTCATGTGGAGGTGACTTGTTCATGCAACTCCCTGTATTTTTGGTTCATGGTTTAGTAAATTGTTGAAAAACTTAGATGATCTATGTAATTGGGGATGAAAGTTGTTTCTATCAGTTTTACATTGAATATTGTAATTACCGATCAAGTTAGGGCTTGTTAGGTTGTTGCACAAATCGAAACAGTGATTATGATTCCTAGACTGTTAGTGTAGTAAAAACATTGTTAGAGAATATTGAGTAGATACAAAACTAGGTTAGGTCATTGTTCTATGGACATAATCTTTCACACACTGTAGAGGTGAATATGTATACCTATGTTGTGTGATTGTTTACTACAATGGATATTGGAGTGCTTGGCTTGCAGTGTGGGAATGACACACTTGGTAAACCTGACTACAATCTAATTGTTGTGAGGTAGGGTGCATATACTATTTGTGTGGTATAGTTGAATGTGGACTAATAGTTAAGGTTTCAAGTTGCTTGACAAAGAAGGGGGTTTACTTATGCCGAAAGTTTGGGCCCCTCCCCCTCTTTCATTGGCCGTTTGGAAACAACAATTCGTATCAGAGTTAGTTCTGTAGAGGGAGTCTAAGCGACTCATGAGAGACCTTAGATTTTGTGATGGTTGGAGGAAAGATATACCTATCCCCAGCAATGAGGAGCCTGAAGCAGTAATTGACCTAGAGGGAGAAATATTTTGTGCATTAGAAACCTTCAAGAATGAGAGAAAGAAAAACATGCAGATTAACACACAACTTGAAAAGCAAATGGAAAAGTTGGGCAACTACAATTATTGAGGTGTTAAAATTACAGGTTAAAGATTCGAAAAAAAAGTTATTGAGAGCTGAAAAACATAATGCGATCATCCTAAATCTGAGAGCTCAGGTGAAAGAATTTAATTACTTAGTGGAAACTCTTAAATAACAATCAACCCCTACATGATTTAAATAGCATTTTGAGGTGTATATACATGTTTTCCAGTGCAAGTGGCCACATTTCATGTTTCGTTTGGAACTTTTTATCATGTGGCAGTTTTGGTGGGCTCCATTACAGTTTCGCGTAAAGCATTAAACATAAAACACATAGAGCATCGAGTTATCTTTACAACATATTTCGCGTCACTCAATTGTAATATCGTATGGCAATGCATCATTTGCAACGTCGTATGGCAAAGCTAAGTTTTACAAGTTCTCGGTGATAGGAGTTTCAGCGCCATAATTCTCATATAGTTGAGGTCCTTCGGTGCATATAAGAAAGTCAGTTGGGTGGCTTTATGAATCAAGATATATTTTAGAAGTCTAGATTATATACGGTTGCAATTAGACTCTGTCATCATTATATAGATCTAACGCATGAAAATGCACGCTCGAAGGCGCTAGCGGTGAAGCACGAGATTGGTGCACTCGTGTTATGATTGGATGGCACACCGAACTGCAGTACGTCGCTTTTCACGTGATGAACTTCTTTAAATAAATTAAAATGATGTTCCACTTCAACAGGATGTTTTTTCGTTTGTTTATGTTCAACTCGCAAATACGAAATCGCGTCAGGCGCGATTAGCCGACCTAATGATCCGAATTTTACCCGCCTTTTAAGGCATGATCTGACGGCCTATATCGCCAGAACTAATATATTTTCATATATTTTTTTATTTTAGCATTTTAAAGATGTTGTTTTTGAAGGATCTTGAGGACTCCAAGTGTAACACCCATACCCAAAATTCTGCGTTAAATATGAATTTTGATCGATGACGGGTCTTACCATAACTGACAGCAAAGATTTTCGGAGCTAACTTAGTATGAGATGGCTTAAACCTTTTAGGTAACTACACTCTACCTAGAGTGTTAATCCCGATTAGTAACATGAACATAACCTCAAACCTAATTTTGACTAGAGTGATTTGCATAATGAACTATAAGGGTAGTTCTGTAATTTTTCATCTCTAGAAAATATTCTCCCAAATAAACTGAGTTCATGAATAATGCATGATATAACTCGTAGAAAATACCGACCTTGTTGTTTAGGAAGATTTGATGTCATTTAGTATTATTGGGTGACATTTAGACAATTAGGTGCCGTTTAGCACCAGTGTAGCACATCATGCGCATGGTGACATTTAGAATAGGACAAATTCTAGACTCAAGTTAGGGAATCTTACCTATAGTAGTATGAGACCCACATGGAAAATTTTGATGATGACCCGATGGTGGTTGATAGATAATCTATAAAAACACCTTGCATATAAACCCTACGATACTAGGGAGTGCCTTCTACCTAGATAGCTAGATATGAATTTCTTAAGTTATATCTGTAAAATCTTTTTCTGATTTTATTATTATGGGTAACATTATCTTACTTGTCTATTTTGACTGGTGGGAATCCAATCAAGGTTGATTGATTATCCCTTTCCAAATATAAATCAAATCTATAGTCTCTGTAGGGTCCCTATAGTCTCTCTTTGTGTGAAAACAAAAGGACCCATACCTAAGTGAGATGAGACTGTAGAAGATCTCTGCAGGGAATCAGACTAGAAAAAATGACAAAAAACAATCTTCTACTAAAATGTATGTCCTATCTCTTTTAATTGATTGTGTTATTACTCAGATGTATTTTATATTCCATATGGGATTCATTGAAATGAAGTTTCTTTGGATTGATAAAAATCCTACAGTGGTATCAGAGTGATCCCATATGAATTTAAAATCATTGAGTATTGAAACATGAAGAAAATTCTTCTTAATTTTCATTTGAATTTTTGATAAAAAAAGGAGAAATTTAAATAATCAGATAATTTTTCGACCGTCAAAATTACATGAAAAATATACCAATTTGTAGATCTCCCTGAGACGGTCATGGCGATATAAAAATCGCCGTCACCGGCCGCCGGACGCGCCGGCCAAAGAGGAGAGTGAGATCCACTCGACAAATTAAAAAAAAAAAAAAAAGAGTGGGCGACTGGGTTGAACCGAGACCGACCCGACGTCTGAACCTCTTACCAGGTAATCTGGGTCGGCTAAACCCGATCCGAATTGAGCCGACCCGTTTAGCCCGATTCGGGTTAATCCGAACCAAACAGGGTGAAGTCAGGTCAAACCTAATCGAACCATGGCCCGGATAGACGAAAAATGGATTAACCCGACCCGGATAGGGGGGGGGGGAACACGGGTTCAACCCGACCCATATTGTGACCCGCCCGGATAAGTGCAAATGGGTCAAAAACGGCCCGATTTTGTGATCACAACACATACAGAATTAAACGGGTTATATGACCCGAACTGGGTGGGTCAACACGACCCGAATTTTGGTCCGACCCGAATAAGGGGTGAAAATGGGTCAATCCGACCCAAATTTCAGGACCGGGGTTTATTAAATCGAACCGAAAATCGGTTCAGGCTTTGGGCCCTGTTTGGATCACAGGCAAGTGATCCCACGCGTCGACTTTAATCGACACGTGAGGGCGCGTTACAGGTCCGATTGACCTGAAATTTTTTCCGTTGAATTAATTTTTTATTATCTTCATTCTGGTATATCTGTAGTGTCATTTGTGGAATCCCAAAACTATAATAATTGGATAAAAGTTAGTTTTGAGAGTATTTTATAAGATTTTTTTTATAATTTTAAATGATGAGATGATTACCAGATGAGTAATGTGCATGTTTATATTGGTTTGTTAAGATATAATTTCTTTTTCAATATTTGAATCATATTCTATATGACTACATATCAGAATTTACAGATATAATTGTGTAATAGAGTAAAACCCACCAAAGTGGCACACCTACTGCATGATTATGTCTGTAAATTCAAGAATTTTATTTTATACAAAAAGTAGTCAAGCCTGATGATGCACACCCAAAGGTGGCATTGTCTAGTTATGTTAGTAGCATGCACTCACTGATTAAGGATAATCGGCTAAGGATTTTTTCATTCACCCAAAGGTGATGAAATCTTCTGAAGTCATCATTCCTTGACGGTTTTACCTGGATATCTAAGAGGACCAGTGCATGCTTATCCCAAAGGATAAATGTGTAGTGCGGTTGACTCTTAAGAAAAAAAATTATTTTAAGGATGTTCGATTGAGGATTTTTCAATCACCCAAAGGTGATGAAATTTTATCGAAGCCATCATTCCTTGGCGGTTCAGCCTGGATATCTAAGAGGACCAGTACATGCTTATCCCAAAGGATAAGTGTGTAGTGTGGTTGACTCTTAGGAAGGGAAAATGCTTCACCTCCATTCTGATTCACCTCTTATTTATTTATTCTACTGTTGGATATATTAATTGCATACATGTTTTTAAATGTAAACTCATATAGTAATTTTCATCTCAGGATGTCGATACCTGTAAATGTATTAGCCTCTTTACCTATGTTGACTGGTTCTAATTACCAAAAATGCTATGAGACAGTAGAAACCCAACTCAGCATGTTAGATATGGATTTAGCTCTTAGAGAGGAGAAACCTGCTCCTATCACTCCTGAGAGCTCTCCTAATCAGATTCTAAAAATGGAGATGTGGGAAGCTTCTAATAGAAAATCTCTAATCTTGATGAAAAATTTCGTTTCTGAATCTCTTCGTGGTAGTCTCCAATGGAAGATACTGCAAAAAAATATATGACAGAGATACAGACGAAATTTAATGTGACAAATAAAAGTCTCAAAATTAGTCTGATGGCAGCTCTAACTAGAGCAAGATTTGATTCAAATAACAGTATTTGAGAACACATACTCGAATTGATTGCAAAAAGGGAAAGACTAAAGGGACTGGAAACCTCTTTGGATGATGATTTTCTGATTTATCTTGCCCTGACTTCTCTCCCAAATGAATATAGTCAGGTTCATGTATCTTACAATACTCAGAAAGACAATTGGAGTTTGGACGATTTGATTTTCTTTTTCTCTCAAGAAGATGATAGATTGAAAAAGAAAAAACCTGAAAGTACAAATTTGGTTCAGCACACAAACCTTTTCCTAAAAAGGGAAAGGGAATTGGAGGTGTTGGACCTCAGAAGAAGAAAAAGTTTTTCAAGAAGGGAAATGAAAAACCCTATGATAAATCATATACCTTAAAAGGAAATGATGACAAGAAAGACTTGAATGGCGTGGAGTGCTTCTGGTGTAAAAAGAAGGGATACATGAAGAAAGACTATCGAGGCAGGCAGACCAGGTTGAATAAGCAGAAAGAATCTGGTACTCATCTATCTCTAGTATGTTTTGAGTCTTTTCTAGTTGATGCTCATGTAGATTCCTGATGGATTGACTCTGGGTCATCCATTCATGTTACTCATTCCTTGCAGGGATTTCTAAGCCGCAGAGCACCAAGCAGGGATGAGGTTAGTGTGTTCATAGGGAACGGTGTGAGAGTTGCAGTGGAGGCTATTGGAGTAGTTAGACTGTTTCTGACTTCAGAAATTTTTATAGATTTGGAAGACACAGTATATGTTCCCTCAATGAAGAAGAATCTGATTTTTGTGTCAAGACTAGTAAATAATGGATACAGTTTGAGTTTTAATAAGAATGATTTTGATTTCTGTCTGAATTCTTCTGTAGTTGGAAATGGAATGGTAGTGAATGGTTTATATCAATTGAATTTAGCACCTTCTATGGTTTTGAATGTGTCTTCTAAACGTCCTATGCTGGATGAGTCATCCTCTACTCTTTGACACAGGCGCTTAGGACATATTTCAGTGGAGTGTATAAAAAGACTTATCATTGATGGAATTCTGAAACCTTTACAATTTGATGATATGCTTGTCTGTGTGGACTGTATCAAGGGAAAAATGATTAGAAACAGGAAGAAGAAGTCGATTTGCAGCAATGATTTATTGGAACTGATTCATATTGACATCAGTGATCCTTTTCCCTCTCCTTCCATTGGAGGTCATCGATATTTTATTACATTTATTAATGATTATTCAAGATATGGTTATGTCTACCTATTGGCTGACAAATTTAGTTCACTGGATGTCTTTAAGATCTACAAAATGGAAGTGGAGAATTTTTTATCAAAAATGATTAAAGTTGTTAGATCAGATCGAGGAGGTGAATATTATGGTAAGCCAGGTGATTCTACTCAACACCTTGGTATTTTTACCAAGTTCTTACAAGAGCATGGTATTATTGCCCAATATTCCATGCTAGGAACCCCTCAACAAAATGGAGTTTTCGAAAGAAGGAATAGGACTCTAAAAGACATGATGAGAAGTATGATTAGTAACACCAATCTTCCAGATTTTCTGTGGGGGGAAGCTCTGAAAACTGTCACTTACATACTCAATAGAGTGCCAAGTAAATATGTTCTCAAAACACATTTTGAGCTATGGACTGGTAGAAAATCGAGCTTGAATCATCTACATGTTTGGGGATGTAGAACAGAAGCCAGATTATATAATCCTCATGAAAAATTTATGGATCCAAGGACAGTCAGTTGCCATTTTGTTGGGTATCCTACTAGATCCAAGGGATTTAGATTTTACTGTCCCAATTCTACCAATCGGATAGTTGAGACTGTTTATGACAAGTTCTTTGAAGACTCCTGTGAATTAGTAGAACCAAGAAGCTTGGAATTTGATTAAATCCTTGTATTTCCTAATTCAGTTATTCTCAGCCCTATTGTGCCTACTGTTATGCATCCCTTGGTCCCACCAATGACAGAGCACATTACGGGGATTGAGGTCCCTGATCCACCTACGGCACCAGTGTTGATTACAGAACCTGAAGAGATGGTCAGGAGATCTACTAGACAACGCAAGAGTGCTATTTCTTCTGACTACATTCTATACTTGACTGAAGGAGAATTTGAAATTGGTCAAGCAATGAATCCCTCTAGTTTTGAGGATGCCATGAATAGTTCTAATGCACCAAAATGGTTGGAAGCTATGAAAGATAAATTGTCATCCATGGTTAACAACGGTGTTTGGACACTTGTAGATTTACCTAATTCTTGTAAACCTATATGCTCCAAATGGATTTTCAAGACTAAGTGTGACTCTAGGGGAAGTATTGAGCGCTACAAGGCCAGACTAGTAGCTAAGGGATTCACATAGAGAGAGGGAGTTGACTTCAATGAGACATTTTCTCCAGTCTCCTCGAAGAATTTCTTCAGAGTTATTATGGCACTTGTGGCTCATTATGATCTAGAATTACATCAAATGGATGTCAAAACAGCCTTTTTGAATGGAGACTTGATTGAGGAAGTTTACATGCGACAACCAGAAGGTCTTGAGGTACAAGGCAATGAAGGAATGGTTTGTAAGCTCAACAAATCCATTTATGGTCTCAAACAAGCTTCAAGACAATGATATCTAAAGTTCCACCAGATTATATCTTCTTTTGGTTTTGTTGAGAGTGCTATTGATCAATGCATTTATCACAAATCAGTAGGAGCAAGTTCATTTTTCTGGTGTTGTATGTAGATGACATTTTACTTGCCAGTAGTGATTTGGATTTACTTGCAAAGACCAATCAATTTCTGTCAGAGAACTTTGAAACGAAAGATATGGGTGAGGGTTCTTTTGTCCTGGGTATTGAAATCAGTCATAACAGAAGGCGTAGACTATTGAGACTATCTCAAAGGGCTTATATTGATCATGTACTCAAGAGATTCAATATGTCAAATTGTTCAGCTGGTGAGGCACCCATCAGCAGGGGAGACAAGTAAAACAAGACCCAGTGCCCTCGGAATGAGATTGAAAGAAGATCTATGACTGATAAGCCTTATGCATCTGCAGTAGGGAGCCTTATGTATGCACATGTCTGCACTCGCCCTGATATCACTTTTGCAATAAGTGTTTTGGGACGTTTTCAGTTAAATGTAGGTTTGGCTCACTGGACAGCTGTGAAGAAAGTCTTGCGATATTTACAGAGGACAAAAGATTATATGCTTCCCTATGGCAGCAATGATACCCTTGAGATTGTGGGTTATTCTGATGCAGATTACAGCGGATGACCTGATGACAGGAAATCTACTTCATGATACATCTTTATGATGGCTGGAGGAACTATTTCCTGGAAAAGTGTGAAGCAAACAATTTTAATATCTTCTACTATGGAGGCAGAGGTCGTGGCATTGTTCGAAGCCACGAAGCAGACAATCTAGCTGAGGAATTTCATTTCTGGTCTGAAGACTGTGGACATTATCTCTAGATCATTATTAGTGTATTGTGATAATCAATCAGTTATATCTTTCTCTAAAAATAATCAGAGGACTGGTGCTTCAAAGCACATTGATATCAAGTATCTGTTAATAAAGAAAAAGTTGATGATAACCACATCATTGTAGAAAAGATCTCGACGGTAGATATGGTTGCTGATTCATTGACAAAAGCTCTACTAGTGGGAATCTTCAAAGATCATGTTTCATGCATGGGCATAGTTGAATCTTTTGATCTAATTTTGTAAAATCATATATTTACATTGATACTTGATTGTATTATTTTGTCTGTGCTTTTATGGACATAGTGATTTATACAATTGTTTCTTTTCATGATTTAGCATTTGCACTCTTGCTAGTCTGAATGAAAGCTTTATTTAATTTGCCAGAATACAAAAGACAGTATTAAGCCAGGACACAAAAGGCAGTATTAAGCCAAGTCTCAAAAAGGCAGTATTAAAGTCAAGTTTCAGAGACGGTAAGCCAAGGTCAAAATAAACAAGGAGACTTATGTTCGTAATAACAGAAAGTTGTATGTCGATTAATTGAGGTGTATCTTCTACTGTTGTTCAACATTAGTCTGCTTGTTAGAAGGTATGAGGTTTGAGATAATCCGGTTTTTAATTAATGGTTTCCATGGTCACACTAGTTTTTAATAGTCTTGTAGAATAATGTAACCCAAGTGGGAGATTATAAATTTTTTTTTTTGATTTTATTATTATGGGTAATATTATCTTACTTGCTTATTTTGACTGGTGGAAATCCAATAAAGATTGATTGATTATCCCTTTTCAAATATAAATCAAATCTATCCCATTATGGGATTGGGATAGATTTGAATTCTAAATCATTATAAATATGAAGCAGGGTCCCTATAGTCTCTCTCTGCGTGAAAACAAAAGGACCCATACCTAAGGAGAGGAGACTGTAGAAGATCTCATGCAGGGAATCAGGCTAAAAGAATAGGGCGAAAAATAATCTTCTACTAAAAGGTTTGTCCTATCTCTTTTAATTGATTGTGTTATTACTTGGATGTATTTTACATTCCATATGGGATTCATTGAAATGAAGTTTCTTTGGATTGATAAAAATCCTACAACATCATCTCTTAGAAAGATTCCATATGGCGAGAGAGAGAGAGAGAGAGAGAGAGAGAGAGAGAGAGAGAGAGAGAGAGAGAGAGTAGGAGAAGTAACTTGAAGTGAAAGACTTCCTCCAAGTAGTAGTAGGCCGCCATGTGACATTAGGTGGGATCTAATAGCTTTAAGAGTAGTTGTAGTCCATCTTTACAAGGCAACCTTAGTAAGACTTTAACTTGGATTATACCTAAATAACTTTAGGTTTTTACTAAGAGAGAGTTAGATTAACTTAAACTCGTTCATGTAGAAGGCAACCAAATAAACCATCATTTTGAGAGAGTTGGGAGAAGGTACCACTATTAAAGAATTTCCCAAGACATACACTACCAATGGAAATGTCGATGTCAAAGCTAAGGTATGTTCTCATCCATCCTATTGGTTATAATCTTCAATACTATAATTCCTTTGAGATTCACCCATCTCCAAAAGGTAAGGACACTCTTCTCTAATGGATCCAAATCGTCTTCTCCCTGAGATTCGGGAGGAGGGGTGGCGACCCTACTGGATGATCGCCATGTGGAGGTTGGATGAATCTGACCCCTCCGTTCGGGCAGACAAGCCGAGCCGACAAGAGAGTGTCAGCTCGAACGGAGGGGTCGGATTCATCCGACCTCCACATGGCGACCATCCAGTGGGGTCACCGCGTCTCCTCCCTGAAGTACAGGGAGGAGATGATTTGAATCCCTTCTCTAATAGCCTTTAATGGCCAAATAAGAAAGTAAGTGAACGTTATCCGGAATTCAAGGAGGATGATGGACAACACTCCTACAGATCTGGTCTGTTCTGAAACCC
Source organism: Protea cynaroides (assembly GCA_028583415.1). Lineage (NCBI taxonomy): Eukaryota > Viridiplantae > Streptophyta > Magnoliopsida > Proteales > Proteaceae > Protea > Protea cynaroides. Next base: position 31,026,593 of record CM053271.1, read on the forward strand.
GAATTTAAAATAAAGATTCAACTAACCTAAATAATGAATTTTGATTTGAATTTCTAATATGCTATTCTCCTATAATTCTAGTTTATACTTTAAAAAAGATAAGGTTAGTTGGATTCGGGATGAGGAAGATATAATCTCTGCAAGTTACTATGCACATACTGAATCCGATTCTGTCAATTTGACTTGGAATACCTCATTTATAAGGTTACCCTTATTATAATTATTTAAAAATTAGTAGGAATATTTTAATTTCAGTTTAGTGTATTATATAAATAGAATGAAGCTATTTGGAATCTGGAAGAGAGAGATATTATATTTGTAAAATACTGTATACAGATTTAGATCTGATTCTAAAGTTTCAACTTTGGGTGAATGATTCATTAGGCTAAACTTACTAGAATGACATGATTTTTAAAGGAGATATTATTTTTTAAGTCTAGTTTCATTGAAAAGAAACCTGAGGTGATTTGAATCCCGGATCATGTACTTATTTCCCTTAGAAGAGACAATGCTTGGATTCTAATAAAATCTGGGATTCTCCAGATGGAGGGTTCGGAAGTAAGCTTCTGGATAGATACAGTAAGTTCCTATTGTAAATGGACTCTTGAGAAAGTCTCGAGGAGGACATTCAATCACACTCCCTATGCGATCAAAACCGTTGTCGGACACCCATTGGAGGGTCTCGAGTAGTGTCTGGCTGGAGGTCTGGTTGCAGACTCCTACTAGAGTGACTACTACCAGACATCTCCAGACTTTATGGATTTTGTTTGATGACCTAAGTGTGGGCTTGGTACCCAAGCCTTCTTGCCTATGGGGTGTGCCCTAGCATAGTATAAGTAATTTAAGGTAGATATGAAACCTAAATACCAACCAATGCATAATTAACCTAATAGGTAAATCTATGTGAGATTGAAGGGAATGCATTCTATCTACATCAGAGTACTAAGGCTATTCATCAACTGAGGTGACGGATAGATTCTGAATTTATTTTATGGAATGTTTCTAATGAACCTTTCATGTCTGTGTTGTATCTTGTGCCTATAACATGTCATCCAATATCTATGTTAATTGCTCACGCATTTGCATATTGCTTATTATCTGCTGTGACTACATGATGTTTGGTTATCCAATGTGGTACAACGTAACCGAGTGGAGAGGATCGTGGGTACTATCTGGTCACTGGTTTGTATTCCAATATCCTAATAGGGGATTATATCTAGGGGGATCAGACAAGTCTAGGGGGAGGATTGAATAGATCCCTGTTGAGGTACGAATGTAGTGACATTGATTGACATGTTAGGATTGGTTAGTAACAAATCCTTATACTCTGCAACCATAGCCAGTAGGGGCTTAGATACTGGTATAGGTTCGTGGATGAGGGGAGTCAAGAGATGGTCAGGGATGACATCATCTTGATTCAGCCCTATCATTAGAGAGAACCTTTTGGTTGGGAGGTGCTAGGTGCAATGGTGTAATCGGGTGAGTTCCTGCTCTCTCCTCGCATATGGGAGTTTCTCCCTCTCTAGTGTGGCAATTCTCTACCTTAGTGCATTACATCATTACCAAACCCTTAAATGTTATAATCTCATGTATTATTGCTCGCTTGCTTTCTTGTTCTATCTCTCAATGAGCTCAAATTGGAGAGCTCACCCAAAATCCAAAGTTTTATCAAACAGGCCCTTAGGGTTAATTTGCCTATTTTTACCACCTCTCTTGTCCCCATTCATCATCCCAGAGTCATTTCCTATCATTTCAGGATCTTTCAGGCCCTATTGTCACCCACAATCATTTCTTGCCATTCCAGGATCACCCAGGCTCTGTTGTCACCTAGAGTCATTTCCTGTCATTTTATGATCACCCAAGCTCTATTGTCACCCATAGTCATTTTCTGTCATTTTAGGATCACCTAATCCCCATTGTCATCTAAAGTCCCTTTGTATATGCTTTTTTTTAAGATTTTGTTACAGGTTTACTATGATTGATTTCGTGGAGTTTTACTAATCACTTCGGAGACAAGTGGACGATGCTCTCTACTTGGAATTCTTTACTATACTTGTGCCTTCAGATGACAAGCTTGAGTTGATAGTGTTCTATTTTAGTTTTATTACTTCCTGATCGAACATGTTGTCTAATACTTTTTATTTTTTTATTTTTATGTATTTGAGTATTGTATTTGATGTTAGCATGTTATGTCTTGAGTTTTTGTTGAGACAGAATAACACATGTTACTAATGTATTGATATCATTTAGAATCCATCAGTATTGATACCCAAACTTTATATAAGTCTTCTATTGTATTTATATGTTTTACTCTGATTGTGTGGTGGTTATTGTATTTATGGGATGAGATGGTGTATGTATTGACCTGCATCGAGATTTTAGTGGTTAATAGGATGACAGTAAGCATTCTATTCACAGCCTCGGCGTGTGTTAAAATCGGGGTATGATACCTAGTCCTGCTACTATTCCCATATCAATGGCTCTTAGTATTTTGACGATTTAGAGGCCTATATAAACCCGATTTGAGCACTTTTTGTTTGTGGTAGCTTTGTTTTTCGAGCTAGAATGCAAATAAGAAATCCGGAGGAGCAGAAGAAGAGAAGAAATAGGGTTTTGGTTGAAAATCCTACTTTGAACATTAAATGTGATCTTGTCGATTTGAGCATGCACGGGTCATGTTTCTTCATCGTAGAGGCTACTAGTTGTGGAGTTACTCGGGTGGAGGTAACTCGTTCATGCAACTCCCTTTATTTTCAATATAGGGCTTGGTAAATATTTGAAAAGCCTAGACAGTCTATGTCATTGGGAATGGAAACTGTTTTCATCAATTTTATATTGAATATTATAATTACCTATCAAGTTGGTGCTTCTTAGGATGTGAGGTTATTGGCCTCGTTTGTGTTGATGCACAAACTAAAGCTGTAATTATGATTCTTAGACTGCGAGTGCAGCCAAAACATTGTTGGAGAGTATTGAGTAGATACAAAGCCCTGGCTTGAAACATAATTCCCATGGCAACCTACATCTGAGCCTGTGCGTGTTGCATCTGCTGTAGCTGCTGTGCCAGATTCATCACCACTGTTGCTAGCTCTGGTGGTGGAGGTGACAAATTTGTAGGGTTTGCCGGTTCTGGATTACCCTGTGCATAGTTATTTTCTTGACTGGTCTCCTCCACGGGTGGTGGTGGTGGGACTGCATTTCGGGTCTGTCGGGTCACCCTACGTCCAGACATAATTCTTTTCTGTGATTGGTGGTGCCTGAAAATCATCAAAATAGGTGAGAAGTCACTTATATTTCATGTAGGCACGCTAACCAATAATCAATTCCAATTCTAGCTCATTTTATAAAAAAAATACTGTCTTTTCTATGCAGGGTCGATGGTGAGGGTCGATGGTATGTCCGACCCTGGGAATGACCTGTTCTTCCCGAGAGCTGAGGGTTGTTTACTGTTTTGGATATTATAGTGTTTGGCTTGCAATGTGGGTATGATACACTTGGTAGACCTGGCTACAATCTGGTGGTTGCGGGTAGAGTGCACATTTGACTTGTGTGGTATAGTTTACTGTGGACTGACAGTTAGGATTTCACGTTGCGTGACAAATTGAAAGGGAGCTTTTGTATCTGAGAGTTCTCAGGGATTGTTTCTAGCTACCACTAATTCACTCCCCTTTGACATCTGGGAACAAGACTTAGCCTATAAAAATAATTATAATTTTTTTTGGTAGAGGAGGTACATGCTATCAGTGTATATTTCCCTCTCACATCCCTTTTTCCCTCTTCCTTATAACCCAGCCCCCTTCCCAATGAACTGGCTGCCTACTCTTCTTGTACTCCTATTTCCCCTCGCTAGTATGTATATTCTCTAAAACACAAACAGCTTGTAGATCCTCATTCCCTTTTTTAATTTTTCAAAAATAAGATTGCCTTGTTGTTGATCAAGATTACAAATCTAAAATTTATCTTGGCAATGAGAAATTTCCATATCCATAAGGACTGGATCTATGCTGTATAAAATCTCAAACTAGAATGGGAACATGAGTCTATTCTTGATTTAACAGAAAGAGCCCAATTGGCCACACTTGTCACTTGATACTTGCAAATCCAAAGTGAGAGAGGCCACTTAAAGTTCCATTCAAAGCAACTTGCAATAAGATTACAATACACTTAAAACAACCATAACCCCTAAAAAAAGAAAAAGAGTCATATACGACAAGAGAACCTTGATAAAATCAAAGACCAAAGAGAGAGCAGAACCTTGTGCTCACGAAGATCAATTGTTTTTAGCACATGTAGTGGTGTGGTGGTTGGGCTTTGCTTATCTATTACTCATCCTGAACACCATCATGTATCTTGTTTCCTTATTTCATACTTCCATTGTCCTTCCCTCCTTTATGTGATAGATAAGACTCACATATTTGACAGCCACAGCTCATATGTTTCACTCTTTGGGAGAACAAAGTTCCCAATAGTCATGGGTCCTATGCCCACCATAGAATAATATCTCTCTTTCTCCCCCATCTCTTTCCATAGATTCATCGAATAAGCTTTCTCTTTCTTTTCTCCATAGATTCATAGAATAATTAAGCTTTCTCTCTCTTTTCCATAAGTTCATTGAATAAGCTCGTTCTCTCTCTTTCTCTATTCTCTTTTTTGAGGTGGGGAACTTCCTCTTATACAACGCATGTAGGGCAAATATGTGGCAGGAGATAGTAGCTTGGCCCCATCTTTCCCATGAAGAAATGTTGGCTAGCATTAATGAGTCAAATACTCAGTGAATGGTAGGTATGCAACCCCATCTTTTCCATGAAGACCAAGTCATTCATTCCTCTAGAACCGAATCCTCTCCCGCGGCAAGAGATTCCTGCCGCTGATCCAAGGGCTGGGGATCAGTCGGCCCACCTACCAATACATTGGGAGGTGAACCGACTAAAATCCTGCCATTGACCGGCGGCAGGTGAGCGGGAGAGGATTTTTATACTCAATCCTCTAGTTGGTTGGATTTGGTGTGACTCAGATCAAAACCAACTCATTCATTCAACCTTTTAATGATGGGTTGGTTTTCAGTGTTACAGTGATTGACACTCTAAACAAAACTTGCTCTTTACCCAAAAAAAAAAAAAAAAAAAAAAAAAGAAGTATTTACGAAGTTTTCATTTTACCTCCATTTAGGAAATTCCCATCGTATTTTTTTTTTTTCCTCCCGGGACTTGACACAAATAGGTGTCATAGAGACGGACCTTTTAATGATATATATTTTGCATTAAATATAGGCAAAAGTATCCCTTGTTGACAGACCAAAAGTAAGAGTGTTTGGCTGGACAGCTATTTCCATAATGTTGAAGGATCCAACGGTAAACCTTCTGATGCTTGGAGATGTCTTGGAATGACCACATCTCAAATCTCAGATTAAAATGATTGTGATTAAAATTCAATCATTTAACCTCATTGAATGCCGTACCCTCCAATCAATTATGTCCATGCAACTCTTTAGAGTCAAATTCATAGATTTTTCAATGATATATTCTGCCACATGACCAATTTCATTTGAACAGAAACTTAATAGGGGACTTACCAAAAAAAAACAAAAAAAAAAACCAAAATAGGTGAATAAGAACTTGGGGTTTATTAGTCCCACAAAATTTCATCCCAATCCAATATGCCACGCGATAGGTGTAGGGAAAGTATAGCTCGATTATGTGGACGGCCAGCCTAGAATTTTTTTTTTTTTTTGGGTAAATGCCAGACTAGAACTTTAATGATTAATATATTGACCAACAATTAAGTGAAGTCATGGAAGATGTTTAAGGTGATGAGTCTGATGATTTTTCTAGCTGTATCATATTTTTATGATTATTAGGTCTGCGAAACCCTATCACTGTTCATTTTCAATAGGTCCCATGCATGTTCCAGAGGTGGGTTCCACAACCCATAGAATATAAAAACAGATTTGATGCACAATCTAAGGTCAATATAAGAGAGAGAAAGAGAGATCATAGTATTTTCACATGTATTTATTATGGGCTGTCCATGATAAAGAGGATTCAAATCCTCTCTTCTAAGAGAATCTGAAGGAGAAGTGGCGCCCCACTTGGATGGACGACACATGGGACTCGGGTGAATTCGAGTCGACACCAAGCCGACAAGCTAAGCTGATAGGGGATGTTTGCTTAGATGGAGGGTTCCACATCCCATAGAATCCCCACGTGTCATCCAATGGGGGCGCTACCTCTCCTCCAGATTCTCTTGGAGAAGAGGATGTGGATCCTGATAAAGAAGTGTAGGTTATGTCACGTGAATTATTTATTTATTTATTTTCTTATCAATAAAGATTCGAATGGAGTGGAGGGTTTATTGACTAAGATAACCATCGGACATGAAATCATTGACACATTAACCAGTTCATTACAAAAAAAAATTAAAAATTAAAAAAATGAAAAACCCTAATACAACCCTAGGTTAAGGACTCAGGCATGGAGCAATGGGAGGCCAATTTAAGGTTACAGTCAATCCATGCCCATGTAACGAGGACTTGGATCGTCTCCAGTCCGTTCAGTCGTTCAGTTGTGGACTGGGCGGACTGGATTAAAAGGACATGCATACCAATACATGGGGGGTGTGTCCTTCAAATCCAGTTCGTCCATCCACGACTGGACGGCTAGACGGACTGGAGACGATCTTTTTCCATGTAAGGATGCGCTTTTTCCTGAGCTTAGAGCTTTTTGGGCCAATTCATTATGAAATTGAATCGAAATTGGCCAGAACTGATCTGCATGGTTCAAGTAATTAGTATTGGATTGATTGATTTGTATCAGTATTGATATATATATATATATATATTGCATGGTTCAAATAATTAGTATTGAATTGATTGATTTGTATCAGTATTGATATATATATATATATATATATATATATATATATATATATATAACCTACTTGATCACCCATGATCTTTTAATATTGTTTTAGTGTGAATCGATCACATATCAATTTCTCATTAAATCTATATCGATTCAGATTGATTTTGGATTTGATTGACGCCTTGTCGGATACCTGGGTTTTAGAACCTTGAAGCTCTCTGTTCTTGAACCTTGGATAGTTGGATGCGTGTTAATATAAACTCAGGATTTTGAAATTTTCAATTTCAAGAAACAAAACTAAAAGTAGACCCCACTCCATTACCACACCACACCACATCAAAGGGAAGATCCAAAGATCCATGAGGCCATGACCGATCCTTGAAGATCTTCCTTTCGATTCTTTCATATCTCTTTTTGTTTCCACTATATATATTGCTGTTGGGTTTTCATCCTCACATAGGTGAGGGGGACCCACACCCCTTTGCCTCATGTAGAGGTTACTCTCAAAAAGGAAATATGAGGCGGTTTTCTCAAAACCATCTAACCCTCTAATTCCTCTTCCATAAATGCCTTTTTGGAAGGCGGTGGATCCATATATGTGATTTCGTGAGAGTTGAGACTACAAAACTAGAGAACTCAAGCCGATTAAAACCCCGTAGAATATCCTTCTTCTTTTTTAGCTACAGTGAGGGATCGAAGAAGAGAAATGAGAGATAGGGATCGAAGAAGAGAAATGAGAGATAGGGATCGAAGAAGAGAAATGAGAGATAGAGAAAAAAAACTCTTATTCTTCATATATAATTGCAACATGATGGTATTCTTTCTGTTCAGGAAAGAGAGAAATGTGATAGTTTTTCTTAGTATTTATTACGTTGGCATCAATGTGAGAAAATTTTTGTCTTTTAGATTAATACCAATTGTTTTGGTGAGTTATTGTATTATTCAAGAATAAGTTATTTCTCTTGGAGATTGGTAACCTCTAGTTGTGATTAGAGGATTGTATTGTGTACTCATTATTATTATAGTAGAGATTTACTTGGACTATGTCTCGTAGTTTTTTTCCTATCATCTTGGAATAATTTTTCACGTAAAAATTGGTATGTCTCTTGTGGTTTAATTGCCTTTATTTATTTTCACTGCTCTATCTTTGTGTATATATTTGTGATTGTATATCTCCATTGATTTGCGTACATGAGGTATTTTCCCTAACAAGTGGTACCAGAGTCAGGTTCTATAACCGTGTGTGAACAATGGAGGGAATCCTGACATGGATGATTAGTTTGAATGGAAACACCTGGATGATTTGGAAAGTCAAGATGGAAGACTTATTATACTGTAAGGATCCGTACGGACCCGTACAGGGTGATACGATAAAATCGAAAGAATTATCGGATGTTGAATGGAAGACATTGGACTAAAAAAACTATTGGTTTTATTTGACAATGGTTGGACGACACAATTTTCCATCATGTCTCCACAGAGACGTCGGCACAATTACTGGGGAATAAATTAAAAAGTCTGTACGAAAGGAAGACTACCAGCAATAAAGTGTTTCTAATCAGAAAGCTTGTGAACCTGAAGTACAAAGATGGACACTCAGTTGCAGAACATTTATATGAGGTACAAAGTATTGTAAATCAGCTATCCTATATGAAAATTGTGTTAGATGATGAATTGCAGGCCTTGTTATTACTCAATTCATTACCTGATAGTTGAGAGACACTAGTAGTGTCTCTTAGCAATTCTACATCAAATGGAAAGCTCAGCATGAGTCAAGTAACAGGAAGTTCATGTTTGTTGAATGAGGAAACAAAAAGAAAGTCTTCAGATTCATTTCAACAAAAGACACTTATCACAGAAAATCAAAGGAGAAACAAATACAAAAAATCTCAAGACCGTGGGAAATCAAAACAAAGATCCAAATCAAGACAAGGGGTTATATGTTACCACTATAAAAAGGTAGAACAAATGACAAGGAAGTGTAGAAAACTCAAGAGAGATTCCAAAAAAGGAAATGAAGAAGAGAAGAACAAAGATACTACTGCCATCAACTCAGATGGAGATACTATTATTATCTCATGTTGTAAAAATTTTGTCCTACATTCTCATGTCACGTCTCAGATTGGATTGTTGATACTGATTTTTCATACCATGCTACCCCTCACAGAGAATTTTTTACCTCTTACAAAACTGGTGACTTTGGTATTATAAGAATGAGAAACAGTAGTATTTTAAAAATTATGGAGATAGGTGATGTACGTGTTGAGACAAATGTTAGATGTAAATTGACTCTCAAGAATGTGAGACATGTTTCAGAACTCCGTCTGAATTTGAATTCTGTAGAAAAATTAAACGTAGAAGGTTATGACAGTCATTTTAGTAACGGTTAATAGAAACTTACCAAATGTTCTCTAGTGGTAGCAAGAGAAAATAATGTGTTACACTCTGTATAATACAAAAATACAAGTGTGAAAGACTGAGGTGAATACAACAGAAGGTGAATCCGCTACGAATTTGTGACATCGACGACTTGGTCACATGATCGAGAAAGGGATACAGATCCTCACAAAAATCAACCTTCTTCCAGACATGAAAGGCATGCATCTGAATCGTTATGTTCATTGCTTTGTTGGTAAATAACATCGTATTACTTTTATGAAAAATTATCCTCATAGAAGAAGAAACATTTTAGAATTGATACATTCTGATGTTTGTGGTCCTATGAAAGTGAAAACACTTGGTGATGCTTCTTACTTTGTAACTTATAAATGATGCTTCTAGAAAAATGTGGGCATATGCTTTGAAAACTAAATATCAGGTTTTGGATATCTTTACAAATTTTTATGCTATAGTTGAAAGAGAAAGAAAAAAATATCTCAAATGCATAGATAATGGTGATGAGTACATTGGTTCATTTGAGAAGTATTGCAATAGTCATGGTATTCTGCATGAATAGACAGTTCCTAAGACCCTACAACATAATGGTGTTGCAGAAAGGATGAATAACACTATTATGGAAAGAATCAGGTGTATACTTTCACAGGCAAAGTTGACACAGTGTTATTGGAGAGATACAAATGCGTATTACAGTCTCCTTGATTAATTTATCTCCATCAGCTTCTCTGAATGGAGATGTTTCTGAGAAGGTGTGGAGCGGGAAAAATATTTTCTATGATAATTTGAAAGTATTTTGTTGTAGGGCATTTATGCATATTCTAAAAGATGAGCGGTCAAAGCTTGATGATAAAGCAAAATAGTGTGTTTTCTTGGGATATGCATATGAAAATTTTGGATATAAGTTATGGGATCCGATTGAGAAGAAAATTATTAGAAGCATATATGTCATCTTTCTTGAAGATCAAACTATTGAAGACTTTGAGAAAATTGAAAAGCCTCAGCCATTTATTGATGACCTGATTAATCTTGATCTAGTTTCTCTACCTGTGATACATGATGATGGGGGATATGTACAAAATGATAATGATGGTGTTCTCATAGATGATACATGTGATATTGAACAGGGGGAGCGGCCCCCTCCAAAGCTACCAGTTGAGCTTTAGTTGATGAGATCTGTTAGGAGGGAAATGATCCCTCCACTTAAAATCTTACACGTGTCCAGTTGGGCCTTCGGACTCTGAGCGCTCGGAGTATCTCGCGCTCGGCCTCATGTATTTGGCCTACTGCGCACACGGCCTCTTATGCGCTCGGCCTCCCTGGTAGCGCTCGGAATCTCAGTCCTACTCGGTTATAGTTCTCAAACTGAGCCAGAGTCCTAATGTGATTAGGACTACCTCCGAGGAGTCCTTCTCCCAGTATGATACGACACTGACTATCCCGGTGGGTCGTTACTCACACGCCGACACGTGCCAGTCCCAGAGCTGACCGCCTTAGCTTCCTTGGCTAAGGTCTCCGACTCCTACTCGGAGTCTACCACCCAGGTGTCCCCCAGTCCGACACATGGCAGTCCTATTGGCGATCTACTTCCCTGAGTCCTGGTGCCTCCATGCTTCTTCCCAATCTATAAGTAGAGGTCATCCCTCAAGGTAAACCCTTATGCCTTAATGCACTTACAAGCTACAAGTTCCTACACGCTCAAACTCATTCATCGTCCCACTCTCTCTAAACTGGAGATAGTCTTCCGCTATCTCTTGACTGTTTACCTTGGGAATCTCACTTAGGCATCGGAGGGTAACCGGGGCTTAGGGGCTCCCTTCTTTGTCTCTTCTCTGTTGTTGCAGGTAACTCAGAGCGTGGATCAACGGGCGATTTTCAACCGTAACAAGATCTATTAGGGAGCGACAACCATCTATCAGGTATTCATCACAAGAATATATTATGTTGACAGATACAGGTGAACTAGATTGCTTTGAAGAACCACATACTGATGAATATAAAATTGAGTGGTTAAAAGCTATGCAGGAAGAGATGGATTCTTTGCATAAGAATCGTACTTATGATTTAGTGAAATTACCTAAGGGTAAAAAGACACTCAAGAATAAATGGGTATTCAGGTTGAAGCCAGAGCAGAATAACTCACAACCAAGGTACAAGGCGAGGTTAGTTGTGAAGGGTTTTGGACAGACAAAAGGAATTGATTTTGATAAAATTTTCTCTCCTGTTGTAAAAATATCATCTATTAGAGTTGTGTTGGATTTAGCTACAAGTTTGAATTTAGAAGTTCGACAACTTGATGTCAAGACAGTCTTTCTTTATGGTGATTTGGAGGAAGAGATTTACATAGAACAGCCAGATGGTTTCAAAGTTAAAAATAAAGAACACATGGTTTGCAGGCTAACGAAGAGTTTGTATGATTTGAAATAGGCTCCAATTAAGACAGTGGTACAAGAAGTTCGATTCATTTATGATGGATTAGGAGTACACAAGAACAATAGCAGATCATTGTGTGTTTGTTAAGAAATTTTTTGAAAGTGATTTCATTATTCTTTTGCTCTATGTTGATTACATGTTGATTGTTGGACAGGATGTCAATAAAGTTGACAAGTTGAAGTAAGAATTGAACAAGTTCTTTGCCATGAAGGACTTGGGACCAACACAACAAACTTAGGCATGTAGACCTCTCGTGATAGAAAAGTAGGTAAATTTTGACTATTACAAGAAATATACATACAGAAAGTAATTGAAAGGTTCAATATGGAGAAAGTGAAGTCAGTCAGTTCCCCACTTGCAGGTCACTTTAAATTAAGCAGTGAGCAAAGTCCTTCAACTAAGCAAGGAAGAACAGAAATAAAGAAAATTCTCTATGCGTTAGCTGTAGGAAGTTTAATGTATGCCATGGTGTATACAAGATATGATATTGCATACACGGTTGGAGTTGTGAGCAGATTTCTTGTCAATCTTGGCAAAGAACACTGGAAAGTAGTCAAATAGATTATGAAATATCTCAAAAGTTCATCCAATGTGTATTTGTGTTTTGGTATTGATAAACCTGTGTTACAATGATACATAGACCTAGTTATAGCAGGTGACATCAATTCAAGAAAATCAACATTTGACTACCTGTTTACTTTTGCAGGGGGAGCAGTGTCATGGCAATTCAAGTTGCAGAAGTGTGTTGCTTTATCAATTACGGAAGCTGAATACATTGCTGAAATAGAAGCTTCCAAGGAGCTATTGTGGATGAAAAGGTTCATTCAGGAACTGGGTCTGACACAAGATAAATATATTATTCATTGTGATAGTTAGAGTGTCATTCATTTGAGTAGGAATTTTAGTTTCCACTATAAGACCAAGCATGTTGATGTGAGGTATCACTGGATCCGGGATCTACTAGAACAGAAGCTGCTACAGCTTGAGAAGATCCATACTGACAAGAATAGCACAGTTATGATGACAAAAGCATTACCCAAGGCGAAGCATGACTTTTGCAGAAGCATGACAGGTTTGGGTTTGACAGATCGCCACTCGTGAGTTGAAGGCAGATTTGTTAGGTTTTCCTCCTCATGTAGGTGAAGGGAACCCACACCCCTTTTGCCTCATATAGACGTTACTCTCAAAAAGGAAATATAAGGCGATTTTCTCAAAACTGTCTAACCCTCTAATCTCTCTTCCTTATATAAATGTCTTTTTAGAAGGCAATGGATCTATATATGTGATTTCATGAGACTAAGAAAACCGGAGAGCTTTATCTATGTACAGAGAACTCAAGCCGAGGAAAACCCCATAGAATATCCTTCTTCTTTTTCTACTACAGTGGGGGATTGGAGAAGAGAAATGAGAGATAGAGAGAAAGCTTTTATTCTTTGTATGTGATTGCAGCATGACGATACTCTCCCTGTTCAGGGAAGAGAGAAATGTGATAGTTCTTCTCAGTATTTATTACGTCGGCATTGAGGTGAGAGTATTCTTGTCTTTTGGATTAACATCAATTGTTTTGTGAGTTATATTGTATTAGGGTGGGTTATTTCTCTTGGAGATTGGTAACCTTTAGTTGTGACTAGAAAGGATTGTATTGTGTACTCAGTATTATTATAGTGGAGATTTAACTAAACATCCCATGGTTTTTCCCTTTTCACTTTGGAAGGGTTTTCTACGTAAAAGTTGGTATGTCTCTTGTGGTTTGATTGTCTCTATTTATTTTCATTGCTATATCTCTATGCATATATTTGTGGTTGTGTATCTCTATTGATTTGTATACAGGAGGAAAAAACCTTATGTTTTCCCTAACAGTTGTCCCTTTGAGGAATACTTTTGGCATCAATATTTAAGGGGTGATGCGATCCGGCTCTTCTCCAACGGGCTTTCTGCTCAACGATAGCCCAGCCAAGGCTTAATAGAGCGCCACGTGGAGCTCTCAAATCCGGCTGTCGGAAACAAAAGTCATGATTTACCTTATTCAAACCCAACCTCACCCCTTGCTATAGATGTAAATGGATAGTCAAAATTTTGGATCCATTTTAATTTGCATCCGTTTAAAGTAATCCAAATTCAAACAATCGGATTTGGATATCACTCAAACTCCGCTCCATTTAACCTAGTGTTAAGACACATATAACTTTAATTTTAAAGGGAATTTCATTTTAGAGTGTTAAGAATCATATAGCCTTAATGACCAGTTGATTTTTATTATCAACTATCAATTTCATTTTGTTTTAATCTATGGTTTTCTCTCCTTTTCTTGACAATTTGTATTCTAATTCCATTTTTCAGATTCGAATCGGGTTTTGACAGGATATCTGATTAAAATTTGAATTCGGATTTGGTTTTTATACATCTGGTAGATCTCGAATCGAATTCTGATATAGTAGTTGATAAACGGATTTAAATTCACATAGTGGTGTATCTGATTCGAATTCAATATGTTTACATCTCTACCCCTCGCCCGCATTTGCTTGTATCAGCCCATGAACGGTCATCTTCTCCATGTGAGTTGCTCATCTTCTCTGCGCTTTCGATCGATCTCTTTGCTAAACAATCTCAGCGTGCCTTCAACAAATCTCTTCGTGACTCGTCTTCTCAATGCCTTTGACAGATCTTTATGTGACTTGAGCTCTCTAATCTATCTGTGCCTTGAGCTCTCCGCTGTTCGAATTTGATTAGTAAACATGCTGCCGGCATGTACTTTTGTGTCTAGCTCTCCCTTCCTTGAAATCTGAAGTACCCATTTTCTCTTTCCTTTCTCTCTCCTTCAAGTGACCAGCTACTGGTGCTTCTTGTACTCCCATTTTCCTGTTTAGTATATAAGATTCTAGTATGTCCTGCTAGCTTATAGATTCTCCTCCCTAAAATTTATTAGTTATTACTACTATCCACTTAGGGAACTGATCTTAAACCGGTTAAACATGATGACTTGACTAATACATGGATCCAGTTTAGTAATTGCCTCATTGATATTTGAGCTACTCAGATATGGCTCCTTTTGTTCCAAGATAAAGTTGCCCAAAGGCCCTGCTTTTACCATTGTAATTTATTTTTGTACAAAAGATATTTTGAATGAAAATTTTCCAGAGTTCTGATTGTTTCCATGTAAAATTTGGTAAAAGAAATTTTTTTTTTTTTTGCATAAAATGAGATTTTCACTATTTGTTTTAATATAAAATACAATAAAAGGTTTTGAAAAAGTAGGAAATTTTTACATAGAATAATATTCCATGTAAAATAACATTCGCATTAAAAAATTTACAACGAAACAAAAAAAGTCTACATGTAAAAATTTCGCTACTTTTCATATATATATAGACAAAGGGAAAATGATGTACAAACTGTTAGGCTATAATGGCTGTAATGGAATCATATATGCTTAGCATGTATTGACCACCGGATGTGATGGATTATATATATATATATATATATATATATATATATATATATATATATATATATATATATATATATATATATATATATATAAAACAAAGGGAAAATGATGTACAAACTGTTAGGCTATAATGGCTATAATGGAATCATATATGCTTAGCATGTATTGACACCGGATGTGATGGATTAAATCTTAGCCGTTCTAGTCACTGCTCCTCTACCAGCTCATCGTTGCCCCTCTGTCCATCCCGCACCTTGTGTATCTCCCTGTTTCACTTTTTGAAGTTAGCCGATGCTATGGCATAGCTTTTTAAGAAGTGTCAATTCCAACTATAGTAGAAGCACCACCACAAAAACAAAACAGCCAGAGAAAGTTTTTTTTTTTTTTTTGGGGGGGGGGGGGGGGTATGCGACATAGCAGTCGTCATCTTTTAACAGCTCTGCCACAACCTGTTACGAGCCTTTGTTCTCACTGAGATATCGACCATCAATGGGAGGTGGTGCTTGAGATGGTCACATAGAGTACAAAGGTAGTGGAATGAGAGGTGCTTTAGCAACGGGGAAAGAGTGGTTGTATTACTTATTCTCTCTTCCATCGATTGATAAATGCTAACTTGCTAGTATGTAAATCCTCTTCCCAACAAACAAATGATGGAAATCCTATTTTATAGGAAAATTTTTATTTTCCACCTTCTACTTTTAGATGAAAATCTTTATTAAATAAATAATTTTCATGTGTTTTTTTTTTTTTTTTTTTTTTTTTTTTTTTTACCTAAAAACAAGTAGAGCCTAAACAAAAATTAATATTTAAACTTGAAGAAGATGAAATAATGGCAACTTTAATTTTGGAAGCATAGAATATGTATGGGGATGAAGAATAAAATCCCATCCTCCCATAGTTCAAAATGGATTTTTTTTTCATTTATAAAATGCTGGTTTAATGTACCATTTTTTTTTTGGTAAAGGTTTTAATGTATTTTGAAAGCTATGATTAGGGAAAAGAAAAGTTTTAAAAGCTAACATCATCAGCTTTTATGTCCCTTGTTTGATATTACTGTTTATGCTTAGACATGGGTGGATAAAATTTTCATTCCCCCACTGATCATGTTAGTAGAATCCTTTTGAGTGTGGATTAATTAACTGTGGAAATGCTTCCATTGTGCTAATTTCTAGTTCTACAATTGAATTGGAATCAACCTGGGGCCCACCTATACTCTTTTTCTCATCCAACTGTCGAAAGGGAATCTCTTATAAGGCATTCATAAAACTATAAAGTTGACAGGTTTTCAATTTTTTGTCTGCCATGATTTCCTTTTAAGCAGAAGAATAATGAAGCATGCTATCTTTTGTGGGTCATGGCAGCACAGCTCTTTCGTAAATTAAATAACTCCTGTTTACCAAAAAAAATAATTTAAATAACTCCTTGCAACTTCTTCTCTATGCTTTTTCTTCATATGGTTGACCCAACAGTTTAATTCATTGAATATCTGTTCTTCGAATGAAATCAATGGAATAATTTATTACTAGGAAAGCTTAATTAGTACTTAGTTGAACACTAGACCATCGAAATTAATCACAATAAGGATGTGGTTCCAAGTGATCGGTTGACTGCTTTTGGGTATCACTTGGACAACAATGATTCCATTCCTGATTTTTTTATAGCCTTTGGACTTACAAATTCATTATCTAAAGCAAAGTATGAGTCATCATTATAGTGTTGATGAAAATGATTTGTTGAAGAATAGGTGTCATAAGTTATTTTATCCCTTTATATATATATATATATATATATATATATATATATATATATATATATATATATATATATATATATATATATATATATATATATATTTGACAAATACGTAATTTAGATAAATTAATTTGGGACAAGGGTTTTCCACAATATATGCCAGTGTGGGATCGTAGACCACCTTCTGTCGTAGTATACTACTTGAAAGTTGGAGTATACATACTCGATCGAAGTGTCTTGGGTGGGAGAATCACTGAGCGAGTCCCCCATAGAGGCAAGGCATGGTGAAACAATATCTTGTTAACAGACAAGGAGAAGGAAGAGACAAGGACTGGGGAAGGTGTAGTTCTATGCTCCTCCTTTCCCTGGGAGCTAGATATCTTAATGGAAGGAGGAGGAGACAGCAATAGGTTCCATTGAGACTAGCTACTATATGTTCCTACCCCAGAGTAGAGTTTGTCATTTCTTAGTGTGGTAGGTGGAGCTGAAACTAGCAGTTAAAAAGGTACTTCGGATGAACTTTTTACGACGCTAGAGGTGCCAGTCACAGGAGAAGTTGAAGTCAGTTGATGTAATAGCAATATATCCAGCAAAAGTTGTGGATTCTGTTCACCAAGATATAAGAGCGGGTACAGAGTGGGTATAGATGAAGCAGTTGAAATTGTCTCTACTCCTGCTTGCTTTGCTTCCGCTGCACTATAGGGGAAACCTTAGGGGAAAATCCACCATTGTGGGAGTTGAAGCATTGTTGCGCTTGCTTGAAGGGCTCAACATCTGGTTTGTCTCTACTCCTGCTTGCTTTGCTTCCGCTGCACTATAAGGGAAACCTTAGGGGAAAATCCACCATTGTGGGAGTTGAAGCATTGTTGCGCTTGCTTGAAGGGCTCAACATCTGGAGGACGGGAGACAAACCAGATGTTGAGCCCTTCAAGCAAGCGCAACAATGCTTCAACTCCCACAATGGTGGATTTTCCCCTAAGGTTTCCCCTATAGTGCAGCAGAAGCAAAGCAAGCAGGAGTAGAGACAATTTCAACTGCTTCATCTATACCCACTCTGTACCCGCTCTTATATCTTGGGAAAAACAGAATCCACAACTTTTGCTGGATATCTTGCTATTACATCAACTGACTTCAACTTCTCCTGTGACTGGCACCTCTAGCGTCGTAAAAAGCTCATCCGAAGTACCTTTTTAACTGCCAGTTTCAGCTCCACCTACCACACTAAGAAATGACAAACTCTACTCTGGGGTAGGAACATATAGTAGCTAGTCTCAATGGAACCTATTGCTGTCTCCTCCTCCTTCCATTAAGATATCTAGCTCCCAGGGAAAGGAGGAGCATAGAACTACACCTTCCCCAGTCCTTGTCTCTTCCTTCTCCTTGTCTGTTAACAAGATATTGTTTCACCATGCCTTGCCTCTATGGGGGACTCGCTCAGTGATTTTGAGAAAATCCCGTCCTCCAGAAAATCCACAAGAGAACAATCTCAGACCAACTGGAGGACGGGAGATGAAAACATTTCAAAGAGGCCCACATTTTGTCAAAAAGAAATAGTGTCAATAGTGGGGCCCATGGCTCCTCATGTGAGATAGCGTGAGAAGAGATCCTCGTACTGGCATTGTTTGAATCTTTTTCACTTTGATCTAACTGCAATTGCATGATAGATTTAAAGGAAAATTTCACGTACCCCCTGTATTTTACTTTTAAGTAATCCAAGCCCCAATTTTACGATTAATTTCAACCTTACTTTTATGGCAACATAAATTTTTTTTCACAAATTATTATGCAAAATCCCAAGGGTTTCCATTAGACACAAACTCATTTGAATTAAAGTCACCTTTAATAGCCAAAGAAGAATATATACTTTTAATTATTGTTGGAGTCAAAATTTCAAGTTTGAGTATCCTATAATCTGTGGGCTCTTACAACTTATAACTGTACAATATATAGAAGATTAGTCTTAATATATATATATATATATAGAACTAAGAAAGTAGGTCCCATCTTATAGATTGCATGAAACAAATTTCAGCATGGAATACTTACTTTTATTTATTATTGGAGGCAAATTTCAAGTTTCAGTATATAATCTGTGGGCTCTTACAACTTATAGCTGTACAATATATAGAAGATTAGTCTTAATATATATATATATATATATATATATATATATATATATATATATATATATATATATATATATATATATAAGATTAGAACTAAGAAAGTAGGTCCCATCTTATAGATTGCATGAAACAAATTTCAGCATGGAATACTTACTTTTATTTATTATTGGAGGCAAATTTCAAGTTTCAGTATCCTATAATCTGTGGGCTCTTTCAACTTACAGTTGTACATTAGAACTAAAAAAAATAGGCCCCATCTAATAGATTGCATGAACCACAATTTAGAATGGATGATCCTAAAGTGTGTATTTTATAACATTTATTTGAATGGTTAAAAAATGTTCATATATGCTTTTGAAATGTTTTAAAGAATAACATCTTTTAATAAGATGGTTAAAAATCATATGATCACGCTTTTTTTTCTTCTTCTTCTTTTTTTTTTTTTTTTTTTTTTTTTTTTTTTTTGGGCATAATCTTTAATATAGAACTTTCTCCCACTATAGATTTCAATCCTTGGGTGTGTGACATGTGGCAAATAATTAGCACTCCAAATCTATAAAAGGCCCATTAGCCTTAGATTTAATTTTTTTTCCAATATATATAGTTCAATTGTTATGTATAACGAATGTCACATAAATGATTTCATATATATATATATATATATATATATATATATATATATATATATATATATATATATATATATATATATGTCTCAAAATATTATACATGTCACATAGAATCTAGGCATTAGGAACACATAAAATAGAACAATAAAAATAAAAATAAAAAGTAAGGTTCTCTAGTCCGAAAACCAAAAGAATCAAAGGCGTAGGAATAGAAAAGGAGCAGTATGGAATTTTATATTATATCCAGAATCTGTGCTTTTAAAGGTGGATAACTCAAAACCATGGAGTTGATTAATTAATCCACAGACTAGAAAAAGAAAATCCTAAAATAAAATTATTTTTCCAAAATATAATTGGATGTGAGGCTCACAAATATGTGAGATTAGCCAATCGATATCTCATATTCCAGGAAAAACAAAACCAGTTTACCCAACAATGGGACCCAGTTGATATTCGTACTGAATGGGACGAATAAAATTTGTTTTGGGCCGTCCAAAAAGGATGATGATAGTGATCATATTCTCCCATCCTAAGGTGGTTTTAAGTGGAAAATATGATGTCCTTGAGTTTTGTTATGTAGTACTACCCTCATTGTTGTTTTGTTATCTGGGATTCGAATTTTCTTTTCTTTTCTTTTCTTTTCTTTTCTTTTCTTTATTGAGGGAAACCGGAAAGGAAATGAAAGTGACCCACACCGACAACAAGACGACAAGTGGAAGAAATATCATGGAAGGCTATTTATGGGATTTCATAGACGAATGGGCACCACGTCTCCTTGCTCATGGGAATGGGCAATTAATGCGCCACGCGTCACGACCTTTTTTCAACCAGAGCAGGAATCATGCGAATTCGAGAAACCAGTGTATGGATCAAATGGGAAGTTGATAAATGGTCCATAATGTATATAATAATATTAAAAAAAGGATTTATTAGGAATAACAAAACAATCAATCAAAGAAGACCAAGTTTTAAATATGAGTCACCAATTCATACGAGACATGTATCACCTCAAAGTTGGCTATTAGGTGCCACGTCAGTAAACAATTAATAAGCAGCTTATCCCTCACGATCTAGAAATAACTGTGAGACAATTGTACTGAAGGAGGTTGCCTCACATGTCGGCCACATATCGAGCTTTGCGGAAGCTCGTGACCTCAGATCAATGAACAATTATAGAAGTATCGCGGTTAGATCATCATCTGACAGTCAATAAGCATTTGCATTCATAGTCGGTCCTGATCCTTAAGGGATGAATTGATAGACACACTAACACGCCTTATATCCAACTGCCATAACTATTGGCATATAATTCGGAAATGTGCCTGGTGATCCATGGAAATGCCAAGATCATGGGTCATAATCACGCCACTCTATGCCAATTCTTTAAATACACTCTAGAATGCAGGTACCTAGATCCCACTTTGGACATTCAATACTCTTTCTTTCTCTCTCTCTCTCTCTCTCTCTCTCTCTCTAGAATTGCTTGAACTCACTCTACCATAACTTGTCTTCTCTGCTTATTGAGTTCCATCTGTTTGCTTAACGATTCTAACTTAGGCATCGGAGAGGCCAAAAGGTTACCAATACCCCCTCTCTATTATCTGTTTGCTTCATATTGACAAGTGTCATCACCAGAAGCTCCAGACAAGGAACCATCGACAACAGATTCGCACCCATCGTGGGGCCTAATGTAATTTCTGTAATTTTCCAACACCAAGTTTTAATCACCTTGTAAACGAAATAGGCCAAGTACCTAATGGCACCACCAAAGAGAGAGCGAAGCTACATCCGACGTAGCAACACCAACATTCCCAACAATGACGATATCCCCAATCAGGGGAACAACCACAATGATGACATCTACCAGAATGGGGTTGGCCAGGATGGATATCAGGGAGTCACTAACCCTGATCTTCAATATTATCAAGAGAACAGTTCAATGCGATGACTCAATAGCTCGTAGAACTGGCTTGGCTTTTGCAACAGCAGCAACCACCACCTGCACCCCCAATTGACATCAAGAGTGTGTCAAACAAAATTAGGGGTAAGAGCAGACCCCCAAACTTCTCAACAGAGGAAGTTGAATCCACGAGATCGGACTATACGTAGCTAAACGTCAAGACCTGGGGTTCCCACCATTAGCTGAATCAAAGTCGGCATTCTCACAGTTAGCGAGTTTTAGGTCGACATGTTCCTCGCATTCCAAAAAACGTGAACCTTCCAAGATAGGTTCAAAGTGTGGTAGGATCAACCAGCCACAATCATACAAGAGGCTCTTAGAGAGTCTCCATTCATGACCGACTTGGGTGATGAGTTGGCGAAGATCCTGCAGACAACATGCAGGCTCAAGTAGATGCATCTCGACAAGACTGAGTCCTAGTTATGGTCTTCCCAATGACACAACCCCCGGTAAATGCCTTGCAACAATAGCTCCATGAATTGACACGGCGTCCATAGCAGATTGTACGGGGCCCAATTGCCCAAACTCCCCAAGAGTATAACACCGAGACAGCACTCTCGGATGTTATCATGCAGTTTCCACTTCCAACTGTTAAGTTCTACTAACTATCGGATTATATGATGGATCAACTGACCTTGAGAAACACATGGATAATTTCAAGACCGGGATGTTTCTCCATGGATACCATGATGCAATCTACTACCGGTCTTTCCCATCCACATTAAGGGATGTCGGCCGAATGTGGTTTAACAGTTTTCACCACGTTCTATCTATTCATTTAGGGAGCTCAGCAGTCGCTTCCTAACGCATTTTTACAGCAGTCGAGCCCAATAGAAAACAGTCGCCCACTTGATGATGATTAAACAAGAAAGGGAATAGACCCTCCAAGCCTTCATCACTCAGTTTAATAAAGCAGTCCTAAAAATCAAGGACTTTCAGCCAAAGGTTGTTATTGCAGCACTTTCAGCAGCCATCTGTGATAGGAAATTGATTTTTCCATCAACAAGAAGCCCCTCATATACTCACCAAAATGCTGAATCGGTGAAAGAGATATGCAGCTGCCAATGATGCTGTGGCAGTGATAACAAAAAAACAGACCACCAGTACTCAACTGGCGGTTCGAATAAGAAGAGGTCAGAACAATTCGACAAGGTCCCTAAAATGGGCAAAGTGAGTAAGAAACCACGGACATGGAAAGATGCCTACCTCTGCAAACCCGCATACAAGGCACCAAAATACACACCTCTAAACCGTCCCGTTTTAGAGATTATACTTATCAAACGTAGTGACCCCAAAATGGTGAGGTTGCAAGGTTGTTCACACAGCCTCATGCAAGAAATACTTGAAGATCCTGCTACCATCATCATGACCATGGTCATGAAATAGATAGTTGCAGACATCTAAAAGGGCTTATTGAATAACTCGTCAGTCAATGACACTGAACCGAGTCCGTAGATTAGACTCGGTTCCTTCCAACATAGCAGGTAACAACTCTTAACCCCACACTAATAAATTGCCAGGTTGAGGCAAGAGAAACTAGCGGTCCAAGAAATGATGAGGACCCAAATGGAAAACCTCCTCCCAAGGGGCACTAGCCCAATAGATTTCACATTTAGGTGATCCGACTAGTGCTTTGGGTCAATGGACATTAGGAGAAGAAGTCAGACGACACAACCTCCTCCAGCCAAAATAGAGGAAAAGTGCTCAGCTCGACAAATTAGGAGTATGAGCCTGACTCATCTTTCAATCGTCGGTTGACCTGGCCTTAAACATGACCTCGGGTCGGCAAAGCATGAACAAAGCATGAATTTGTAGGCCATTACTACTATAAAATCATCACAGTCTGGCCTAAGCATTACCTTTTGCACGTTTGCACCGTCATTGGATGCCTTGCAGCGGACAATACTTCAAACAATGTGCAAAAGACCTACTCTTTGGAGATTTGCAACACTAAGAGCACGGGGAAGAAGCCACGAATGGAAGATTTCATCACCTTCGGTGATGATGATTTGATTGACATTGCAATTCCCCATGAAAATGCAAATAGTTACTACAATGTTAATCAGAAGCATAATGTAAATGGAGTTCTGATGGACATGGAGAGTGCAACAAAGGTACTTTATTACCACACTTTCCAGCACATGAAGTTGGATGACCAGTATATGAACCCCATTAGATACTCTTTGGTCGGCTTCTCAGGAAACCCCGTCACAGTTAAAGAGGCAATCCGACTAGAAACTAAAGTCGGAACAGCACCAAAGCGGACAACCTACCTCTTAACATACATGGTGGTAGACATTTGTCCAGCTACAATGCCATCTTAGGTCGGTTAGGCCTCAATTAGCTCTGAGCTTAACGGTTGACCTACTACCTGGTGATGAAGTTCTCCATAGAAGGCGGGATCAGGTCTCGAGAAGATGCTATGCAGCCGAGCTCAGATTTCACAGTCAAGCCTTGGCCGTGCAACCAATCATCCATGAAGACCTCCGAGATGAACTGTGACACGAGAGGAAAATCCTTATCGAAGAACTCGTCCAAATCCCTTTCATTGAAGATGAGCCCGAAAAACTTTTCACATTGGGTCATCACTCCAAGTAAAGCAAAGGGAGCAATTCATTGCCTTCCTCCAAGCCAATTCTGATGTGTTTACGTGGACAACATCAGATATATCAGGGATACCTCGAGGGCTCTTCGAGCATCATCTTGTAGTTGACCCACAACACCGACCTGTGAGGTAGAAGAAGAGGACGTTTGCTCCATAACTTCAAGTTGTAATAAATCATGAGGTAGACAAGCCATTATTAGTTGAGTTTATTCGAGAGGTCAACTATCCAAGTTAGCTCTCAAATATTATAATGGTGCCGAAGTCAGAAGGCCGATGGTGCATATGTATCAATTTTTTTGACTTTAATAAAACATACCCTAAAGATAGCTATCATTTGCCTCGAATAGATCAATTGATAGATGCAACTACAGGTCATGAGTTATTATCTTTCACTGATGCCTATTCGGGTATAATCAAATTAAGATGTACACGCTCGATGAGGAAAGCATGGCCTTCATTACGAGTCGAGGTTTGTACTATTATACAGTCATGCCCTTTGGGATGAAGAATGTATAGACAACTTATCAAAGACTAGCAAATAAAATTTTTGAAAAATAAATAGGTCGAAATATGGAAATGTGTGTAGATAAGTTTTTAGTGAAAAGTACGCAGGCTCGGTCTCATCTAGACGACTTGGCCCAGGCCTTCAGCATACTTCGCGAAAATGACTTGTGTCTCAATCCATTAAAGTGTGCTTTTGGCGTATTGTCTAGCAAGTTCCTTGATTTTATGGTCTCACAACGAGGAATAGAAGCTAATCCAGACAAGATTGTTGCTATATGTAACATGGCAGCACCTACAAAGCTGAAGCAAGTTTAAGAACTGACTGGCCAAGTTGCTACACTTAATTGGGTTATGTCAAGATTGGCTAATAGATATTTACCTTTCTTTAAGACATTGAAAGGGGCAAAACCATTTGTCTGGACACCTAAGTGTCAGGCATCATTTGAAGAATTAAAGGAATATTTTTCTTCTTTGTTGTTGCTCGTCAAGCCCAAGCTTGGGGATGACTTTCTTCTTTATCTGACAGTTTCTCCTAAGCAGTCAGAGCAGTACTTTTCAAGGAGAAAGACAAAGTGCAACACCCCCATCTATTATGTGAGCAAGGTGCTACTTGATGCCGAGACCAGATGCTAGCCAATAAAAAAATGGCCCTGGCACTCATCATAGCAGCACGAAAACTTCAACCATACTTTCAGGATTACACTATAATAGTGCTTACTAATAAACCCCTCATAAAGGTCCTAGCCCGATCCAACGTTCTCGGGTAAGATAGTTAATTAGGTTGTTAAACTTGGTGAATTTGATCTTAAGTATCAACTAAAGATGATTATAAAAGCTCAAGCCTTAACCAACTTCATATTGGAGAGTTCAATTCCAGATGACATCGAAGAACCAATTGACCCTAACTCGGTTGTGCAAGTATTCATCACGAAGCCAAACTCAAAAGAACAATCAACATGAACATTGTACGTAGACGAGGCCTCCAGCAATACTCAAGCAAGGGTAGGTATCGTGCTGACAAGCTCTGAGGGCTTCCGAATTCAAACAACTTAAGGTTCGAGTTTCTGACGACAAACATTATCGCTGAGTATGAGGTCTTATTGGCTGGCCTCAAGCTCGCCAAGAGTTTTATGGTCACTAGGTTGACCACCTTCAACAACTCTTAAATTTTCGTCTGTCAAGTCACAAGGATCTATAAGGCCAAGCAAGCTCACATGCATGAATACTTGGCCAAAGTAAAAAAGTTGGCCTCAACCTTTAATAAAAATGAACTTTACAACAACTCTCACGAGGATAATACTGAGGCCGACACTATGTTAAAACTTGTAATAGCCGATCAGGGAGATTTCACGACCTAGGTATATGTTAATGTTTTAAAGACAGCAAAGACTGTGGAACCAGAACCAAGTTGGATTGATCTCATATTTGCGTACCTAAAGGACAATATCTTCCCAGATGACCGCAAAGAAAGTTGTTGGCTACAAGCTAAGTCTCGGTAGTATGTCATCCATGATTGAATTTTATATTGGAAGTTATTTAAGCTTCGACGTCTCAGATGTCTCCGACCCTCAGAAGCAAAATATGCAATGACCGACGTCCATGAAAGAATTTATGGAAGTTACCAAAGTGGTCAGGCCGTATGCTACAAAGTTTTTCGTTACGCGATATTATTGGCAAATATGGCCAAGCAATGCACAGAATATGCTCAAGAATGCGAGCAGTTCCAAAAGCATGTGATTGTGTCTCACCAGCCAACCAAGCAGCTTTACCCCTTACAAAGCCCAATCCCATTTGCGGTATGGGGCATGGATATACTCGGGCCCTTCCCCATGGCCAAGTATCAGCACAAGTTCTGATAGTGGCAATTGACTATTTTACTCAGTGGGTGGAGGTCGAACCAGTGGCAAAAATCACAACAGTGAAAGTCGAGGAATTTTTGCACTTGTCAGTGGTGTATCAGTATGGAATACAGCGTGTTCTTGTTACAGATAATGGCACATAGTTCACAAGTTATTCATATGAAGACTTATACAAACAATTCAAAATTGAGCATCGAAAAATGTCTGTTGCCTATCCTCAGGCAAATGGATAAACTGAGGTTACTAATAGAACAATTCTTCAAAGATTATCTTGTCGTTTGATGATAAAACAGACATTATGAATGGAAGAGCTTTGTAATGTGATTTGGTCTCCTTTTATGTTAGCATTCAGTGCAGAAGCGGTGATCCTAGTTGAAATTATCGCAAAGATTCTTTGAGTCTTCAATTTCTCTAAAGAAACAAACTCGGATAATTTTCAGCTAAGCCTTGTTATGTTAGAAGATGTTAGAGAAGCAACCGCCAAAAAAGTTGCAGTGTACTAGCAAAAAGTTTTACGGTACTACAACTCCAAAGTTTGAGAAAACCTGTTTCGAGTTAGAGATATGATCCTCAGAAAAACCTCAATCTCGGAACCAACAATGCAGGGGAAGCTTATGCCTACTTGAGAAGGCCCATACCGACGGCCAAGGTTATATTATCTAGAAACACTAAGCGGATCAGCAATTCCAAGAATCTGGAAATCCTATAACCTTTGGAAGTTATACCTATAAATATACTATAACTTTCTTATTTGATAAAGTTCATTTATTTGGTATATGCTTCGTTTTTTTCTTCTTCTTTTTTTTTTCTTTTCTTCTTCTTCTTCTTCTTCTTCTTCTTTTTTTTTTTTTTTTGCAAAATACAATGAACCATCCAGCTCAGCCATCGATCAGATGGCTCGGGAGGGGGGGTGATATTCTCACAACAAGGGACTTTTGTGTCTCAGAAACAAGTTGGCTAGCCAACAATGTCTGAAAAGACAAGGGGCACATGATGCAAAAGTTGTAGTCGAATATTAAACAATGTTCTAAAGGAAAAGGGTCATCTGTGCTCATATATTGAAGTCGGCTCGGCCAGTTCGATGCACATGGATTGAGGAGGGGCCGTTCTTCACCCATGGGTAAGACAGTGTTATTAGCCTATGAGCATTGTTTTTGCTTAACCTATCTAAGTCGGCAATCAAAGTCGGTAACCACAATGATGGCCCAGATGGGGTAGACTTTCACTTCGAATAAATTTAAAAATTTTACAGTCTAACACCAAAACTAAGACAAATATAGCTCGAGATATCTGACCTGTATGGCCCAAGGGGTCGGATTGCACGTAACATACACAAAATGCTCATGAATTCTATCTAGGTGAACATTTAAATAGAACTCAGGGGGGGTTACAAGGGTAAATAGCTAGAAAATGCCAGATATTTCATTACTTGTAAAAGAAATGTCAAAATGTATAGCTTGAAAAAAAAATAGATACTTAACAAAAAAAAAAGTGAAAAAGTTCTTCAAATATTCGAAGGACTTTTGGAGGTGCATTCAGTAGGAATAACAGGAGGAAGAACCAAGCTTGGTTCTTATTGGGTGGAGAGTGGGATAATAACAAGGGGATCAACATCTATTGGAATTAATGTAGTCGAACTTGGAACAACTTTCAATTGGGAAGAAGGGGCACCCTCGCCCTTGTCAGTGTCTTTGCTCCTCTCAAGTGGTGGTGCAGAGGTCTTATTCTTCTTCTTGAGGACCTAAGTCAAAACTGGGCACCCAAACAAGTCAAAAATCAGCATGTCTTTGCATGACATGGTCACGCACCATTAAAAGACTACGTATCAGAATTTCTTTTGATGTCTTAATAGCATACTTCTAGCCCTCCCAGTTCTCCTTGAATTGGGTGATTGCTTTCTCCACAACCTTAGTTAGGCGCTTCTCCTCAAGATTCTTTAACTCTGTGCAAGCTTCTTTGGCCTTAATTGGCTCAGTTCGGATTACCTTCAACTCTCCTCGGACTACATTGGTTTCTTCGCCTTCTTTATTAAGTTTACAACATGTTGGTTAGCTTTCCTATAATCATTAATACTTTTCTGAAGGTCATTAACTTGTGCACAAATACTTTTCAAGTCAATGTCAGAGGATTAAAAATTTCCTTTGCACCCTTCAGCACGCTCGTGCTCCTTAGCAAGCTTGACCCTCAATTGCTTAGTTTGGACAAGTTGAGTTTTCAACTCTTCAACCTCAACCAGTAATTCGGTGACCTGTAGTATTTTGAGCTTTGATGTAGTTAAATGAGCCATCCTTAAGCTCTCATACTTAGTCTATAATGAAGAAGAGAAAGCAGAATCTTGTATATAAAAAAAAATCAATACAAAAAGATAATTTAAGGTTTGAGATGATTTTTTTTTTCTTATGTTGTTCATGCTCGGATGCATCTTTTAAGGTCTTCCCCTATGGGCTTTCGTCTTGTGAGAGAAAGAGTCTTTGGTCGGGGCAACTTCACCAGTATAATCATTCAGTGCTTCAAGCATTAGAGCAGGGACTTCCTTTAGATTTCTTTGGATGCCTGAGCAGCATCCTCAGGTGTCGTAGCAACATCTTTCAAATTAGGAGGGACTACGATGAAACAACATGACAATTAAAAAAAAATTGAACTCAAAAGAAAACAATAACCAAAAACTCATATCTTACCTTTTTAGCCTCTACAAGCTTAGATGCCCCAAAATCAATCTCTTTCTCTTGGTCCAAGAGGTCTCGGACGACTTCTAGGTAGAAGTCTGGGCAACCCTCTTAAGATCTAAGCCCTTTGATACATCTGGAGTCTTGGCAGGTGATAAACCCAGACTCAGATCTTTTGCGACCGCCTTTAAAGTTGATTCAATAGAAGCCTCTAGAACATCTTCAGCTGACTTCTCATCTAAGTACAACTCCAACACATCTTCATCAGTCAATGCCACAACAAGAATCAAGGGAATCGGATAGTTTAAATCAAGAACACATGAAAAGGAAAACAATAAGATCAAAGGCTTACCTAGCTAAAAAGTCTAAGAAATTTGCCTTCCTTCAAACTCGGATATTCAATTGTAATTCCCAAGTTCATCAGACTTAGCATTGTCAAGCAATCAAAAGAAAGCTTAGGTCGCACATTCAACTGAGTCACCGAAGATGACCCCCAAAAGTTAGATAGTGGAAGCATTTTCTCTCTTCGGTGCAGCATACCTTCCTAGACTGATGCACAGAAGAATTTCTCCTTCCAATCATGGTTAGAAGAAGGTAGCTTGTTGACGATCCTAGGTCGAGTAATTGATCGAAGAGTAGGTCAGGAGTTCAAAAAGTAGTACCCATTCTCGACTTTCTCGATGGACTTATTGGGATTCTCTTCTTTCAAGGAATTGAACGTGAAAGTTCTCAAAAAGATTTATGGTTGGGTGACAACTAATTTCAATCAAGAAAACAAGAAAAGCCATTACACAGCCCCATCCGTTGGGAGTGAGTTAGGCTGCGGTAATCCCATAGTATACCAAGATTTTCACTGCCACTGGATGATGAATAAGAAACCAAAGCCTAGAGATAAACATCTCATCATAAACAATCATCTTGGTAAAGGAAGAAGTGCAAGACCTTTTGAATGCGAAAGGAGCCCTATATTTAATTTCCTCAGGAATTTGATACAATCTCCTAAAAGCCTCAACTCTAGATTGATTAAAGCTCCTGAATATTGTCCGGGAGAGCCAAAATGTTGAAGACTCAATAACCACAGATTCAGGATCTTTTGACCCAGAGGTCAAAGTTTCCCCCGCAAGTAGTATTAATGGGTCAAGAAAGTGTAGTGGCAGCCAAAAAATTTTGTGGAGTCTTTTTAGGCCTAGACCTTGAGGACCCACCATGGCCACTACCTCCAGATATATGTTTTGGTTCATAGCCATGGTTAGGGATACTTCCGGGCCTATAGCGATGATTAAGGGCTGGAGGTTTGGATTTACACCAGTACAGATTTTCACCCATCTCAAAAATTTCTTTCATAACGAAGGGAAAAAGACTTACTAATGGAGAATATGGAAGAATAATTTTGGGAAAGAGATGGTCGTATAGAAAAGGAAGTGCAAGACTATGGAGATAAACAAGTAGAGTAATAGTAGTAGAGCAGCAATGTGAGGAAGATGAAGGTATAAAGGAGAGGTATATATATCCCACTCCTCATCCTTGCCAACACCTCCGACATTTCGGTTTTAAATAGAATTGCCAGCTGTCAATACTTCAGAGGCTGTTGGTTAGGCGGGGTCAAGCATGATGATTACTCAAGTCTGTCTCTTCCAAGTTCGAGCAAGTTTAACCACGTTGCATCTCCCCATGGGTTCACCCATCCAATCAATAAAAGGTGTCATCATAAAGGGCTAGATCGCTTCATTTTTCTTCGATGATAGTACCGTGTGGTAGATATCTGAATAAAGAAGAAATTTGACACCTCAGCGATGCCTCTACAAACTCTGTTGATGGTTACGAGTGGCAATATGTGCTTCATTTAAAGTCTGTCGCATTAAATGAAGTCATAATCTTCGAAATCAACAAGATCACGCAGGATATGCCCGAGATATTTCGAAAAGCAACAATCAGATCTCAGATATTTTCTGACCCAAATATGGCTTGAAGATGAACCAAGAAAACCTAAAATTCGGTATTCGACTTGGTAAATTTTGACATAAAGTCCTCAGCTAGAAAAGCCCCTGATTCGTCTAGAAATAAGATTCAAGATAATAATGCTTCCCTGACTTTTACAAACTCGGAAGAGCAAGGGGCAATTGTTAGGGAGATAACAAAGCAACCAATTAAAGAAGGCCACATGTCAAATATGAGTCACCGATCCAAACGAGACATGCAGTACAACCCCAAAGTTAGCTGTTAGATGCCACGTCAATAGACAGTTAATAAACAGCTTACCCCTCTGGATCTAGAAATAACTGTGAAACAACCGTGTTAAAGGAGGTTGCCTCACATGTCGGCGACATGCGAACCTTTGCGGAAGCTCGTGGCCTCAAATCAAGGAACAGTTATAGAAGTATCACCGTCAGATCATCATCTGATTTGATGATCTGACGGTCGAAAGGCATTCGCATTCATAGTCAGTCCCGATCCTCAAGGGATGAACTAGTAGATACACTAACTCGCCTTATCCAACTGCCAAAACTATTGGCACATGAATCAAAAATGTTCCCAAGATCCATGGAATTGCCAAGATCATGGGTTATAATCACGTCATTCCATGCCAATTCTATAAATATACTCTAGAACGAAGGTACCTAGATCCCACTTTTAACATTCAATTCTCTCTCTCTCTCTCTCTCTCTCTCTCTCTCTCTCTCACACACACACACACACACACACACAGACACACACACACACACACACACACACACTCAATAGAATTGCTTGAACCTCACTCTACCAAACTAGTCTTCTCTGCTTACTGAGTTCCATCTATTTGATTATCGGTTCTAACTTAAGCATCAGAGTGGCCAAAGAGTTACCAAACCTCCCTCTTTATTGCCTATTTGCTTCATATTGACAAGGGTCATCACCAGAAGCTTCAGGCAAGAAACCAGAGGCAATAGGATCCGATCGAGGATTGGTCGATCAATTCCAAAACTAATTAATATGAATGGACCGATCCGATACCGATAGCTTTGAACCATGGTACTTTCATACGCAGAACACTAACTAGGCAACCAACTGCAAAAAGCTTGAGCTTTGGCCTCTTCGGTTAACCCGGACCATGATTTCAGAAACTAGATCAAAACAGAGAAATAGATCGATTTAATCAAAATGATGCCGATTACTATTCATTCTTACAATTTATTTTGGAATAAATCGTGATACGTTCATTCTCATAGTTTATTTTGGAATGGATTGAATCTGTATCCGATTCATTTATCTGAATCCCAGCACACATGATTCCAATATGCCTTGGCAGTCCATCGATCCTTCTCTTTTATTTTCTTTATCTTTATATAGAGAAAATATCATAAGTCAAAGAAGTATTCCTTGTTATAATCTTTTAATGGTCCGTCTAAATGTAACAAGGGTTACAACCAATGAATGTGCATTAAAGTGGATCATCTTGGCAACCTCAATATAAGAGGGAGAGAATATTTCATTTGAGGACCAATGCACATCTTACAGTGACCAGACCTTGTTAAAATGTCTATTTGTAACAAGGTTTATTACTAAGCAGAAAATACCATCTTTTAATTCAAAAAGGGAAAAGATCCCCACAACACCAACACCATTTGGGGACCAATGCACATCTTACAGTGATCAGACTTTGTTAAAATGTCTATTTGTCACAAGGTTTGTTAATAAGTAGAAAATTCTATCTTTTAATTCAAAAAGGTAAAAGATCCCTACAACACCAACACCATTGTTGAGATTCTTTCCCACAATCTTTCATATAGCTCTCTCTCTCTCTCTCTCTCTCTCTCTCTCTCTCTCTCTCTCTCTCTCTCTCTCTTCCTTCTAGGCAGTTTTTTCTCCTCTCCTTAACCTTACCGTCTATTAAAGATACAAATTGGTCAGCTGGCGCGGTGTCTGGAAGGTGTGGTGGCCTTGCAGTCGAAAGAGTGAGGGTGATTCCGGCGTTTCATCGCCGGCTCATTCGTATGGGAGGGCGGCGATAGACTGGTGAGATTCTATCTCTCAGTCTTCTCGTTGGGGAAGCTGGTGGTTGTTGCCAAGCGCAATGACTATCAATATGCTTCTATTGTTGGATCCTTCTCAAAAGAATGGACGGAAGCTTGTCTTCGGGCCCGGTACTCTCTTTCGTCGGTATGCCCCTTGGACATTCGAGATTCCCATGAATCTCGGGTTCATATGCTATTCGTTGGTTGTGCAAGACGCGCGGGTGGTACCGGTGACCCTGAACAATTGTGCAATGCAGGAATCGGTTTCCTAGCCTTCCTGAAAGTCATCACTCTGCTGGTGATCAGACTCTATGTTTTGATGTGCATCGTTCTGACTTTGGGCTACCTTGTTGTGGTTTGGAAAGCCTTTTTTATTAGGATAAGTGAAATTCCGGATCAACAAACTCGACGAGAGCCACCGCTTAACAGCTTCTTGCATGCCTATTTGTGCGTTGTAAGAGAATCCCTCCATAGTAGCACTATGGGTAATCCTCTCCAAAATATATATATATATATATATATATATATATATATATATATATATATATATATATATATATTTCTGTATTGCTTCTGTTTCTTAATCCTAATTTTTAGGAGCCATCTAATTTGGAC
Organism: Protea cynaroides; assembly: GCA_028583415.1. NCBI lineage: Eukaryota > Viridiplantae > Streptophyta > Magnoliopsida > Proteales > Proteaceae > Protea > Protea cynaroides. Next base: position 31,060,439 of record CM053271.1, read on the forward strand.
CGGTTCTCATCCATACGAATCAAAATCGATAGAATACGGATCTTTTTCTCCGGACGAACCTGGATCCTCTTTGTGTACTGTTTACCTTCCAAGCAAGGTTCAAGGTATCTGTATCAAACAAGGTATTGACCGATCCAATACCGTTATGATCAGACATCTGAAGGTTAAACGGCATGTGGTCGATCCCATTAAAAAAATAGTAGAAATTAGTATTGGATCGATATCAATTATGGTTGAAATTGATACAAATCAGTCGATCAATTTGATACCAATCACTTGAACTATATATGCTTACCAGGGACCCATTACCATACAATGTTCAATGGATCCTACACCCCAGAGGGAATTTTTGAAAGCCAAATATACAGCTGTATGATGGGCCTCTTGAAGGTACCGATATGGGAAGAGGATCCGTCTCCTGGATGTCCTATTTGATTCTATCTCTCGTTATGTTTGGAAGCAAGAAAAGAAAACTTATTGAATGAAAGAGAGATAAGCAAATAAAATCATTATTGTTGCATCATTAATTTTGTTTTTATTATCTTACCTTTCTTTTTTTTATTCTTGGTTTCCAAACATAGGTTAGAAGAGAGAGAGAGAGAGAGAGAGAGAGAGAGAGAGAGAGAGAGAGAGACTATTATATGGGTATTGAAAGTGTACGGCGGCTAATTGGTTGGTTTACCCTTAGCCCTGGCATGTAATATATGAATCGGCCACGTCTCATGTTTACCGTGCCGTTTCAGTTTGACGTGTGAAGAATTGGTACCCTAAAAAACTAAATAAATAGAGGTAGTTCGACCCTTCAGGTGTCTCCATTTCTGGGCCATCTTTCAGCTTTCAAAGCTTCTTCTCCCCCGACCCCAACCCTTTGTTTTCTCTCTCCACTTCTTTTGTCAAAACCAGACGGTTCAATTCAAGGATCTCCATTTCTAGAGTATTTTAAGTGTCAACTTCTTCTTTTTATTCATCTTGTTCCTCCCTCCTTCACTTCAGACACAAACAGGCAAAAGAAATGCCTATGGTTGGTGGAAAAGAAAGCTCAAATGAAAGATCTCCAAACGGTTCTGCAACAACCAAGAATTTCCCAGATTTGGAATCTGTCATGTTTTCCTGCTATCCCATCACTCTCAAGGTAGTTCCTTTTTCTTCTCGCTTCAAAATTTCAAATGGGTTCATAAACTGTGTATCCATGAAGAGCACTAGCTAGGGTGACTAACAAACAGGTTTTGACTTTGTTCTGTTCTTTCTTGCAGTTCATTGACGTCTGTTACCGTTTAAAGCTGGAGAGCAAGAACAGCAGCAGTCCTTGCAGCATTAAAGGGATTCTGAGTGATCCAACTGGAACCAGCAGGACCAAAAGCACACCCGAGGAACGAACGATCCTAAATGGGATTACAGGGATGGTCTCCCCAGGAGAGATTCTAGCAATCCTTGGCCCCTCCGGAAGCGGCAAATCCACGCTTCTCAATGCTCTTGCAGGTAGACTCCATGCTCCGGGTCTCACTGGGACAGTCCTCGACAACGGCCTGAAACTCAACAAAGCGGTTCAGAGACGAACCGGGTTCGTCACCCAAGACGACGTTCTCTACCCTCACCTCACTGTCCGTGAGACCCTAGTCTTCTGCGCGCTGCTCCGATTGCCTGACTCGTTGTCCAAGAACGAAAAGATCAGAGTGGCTGAATCGGTTATAACCGAACTCGGACTCGGTAAATGTGAGAATAGGATAATAGGGAATAGCTTCATTAGAGGAGTGTCAGGTGGGGAGAGGAAACGAGTCAGTATTGGACATGAGATGCTGTTGAACCCGAGTTTGCTATTTCTAGATGAACCCACCTCGGGGCTCGACTCAACGGCTGCATACCGGTTGGTATCAGCATTGGAATCGTTGGCTCAGAAAGGTAAGACCATCGTCACGTCCATGCACCAGCCGGCTAGCCGAGTCTACCAGATGTTCAACTCGGTTCTTGTTTTGTCTGAAGGAAGGTGTATATACTATGGCAAGGGGTCTGATGCTATGAACTACTTCGGGTCGATTGGGTTCTCTCCGTCATTCCCAGTAAATCCTGCCGATTTCCTGGTCGACCTCGCAAATGGTACTTATTTTTTTGGCTATATCTATGTTTTATCTTTCATAATTTAACATGAATCGAGTAAGACTAGGTAACCCAGTGTGTCTGACACGGAATATTTATTTTTTGTAAAAGGCTGGCGGGTGAGGGATCACATTGTCTCCTCCCTCAGATTCGGGAGGAGAGGTGGCGGCCTCTCGGGTGAATCCGAGCCATCCATCCGAGCCGACACCCCTATCGGCTCAGCTTGTTGGCTGGGGTGTTGACTCGGATGGATGATTCGGATTCACCGGAGAGCCAGGTGTCGGTCATCCATTCAGGCCGCCAACTCTCCTCCCGAATCTCAGGGAGGAGACGATTTGAATCCGACGGGTGGGTGTAGGAAGGAAGTTTGGAACCGTCTATACAAAAAATGGAAAGATGGATAAAGGTTCTCTCACTGTGGACTTCTAGGGTTCTTGTTGGATAGGAATATTCTAATCCAACGATGATTACGATGGGAGTCCCCTTTTGAAATGGAGAATGGTTTACGTGTATGTACTTATATCCTCCGTAGAATCCCATCACCATTCATATCCAATGGGTCTCACATCACATCGATGGTGATGGGATCTGATGGAAAATACATGTACATGTAGGTGCCCCTAGTGCTTTGATTTTGTTGGATAGATTTAAGGTTGCGGTTGTTATGTGTTGATGTCAAATGACGCACATCTCTTCCAAGTTACTCATGGCTGCGTAGGAAAAAAATAAACAAGCTCATGTGAGTGGGTTGGAAAAACCTAAGTTCCCTCTAATGCTTAAGGTAATTTGAAATCAAGAAGTATGGAATTCGAGAAGAAGAATACGAATTACTTTTTAGTGGGGACTTTTTTCACTCATATTCTTTCCCAACTTCATTCTAATAAAAGTATCCACTAAAAAGAAATTTGGATTCTTTTTCCTAAGTTCCATACTATTTGATATCAAATTGATTTAAGCATCAGAGTGGTCTTAAGCTTTTTCAACCTGCCCACATGAGCTTGTTTACTTCTTCTTGTGCACCCCTGAGCAAACGAGAAGGGACTAACGTCATTAGACATCAACAATATATATTGTTGGAATACATTCTTCTTTTTTTTTCCTTTTTTTTTTTTTGGGGGGGAAAAGGAATACATTCTAGGTCATGAAAACATTTTGTGATGACAAAATATAGTGTTTTGGACTTTGGCATGCATTCTTGTTCTTGAATAATGGATTACATTCTAAAATGTGTTATTTAGCACATTTTGCATTTTAAGCAAACCAAAAATGTCTCACCCTTTAGTTCATCTCATTCTATTTTAAGAATGTATTCAATATTTTAATGTATTTCGAAGAATGCATTTTAAAAATAATTCCAAACGTAGCTTTAAAATACTCTTACCCAAAAGAAAGATTTAATTAGGATACCTTGTGAGAGTTCGTTAGTGGGAAAATATGATGCTATGTATGTTGCAGTCCACGTGTCAATTTGATTGATCCCCTACCACCTGTCCCTTCTCTTTTCGCTTGTTTTATTTCCATCTCTATCTCATCACCACGTGTCATACATTTATAGAAGATGCTAGGTGGGTCCCAGGCTAAACAAAATGGACAGCCACCGGATCCTGTGATGGCGGTATCGTTCAAGGTGACCCCTTTAGATTATCTTAAGATTGCATGGTGGGTCCCGAGCTTTTGGACATATGACACGTGACAAAATAATTGCCCGAACAGATAGATATTACGGATACGCTACGACAGAGACCCATGTCATCATTGCTTCATGTTTCTGTTTCATTTTGCTTTTCGTAGCATTTGTATCCACCATCTTAAATAACACTAAATTCAAACATTGTGGATCTCAGGGTCCATGATGTTGGAATTTGAGTGCTATTTTAAAAATTATTATTATTTTAGTTTTAACTCGATTAACAAATAATATAGTAAATAGAAATATTAATTCCAATCTGATGGTTAATACCTTAAATATTCATATCTAAGGTCCAAAAACAATGCTCTAAACTTGGTGTTGTATTAAAAATTTAAAAATTTAAAGACAAAAATTTTTAGGTTCTAGTCAGCAGAGATCGATATTAAATATTTATTTTCTATTTATAGAGTTTCGTCTGTGCTCCTCTCCTATCTCTTTACTATTGATTTATCTGGTCTACGGATCAAACAATCTTTTTCCGAACTTAAAAGCACTAAACATTCTCTCAATATCATCAATTTAGAATCTTTTTTTTTAATTAAAGTTAGCCAATCAAAATATAATGTTATGTATAGTTTGATTATATATGTCATGCAATGGGTGTCAAATATTTTAATCAAATTATCATTGCTTAGAAGCATACTATGCTAGATGACTAGACACAAGTTATATTCTTTTCCATCATTCAGGTTTCTATTATTCTAAATTAATGGTTGTTGTAGCCTCAATTGTGGACTGTGAATCTGATTCAATTCAATTCAATGATATTTTAAAAATTAAAAAAAAAAAAAAAATTAGTACCTCCAACCCTTGAAAATAAAATTTAAAAAACAAATAAAAATTAATTAAACTATAGGAAAATAGCACGAGGACAAACTCTCATGTCCTCTTTTTCTCCTGATACACTCTCTCCTGATATACTCTCTTCTGACAAACTTTCTCTTTTTTGCTCATGTCGGTCTCTTATTGATAAAACTGATTTTCATATCCTGATTGGTGTGGTTTGAGAGACCCCTCAGGCAGTGTGGGGAACCCTTTCCCTTAAAATATTTAAATTTTGATAAAACGATAATTTTAAATATCATCCATCCACTAATGTTAGAACAATTGTCCTTATTGCTTTTTAATTATGTTTTGGCTTGTATAGGCTTTGAGGAAATACATGAGCACTTTTGGCTCACTATAGGTGTGACAAAATTTGATTCTATCTCTATAGCCCATAGTATAACTTCTAGGAACATTAGGCAACCTTGGGTTTTCTATGTTAATTCTTAAATAATGGGTTGGGATCTTCCCCTCTTTCTCACTTTCATTATTTATCAAGGGAGAAAGAACACCTTCTCTCTCTCTCTCTCTCCCTCTCTCTCTCTCCCTCTCTCTCTCTCATTATATTTACCTCTATTTATGTGTTTTACTATCATTGATGTGCAAAGATTACTTAGGATCTATAACTCAAATGAAACAAAAAGCTATTGCTTGCATGTTAATCAAGCTACCATGCAACCAATCATTAGATTAATGACAATTATTTTTAACTCTTTAATTAACATTATGGTACTTGTTAGTGTTATTTTTAGGTGATATAGTTCATTCTCATTAATCGATGATTAGTAATATCATCAGTGGTCCATAAAGCATTTTACTTCTGTACTATATTTCATCAATCGTCTTTAGTTTAAAATATTTAAGAAGTACATCATGCTTAAACGTAAACAAAGCTCTCAAATATTAATCATTCAGTGTTATGTGACTAGATCTTTTGCAAAGGGCTCATATTAAAATCTTGTGTGAGCCTAACTCATTTTATGCAAATCTCAACAATAATGTTCTTTACGCATAAATTTACTCCAATAATTGGGGAGATTTAGTTAGAAAAAAGAAAGAGGGGAGGATGGGATGTCAAGGTGTTGAAGGACTGCTACTCTTCTCTTGTCTCATCGGAACCCTAGCCTTTCTTTAGTGATCCAATGGATGGTTGATAAAACTTTATCATAAATTTTATAATGAAAAACAATGACAAAAAGGGATATGTCTAAATGTCACAAGAATTGTTACAACATGTAGATGTAATCAATTCTTTTTAATGCACATTGATTGGGTCATCATAGAAACCTCAATATACAGAGGGATGGTTTTAGTATTTCATTTGGAGACTGATATAAATCTAACAGTAAAAAGACCTTATAAGAAGATTTGATACAATTAGAAAAAACCCCACAAAAAAAAAAAAAAAAAAAAAAAAAAAAGGTTGAATTTTTAATTAAAAGAATTAAGTGGGTTCCTTTGTTCTAGTTTTGCATACAATTTTTTTTTTACATTTTTGAGAATCAAAGCCTTAAGATAATCTATTTGTCTAAACAGATAACGAGATATATGGAGTTATTTTATAGAGAAAAAACTCTAGTTTGGATCATCTAGAAGCCCTATAATGGTAGACGCACTAATCCAGTGTTTAATGCTGTTCGAGCCTCAGTTTGATCCCCTTATTCCCCTTAAATAAAGAGCCTTTGTTTAGAGGTTTTTAAGCAACTTTCTTAGAAGATATATATGAAGTTATGATGGAGTACGTTCCTTTCAATGATACATGATTTTTTTTTTCAAATATCTTATAGCTTTTGGTGGGGTGGCATTTGACCATTGTCGTTTTCATTTAACGGGTGGGAAGATGAGAAAAAGAGAAAAAGCAGATTAGCTGCCATTGAAGATTTTCTTCAAACACCATGATAGCAATGTGGATTACACTGAACGTGACCTCAGAGATTGCGTAAGAAAGCATGTGGCGCATATCAACAGCACTTTATAGTGGTATGAGTCATGGGCTATGGTTCTTCTTTGGAAAACTTCACTTTTAAAAGTGTTTCAGTTGAGGGAAAGATGGAAGAACGTAAGGAATGGGTAGGCAGAAGCCGACAGCAAATCCTGAGACTTCTTTGTTTCATGACACTTTCTATCTTCCTTTTCATGGTCAGAGACTTAAGCACTATGGTCGTGCTTAAGTCTCATGGGAAGACCATTCTTTTTCCTTGCTTTTTTCCCACCAGGTGTGTGGGTGGAAAATGGAAAATGTTACCCTCTAGATAGAACTCTTTCTTATCTTTTTTACTTTTCTACTTTCTCAGAGCATATACTTCATTTTTATATCTTTCTTGTATTCCAGGTGCTATATGTTTCCCTTTGATAGGATGTACCTGAAGATAAAACTTTTCTTTACACCCACTATACATGGATTTTTTAGATCAATGGGTCTATGTTAGACAGAACCAATCATTGAGCCTATCTGTTTTGGTAGTTTTGAATGGGATTAATTTAAACAGATTGATGACATGACAAATGATTAAATGTGTTATTAAAACTAAATAGATCTTTAGAGTGATTAATTTATGAGATTTGGAAACTTATGATCCATTCTATTTTAGCCATGTTGATCAAAATTTGGTTGTGGCAAAACTATACTGTCATGATTATCTGAGTGTCTAACTATGATTGGAAAATTTGCTGCATGTGTTGTGGGACCCAACGATGAAAAATAGATAATAAACCACTCAAACTTAGTACTATGCTTTGTTCAATTCATCATCAATTATTATATACTGTGTGCTTATATTAATATATCTCTGTCATTGATCACTTAGAAAAAATCTTTCCACTATAAAAGGAAAACTAAGAGGCCTGATCCAGCAACGACCGATGCAGTGGATTCCCATTCCTCCATTGATAAAAAACTTGGTCAGCAGGCAATTCCTTGCTAACATGAGATTAGATGCTAAGTTAATTTGTCTATATTTAAATACAGTGGTTTTAGTGAGTGTGCTATTACTTTAAATGTTATAGAATCTTTTTGGTGGAAAACCACCCAATCTAAATGTGGTGGGCCACATGTAATTATATCTAGCAGCCGGTTTGCTAGTTCTTTGCTTCATTTGTTGTTATTGGTGGGGGTGGGGGTATCATTCTTTTTTTTCCTCCTAATAAGCAGTAGGATTGTTTCATTTAATAGAGGGCAATGTTAAGGGTATTGCCCTACATCATGGTTTTTGCCTGGCGCCCTTTTATTTGGAAACAAATTAGACTGGAAATTCATCAAGGTGTACTGATTCCAAGTGCAATGGTAAGGGCTAGGATGGACCAACAGAAAGAACAATTCTATGCAAACCATACTCACCACCTATTGATTGAACTGTATTTAGAGCTAGGGTATCTTCCATACATTGCACTTGATATCATATTTATATCATACAATGCAAGATGAAATGCTTGTGATCATATAAGTTCATATCAGTTTATACCAATAAATTTATTTCACCAATACAATCTCCATGATTCTATATATTTACCCAAGAAAGAAACCATGTAGTCAAGAGAACTACTCTAGTTATAATGATCAGTCTATAAATGCTCCTCTAGATGCTCTAACAGTTTCTCTCCCTCAAATTTTTGGGTGGTGCTATAATGACAATCCTTTTTTTTTTTTTTTTTTTTTTTAAAGCTGAATGTTATATTCACCCTTTATTTATCATTGTCGCGGTTGTAATCTCATAATCAGATGTAGATACTAATACATTGTGCTTTGCAGGAGTTTTCCAACCTGATGGTACTAGTGAGACAGATAAGCCCAACTTAAAGCAAACCCTTATCTCCTCATACAACAATTTGTTAGCTCCCAAGGTGAAGGCTGCCTGCATGGATACCATCCCTATCATGACAAATGGATCGAAAACCAAATTGGCCATGGAAAGCCATGGATCAAAGTCACCAAACAAAGAAAGTCAAAGAAGTATTAATAGTGGCAGCAACAGTAGTTGGTTCAACCAATTCACTATTCTACTTCTGAGAAGCCTAAAAGAGAGGAGGCATGAATCATTCAACTCACTAAGAGTCTTCCAAGTTATAGTAGCTGCATTATTAGCTGGTGCCATGTGGTGGCATTCAGACATTCGCAATATTCAGGACCGTCTTGGCCTCCTCTTCTTCATTGCCATCTTCTGGGGTGTATTCCCTGCATTCAACTCTGTTTTCACATTCCCTCAAGAACGTGCCGTCTTCATCAAAGAGCGGTCATCAGGCATGTACACTCTATCCCCTTACTTCATGGCTCGAGCTATAGGAGATATCCCTATGGAGCTCATTTTGCCTACTGTATTCACCACCATTGCTTATTGGATGACTGGATTAAAGCCTGAGCTGGGAGCATTCCTTTCGACGATGGGAGTTTTGCTAGGCTATGTACTGGTGGCTCAGGGGCTGGGCCTTGCACTTGGTGCAATCATCATGGATGCCAAACAAGCGTCCACGGTTGTTACAGTCACAATGCTGGTATTTGTGCTCACAGGAGGGTTTTATGTGCACAAGGTGCCTGCTTGCATGGCATGGATCAAGTATACTTCAATTACATTCTACTGCTATAGGCTCTTCATCTATATTCAATATGGGGAAGGCCACTCAATCTGGTTTCTTTTGGGTTGCTCACAAGGGAGCAACAGGTACAGCTTAAGTTGCAAGTTTGTGGAGAAGGATTTGGAAGGACAAATCCATCCAATTGTGAGTATCGGCATATTGTTTTTCATGTTTGTGGGATATAGGTTAATAGCGTACATTGCGTTAAGGCATATAAAAGTCTGAAATAGATATCAATGATGAAGACATTGGGATAGCTTCTTCCTAGAGCTTTTTTTGAGGAAAGTCTATTTGAAGAAAATTGGCAAGTCGCTGCTTGGTGATGCAATGTAAGATATTGGAATTTTCTTTCAGCTAGGTTCGCATTGTTACTTTCAGTAACAATTGCAGGGTTGGGTACATTGAGAAGGTAATGGAAGGTAACCCAGGGGATGAAGCTTTCTCAGCCATTTTCTGGCAACCCAAATTTGGTTGCAACAATCAGCTGTTAATGGATTGTTGAAACAAAAGAGTATAGGAAATGGTCTCCTCAAAAGGCTACCATGATAATGTGTATTAGTAACAAAAATTGCAATGGAAAGCAGCATTCTCTTCATATTTTGAATACATTATCATTTCTTTTTTTTCTTTTCCTTTTTGTTCTTCAAGATCTGAGTAGCCTTCAGAAATTTTTTTTAAGTCTTGAATATAAGTTGTAATCAAATAGAGGAGATAATCCATCCCTACCCCTTAGGAATCCTGAATAAAATAAAACAGCCAATTGATCATCACAAATACTGAAAACATTAAATTTAAGATTATCCCTCAAGACTAATAGTAGGGGGCCATCTGAATAAAGCAAGGGTTGTTACAACACTTAGTAGTAACCAATTCCCTTTAATGCATATTCAAAACACATGACTTAGGCAAAAGCATAGGCATACCTATGAAGCTTGCTGACAGTGGAAGAAATAAGCGTTATGATATATATATATATATATATAGTTTACTAATTATTTAAGCAACTAGTTTTCTCTAAAATCAATTGAATCTTTGTGCATGCATTCAAAACCTCCATAGTATTATTTTATCTAGATAACGAAAAGGAGTACAAATAAAACAGCGTAAGATAAAAAAGTTTTGCAAAAGGTTTTGTGTACGGCCATGCACGTAAATGGTTGTGTTATGCTGTCAGATGGGGGAGGGGAGGGTGTTGATAACAATTCTACCCCTTCTATTGGACGAAAGCCTGATGCACTTGCTTTAAGGGAAGCTTTGTGTATATATGAGTCATTGGGTGAACTGCGTAAACAGGAAGCTGCGTATGCATATTTTCAGCTTGCTTGCTACCACAGAGATTGTTGCTTGAAGTTTCTGGATTCAAACCAAAAGCAGATTAATCCATCTAAAAGTGAGAGCGTTCTTCATAAAGTTGAGCAGTACGCTTCCTTGGCTGGAAGGAACTGGCAGAAGTCTATGGATTTTTATGGTCCAAAGACACATCCCTCCATGTAGCTGACTATTCTGATAGAAAGATAAGCTCTTTTATTGAGCCTCTCATACTCTTTCCAACAAACATAGTATGTTCTCTGAACCTATGAATAACAACAGTTATACAATTTTGATACTCATCTATAGGTTGACAGTTTTCTACTTAGAAATTATTTAGTATCAACTTATCAGTCTTAAGATGCAATTTATTTTCTCAGCCACAGTGCCATGCACAGTAACATGAGTAGAGTTTGGAGTGCCTGCACATGTGGCTGTGGAGATTCTTCTCTGCGGTGTTGACTTATGTGCAAATAGTCTTAAAGTCAAAGTCAGGGGTGCTACTTCTAATTACTGTTTTTTTTTAAATACCAAACTCAATTCAACTCAACTTAGCCTTATCCCAACTAAATGGGGTCGGCTAAATATAGGTATTGGCCAGTTGATTAGGGTATTCGGAACCCCGTCAACTGCACTCTTCTCTCCCGTATTTTTTACTGTCTTCCTTCTTTTCTCTTCTGTTGGTCTTAATTACTGTTGAATATTGTTCTAAGGTAGTTACAAATTTCATATCTGGTGCACTCGTATCATTTTCTAATTTTTGTCGTCAACTCAAAGGCGCATTTTCTGGAGTATGGCTATATCGCCACTAAGGCGGTATGAAGTTTGTATTTGTCTTCCCTCGTTTGCGAATCTTCTGTTGGGATTCATTGTTGGTCCATGTACAAGAATGTGTTTTGTGAGAATTCTGTGCACTATTTCATGAACGATGAAGTTTTTGTTATCCACCTTCTAGAGAGGATTGGGAACTTCCCCCTCCCCCTCCCCCTCCCTTAATGGTACTCTTTCAAATGCAAGATACATGTAACCTGCTTCCATTGTTGGACAACCATCGGTATAACAAGCCTATGTCCCCTCGGCTATAATATGCAGCGAGGAATGTTCACAATGCTGAACTTTGTTCTTCTCATTGAACTGTGCTTCATGCTGTTAGATTCTATATAGAACCAATTGTTGCTGCTCAGAGTGATTCCTATCCTCATTCCTTGGTGTTACTCATCAATGATTACATGTTGTGTGTTACATTTTCCTAAGTCTCTTCGATCTTTTCAGAATGATGTTGGTCCAATCTTCAGCATGCCAGCTTATATGCTTCCTCTTCATTAGGCTCTTGTGGCCCCCTTGTTAGGAAGTTGTGTTTAAAACCATGCTGCCACTGTTTTTCTTATCATGTTCTGTTACTCCGTAGGAGTCATAGTAAGTAGTAAAACCCTGTCTTCTCTTCTAGAGTGGATCATGTCAAACCTCAACTCAACTAAGTCTTGTTTCAACAAAAGGAGTCAACTACCTGAATCCTGTTTCGCCATTCATCTCTGTTCAGGTCAGATTTGTTGCTAATCCTAAGCCATGCATCTATCACCACTTTCCCAAGTCATTACACTTGTCCCTTTTTTTTTTTTCTTTTGGCTCCTTCAATGTGATCTTTATCAGATCTTCTGTCAAACCTAAACCAGCTTATTCTAAAGTTCAGATTTGGTGTTGGCTTCATGAAACTTGTATTTTCACCATTTTACTCCATTTGAGACATATATATTCTATTATCTCGCAGATACTTGTGCTTTCTCCATGCTTCAGTAGTCCGACCCATGTAACCTCTCCTGTTTTCTTTTTTACCATCTCTAACGTGCTTCATATCATTCCTCACTGTTGCATTTAATGGTCTTTGTTGCACATGTTCAAACAGTCTCAGATGTATTTCTACTGGCTTATCATCTATGTACATTGTACTCCTACATATTATTTAGGAGTCAACTAGTATGACTGTATGCACTGTTACTCGTCTATCTTAATTCTAAAGATCTCATTTTTGCCACACCCCAACTTATGTATAGTTGGATGCATTGTTTCTTTATTTTCCAATGTTATGTTCTATATAACATGTCTTCTAGCTTTATAATAGAATATGCACTCTGTAGGTTGATCACATGAAACTATAGAATTTCCTCTTGACTTCTTCCAGACATACACTAATTCTTTTGACTGGCACCATCTTCAATTCCCTCTCATTTTGATTGAACCAAAGAAAATGGAATAGTCATTTTGATGTATTCTTCATCATCGGTTTCACTGCTCCATTTCACTTCTATTCTTACTGAGAAATAAGAGCAACAAAGAGTAATAGAAATTGACTGTCTTAAACATATAGATCAATGGATCCTAAGTACTTCCTTAGGACAGCCTTGTTAGGCTAAGTTCAAAAACTGATCCTTATGATGAATTGATGATTGATGAATTTTCAAAACGTCTTTCACTATTTCCTCTATATAAGCATTCCTCTATAGGATCTGATATATGGCTTCTGGTTATATGACTACCAAATCTAAGTACCCGTGAAAACCTTTTGATGAAGTGACTCAAAAGCTCTTTTCTCATTGTTGAAATTTTTGAATCGACATTAAGCAATTTAATTCTCCACTGTAATAATATTTATCTCCTTCACATACTCTGTTTATACTGGAGGTGAATCCCAGTCTATAAATTTATATAGCATGGAATCAAGATCTCACCCAATCAACAAATGTTATAAATTTAAATTCAGTATTCTGAATGATATTTGAGGAATCCTTGCTGAAGTCTTTGATAAAAAAAACTACCTTCTGACATGCCTAAAGGATCATGTTGCCTATTGGTATCTCCACTGGGGCTTCCTCAGCATATTCTGGTGTTGAAGTTTTTGCACCTTACATTTCTGTGGGTCTCGGTTGTCCTTAGCAATAGAAACTCATAATCTGAACTTTTTTTTTTGCATGTTTTAACTTAGAAGAGTTGTAAGCGATGCATATTTATCACGGAATCTGGTTGGTCTTTCCTTCTGATAACTAATAATGGAGTTGTTGAAAGCAGGTGTGCTTTACAGACATTTTGTTATGTATTGTGCTATTATTAGATATACTAAAATGGGCCTTTTTGTTGAATGGTTTGCCAGAGAGGTTTAAACCGTCCAACTGAATGCTTAAACTTATGATATCCAACTTTAAATCTGGACAACTGAAAAAATTATAGCATGATTCTTTGGTAGTTGATATCTTTTTTAGCCATTACCTTATGAATCCTGGGGAGGTTTCTTATGTTGTTGGAAATAAAAGAACTCCATATATGATCATTAAATAGGTTGTTTTATACCCCAGGCACATACCTACCAAATCAGGGAGCAAAGGATAAAGTTGCTAGAGTATGAATTGGTGTTGGCAAAGTTGATTACTCCACTCATTTATCCGTTTGCCTGTTTGGGTAGTAAAAGTGAGTAGTTGTAGAGGCTAGTCTTTGAAATTGTCCTATGGAAGCATAGATCAATCTTGAGGTCATAGTCTGATTTTGTACACTATTTATTATTGCAAGGAATATCTAGCATGACAGATTTGATCAGTTATCAAACCAAAATTTCCAGTAAATCATGCATGGGAGGAGAATTTATTTTGTCCTGCAAGACCATGCTATTGGACTCTCCCTCCATTTCTATCTCTTGAACAGCTAATTATGTCAGTAGTCCCCAACTTGTATGGAATCAAATTTGGGAGGCCTGGCATTTTAAAAAGCATGATAACCTCAAATCATAGCTAAGTTTTGTACTTTATTTCTTCCTCTTGAGTTGTAAATTTTCATTTGTGTCTATTCTGGAAAGGGAACATCCTAATAGCTCTATTCTTGCCCATGACCAGATGCTGGAATCAGCTCTGTCTCGCTTGCTTGAGGGTCGCGATATATTTGGAGAACCAGTTTCAGATTCTTTGAGCAGCAGCATTGCTGAGGTTTATGCCAAGCTGTGGAGCCAGTTGCAGCTGCTACTGAAGAGGATGTTGATGGTAACACGAGCAGGAAGTACGAACAAATTTTCTCTTTCTCAGGCAGCCCCCATGAATAATAAGTCTGGAGATGTTGAGAAGTTGAAAGAATTATACTGAATGTCGATGAAGTCCCCAGATTTGAGTCAATTGTGTACTATGTATGATTTGTGGATGTCATAATTTGCAAGTTGACTGATTCTGATGCAGTTTTTGTTTAGTTTTGTCCCATGATTAAAGTTGGCTTTCATTGTCTTACATATGTAAGAAGGTAGAGCCTCTTTTGTAGTTTGCCATATATCACTATAGGAAGTAGAAATCATGTATCGGTCCAAAAAAGAGAAATCTCAGGTTCAGCCACAGATTTTATTTGTATTTGGCAATCATTTGAGTTTTTTTTTTTTTTTTTTATCACCTGACCATGGTATTCCATACAGCAACTGTATATATATGGTGAAACTGCTTCACCATTTTCATTGTTTCCTTTGAAAGTTGTTCTTGGCTGCTCCTTATGGTCTCTCTTGAACTTTGCTGTGGAATGAGTTCTATGGTGTCTTACTTTTAGTTCTTGAAACTAATCCAAAACATTAATACTAGGCCCATGAAGCCATGTGGTCGAAGTGGGGTGCAATTCTATTATCCAATCCAATGGTTCTTTCTCTATCTAATGGATGATCAAAATTGACTGATCCATACTCCCTTGTTGCTATAACTGCAGAAGTCCTTCCTTTTTGAAGGGAAAATGCTATCTGGAGTCTGGACTGCATTTCAAGCAAGGCTCGTATTATACAGTGAGTTTCATACTCTTATATGAGCTAAGCCAAAATAGGTATTTTGACAATCACCAAAATTGACTGATTCTAATGCTTGTTTTGTGGTATACCATTGATGATTTGGATTCAACTCAGGAAATTGGTGTTTCATGTGTGCAATTAATTCATTTTACTCTTGGGTTTTAATATTTGTAGCTAGTAGGGATTAGACAATTCACTCTCTTTGAAGGCCATTAAAGAATAGACCAAATAAACTTGGGCTATGCTTAGTAGACCTAGAATGCATTCTGAAATGAAAAACAATGTGGTATGCATTCTCGTTATTGGATCATAGAATATGCTAAGAAGCCGTGGTCTTTTCAGGCATGCATTCTTTTGCCCATTCTGCATTTTGAGTCCAAAACAGAAACGCCTTGCACTCGTTTTCGTAGTGTGTAAAATTGCAGTTTGTTACCATTTATCATAGTTGTACTAGATTTTGTGACCATCAAAACCCACAATCAGTTCATGCACAAAGAGGATAGATCTCCCTCTCTTCTTTGAAATCCAGCTCTTTTTCTCTCCCTCCAAGTGATCGGCAACCTATACTTCCATTTTCCCTGTTATTGTATAGGATTCCAATATACCTCCCTAGCCTGTAGATCCCTCTCCCATATTTATATATCAATAAGAAAAAAACAAGTCTAATCCGCTACACTTGTAGTAGCAAACTCACATAAAAAGAAGTAATAACTGGCTTAAAAAGAGAGTAAATACTAATTGTTACCATTACTAGTGGGATTAGGATCCTCTGTAGTGACTGTCAAGCGACAGTGAGATCTTGGCCGTAGCCGATGCATTGTGAGCAGTCAAGATTCTCATTGCCGCTTGGCAGTCACTATAGAGGATCCCTACGCTTACTAGTGACACCTTCAACAGTATACTAAACAACACCGTAGGAAAATTCGAAAATCCTAACAGATTTAATCTATAATTTTTCAAGATTGTACATGTTTCCCTAAAGCAGCTGAATTGCAATTAAGGCCCGCCTGTTTCCACGAGAAATGGACTGCAAATGCAATTTTGCAGGCAAAGTTTGCATTTCCACTACCTGGGTCGCCCAAAATAGGGAAAATGTGGAGAAAAGTTTTTGTGGGACCCACAAATTTTACATGTTTCACTCCATAAAATTTGCAGTTAAAATTCCACTTCAAACACGGAAGACCCCTGAATTTTATATCGGAAACTAACAGGGCCTCCAATGAAAAGGTACAAACAGGGCCTAACGAAAAGATTCCACAGTTTAGGGAGAAGAAGTTCCCTTTCAATCATAGAATTGGACTCTTTAAAGCAATTGTGAAATGTCAACCATATGGTTGTATCAGAATATGAAGGCAAAGCTAGAACTCTCATAATGGCAGAGGTTGAGCATAGGTGTCAAGCTGATATTCCCAATGGTCCAAAAATTCCATAAACATCTACATTGTGGAAAAATGGAAGGTGAATCCTATCTGGATTGATAGGCTGAAGGTTCAAAGAATTTGATCTTCCTGGTGGCTATTTAAACCTCAGAGTAGTTGTTTTCGCTTTTTTTTTAGTTTGACTGGCGAATTTCGTCTGTAGGTTGCGCTTCTTTTGGTGGGCAATCTATCCCTAATAACTTAGAGACTTGTATGTATTTTTTTTCCCTCTACTTTTCCAATAAAGCAATGTAATCTATTGAAAAAACAGTCCTGTACTCCTATGTCACAATCACTGTTCTAATGCCTTAACCTACTCTAACATAAGGTAGTTGTGAAGCAAAGATACTGACAACTAGCGTGTGAATGAATCCGGTGAAGATCAGGTTAAATTGAATTGGTCAAGGCATCCTTCTTTCCACTATCCTCATGGGTCTTAGGTTTTCTTTCTACTCAAGAGCCAAGAGTCACAAACCATGTTATATCAACTTAAACCCAGTTCTAAGTCAACCCCAAAAATTAGTATTAGAGCTTCAGCTAATTGTTATAGACAATGTGAGCATTTGTAGGGCTTCTGTAGATATCTTTCATTCTGGATTGATGTAGAGTCCATATATCCATAAGTATACATCAATTGTAGTGTGAAACAGAAGTGATTATGATCACCTAGAAATGAAAAATTTCAGCATGAGTACCTAAAGTGGACAATACTTCCTCGTAGCTAGATGCCCTCCTGATTAGTCAACAAACAGAGTATGTCCAAGGCACTTTTTATTTACATTGCCAGGACTATATAGAAGCAGAGATAATATCATCCACAATAGAGATGAGCTGGAAGTCGAGGCTCGGCAATGGCGACAATTGGTATCTTTTTGGGTGTTGAGAGACCATAAACTTCGTCCATGTTCAAGTCCTTGGGTTGCATTTCCTCCGGCAGTTTCCACTGGAACCCATGTATGATGTTAGCCAAGAATGACTGAATAATTTTTAACCCAAGGACATAGCCAGGGCACATTCTCCTCCCTGATCCAAATGGCAATAGCTCGAAATCATGTCCCTTCACGTCGATCACTTTCCCAAAGAACCTCTCAGGACGGAAATCCTCCGGTGCATCCCACAGCATTGGGTCTCTCCCTATAGTCCATGTGCTGACATGAACTCTGGTACCTTCTTTAATGGTATAGCCAGCAACCTCACAGTCTTCTTGAGCCTGGTGGGGTGTTAGCAGTGTTGACACCGGGTGCAATCTCATTGTCTCCTTCACTATGGCATCAATGTATGGTAGGTGTGGGATGTCTTTCTCTTCAATCCATCTTTCTCTCCCAACCACCCTATCCAACTCTTCAGTTGCTTTGTTCAAGGTCTCTGGGTTTTTCAAGAGCTCGGACAGAGCCCACTCCACTGTTACTACAGAGCTCTCTGAGCCACCTGCTAGAAGTTCCTGAAGGATCAAATGAAGAGAACAAAGTCATTGCAAATGTCTACATACTTATTAGGAGTACGGATGGAAAGGACATGATTTTCAGTTGCAACTGAAAGTCCAGGATAGTCTATATGCAAAGATCATTTTACCCTAGTTGTAAATGGGGTTGAGCATGAAAAAAATCAACCCAGCTCAGCTGTGAAGTAAGGCAATGTTGGCGACCTGGCTGCCACATTGTGGCCACTTGTCAATAGATGGAATACTAAGTTTGTCATACAATGAGATCCTTACCCAATGGAAAGGATTTTACTACATATTGAGTGATGAACATACACCTCCTTCAGCCACTAATCAGCTCATATTAGATTGTTACCCAAGTCCTTGGAAGGATATTTTGATCAAAATGTGGAGATTAAGATCTTTTAGAGTTTATTCAGTTTAGGAAAGTTTAAAACATTTGTTGCAACATGCAATTAAACGAAGGTTAACTTCTAAATTCACCACATTGGTCACAACAAGAAGCACCCAACATAATAATTTATCACTTGAGATACTCAGGCATAGTTTCCCTAAACTTATGGTAATCAGGTGTAACTTACTCAAAATAATGTTGTATTAAACTTATGCTAACCAGGTGTAATTTACTCAAAATAATGTTGTATTAAACTTATGCTAATCAGGTGTAACTTACTCAAAATGATGTTGTATGTGTTGGGAATAATCTCACATTGCTTAGAAAATAAACCTTGGGTGCCTTTTATATGTGAGAGTCCCTCCATTTACTAGTCTAAACTTTTTGAGATGGAAACTTAACATGCTATTAGAGCTCCACATTCACTCTATATTGTCACCTAGCAGAGGGACCACATGCCACCCAAAAGTGGGGTAATAGGTGAGAGAAAATGTTGGGAATAGTCTCACATTGCTTAGAGACTAGAACCTTGAGTTGCCTTATATAATTGAGAGTCCTTCTATTTACTAGTTTGAACTTTTGAGATGAAAACTTAAAAGGATACCACCTATAAATTTTAGTGTTATAGAGGATTATGCTTCAGATGGTAAGGTCTGAGAGCAACGGAAGGCCTCCAACAAAAACATGGAACAGAAAATTTTACTCACAAAACATACCTGCGTTATCCCCTTAAGAGCCGTCCTATCTAGCTTGACTTCCAGATTAGAATCATCAGCCAACCGTAGCAACACATCCACCATATCCTTCTCTTCCCAATCCTCCACACTTCTCCTCATTTCGTGCTCACGTATCACATCTTCAAGAAACCAATCAAATTTTCTCCCCAACACCTTCATCTGCTTCACATACCCCTTCAAATCCAAGAAACCCAACCAAGGAAAACAATCCCCAAGATCCATCACCCCATTCAAGAAGAACAATTCCACAAACAGCTGTTTGAACTCCTCCAACGCTGCTACAGGCTTATCGGAAAATTTCTTCCCCATCACAATCCGACTTATAAAGCTAAGATTAGCATTCCAAAGATGGGTTCTCACAGTAATTTCTTTGCCAGATGAGGCATATATTCCCTTAAGAAGAAAACCCATCTCTTCAATTCGAATCTTCTCGTAGGATTCAAGACGTTTGGGGCTGAAGAGCTCTGTGAGGTAGATCTTCCGAAGAAACCGCCAGAAGGGACCGTAGGAGGACCAGGTCATGGAGTTATAGTTGAACATGGTGTGCTTGCCTGCTGCAGTTTTGGGTCGAGTGGCGAAGCTTTGGTCATGGGTTTTGAGAAGTTGTTTGGCCATGGAGACAGAGGAGGCGATCACGACAGGGATTGAACCGAATCGAAGTTGGATTAAGGGACCATATTGTTGGGAGAGAGTGTGGATGGATCGGTGGGGGAGAGGGCCTATAAGGTTGAGGTTTCCGATTATCGGCCATAGTTTAGGGCCTGGTGGTGGTGGTGGATATGATCGCCGCCGGCGGAGATGGGCCGAAAAGAAGAAGATGAGGGTTAGCACTGCAAGTAAGGCGTAGGTCAAGAGAGGCCATGAAAGAGTGTCGATCTCCATGAGTGTGGAATCTGTTTCTGTGAGTGAGAATTCTGTTTCGTCTCAAATCAGTATTAAGCATGATATGATCGGAGTCAAGGAACTGTAGACATTTTTATTGAAAGAAAAAAAGTTGCAGAAAATATCTGAATGAAAAGACACAAGTTTCCATACCTTATCCATTTGTGTGACGTGAGAAAAGATTTTTTATTTTTTTTAATTATATTTTTTTTGGGTTGCAAGAGAAATCATTATTCTTGTAGGTGTCCTTCTTTAACATTCATGATCATCTTTCAGAGCAGGAAATTGCAGAAAATAAAGGAGAATGGAGTTATGGAATGACAAAAACAATAAAATTGGAAGACGGAAGGAGATGCCTCTTTCTTCGGATGCTTAATGGATTGCTGGAATCGCATGAACAGCTGGAAGATGAGAGAGCTAGCTAGAATGATGGACGGCTTCTTTCTACGTCTACGTGACCCTTAAGAATCAAAGGGGAGGTTCTTTGTTAGGTA
>CM053271.1:31081585-31101706 GCA_028583415.1 Protea cynaroides
CTTTACAATGTTATTATATTGCTAGAATACCTAACAAAATCGATAGAATTTAATTATAATTTATTTGAAATTAAAAACCATTCTGTCAATTGAGAGTCAAGGCTAGGGTCGATGCTAGGGTCGATGGGTCTATCGACCCTCCCTTCTTTCTGGACTTCCCAAATGCTGAGGGTCGATGGTCAGAAACACCTAGGGTCGGATGGTCATCGACCACAGGTGCGACTTCCCTTGGTGCACTCTGGTCCAATTTCCACTTTTTTAATCCATTCTTCGTGTTTGGGGTCCTATGGTTTGTTCCCACCTTCCATTAAACATTCATTCCATGGTCTGAAACCATGAATCTTCCTCCTAGATGGCTTTCATGCATTCTCCTAGGGTTTTCCATGAAAACCTAACCATGGATGGATGGTTTGGGTTTCTCCGAGATCGCTCTCTCTCCAATAACTACCCTAAGGTGCAGCAGAAACTCATGGAATTAGTATCCATACCTGAGAAGATTAATCTTTCTCTGCAACTCTTCTCCTTTTTGCTAGGTTCTCTTCCTTGCCTCTCTTCTTCCTCTTATCCTTATCCTTTCTTTCTCTCAATTCAATTAGGGTTGTGAAAGGAGTGAAAGTGGCTTAGGGACGTCCTTTAAATAGAGTAGGAACATCCTAAATAAGTCCCTCCGAGATTTGGAAAGAATCCCAATCGAAAAATATAGAAATTTCCTAATTTCTATATTCGGCGAGAATCAGGGGTCGATGGGAGGGTCGATGATCCCGTCGACCCTAGGGTCTTAAGCTGTCCGACCCTCCCTCCAAAACCGAGGATCTGACTTTTTGTTTTGGGGGTCCGACCACTTAGCTGGGTATGCGACCCTTCCCTATTTTAAGTGTTTTTGGGTCGATTTGATACCTGGATCTCGATCTCCTTCACGCCCTTAGTCCATTTGACTCGACCATGATGGGTAAACCTGGTTCAAGGTGGTAAGACCGGGTTAGATTGACACGGGTCTTACAGCTGGTCCTTTTCATGCGGCTGGTCCTTCACACCCACCTTCTGATAAGATGGGGATATTGCATGAGATCAGAGAGGCTCAACACAGATCTGATCTGAGGATGGGGGAGTTAGTAGATGCTCAGCGTGTGAGAGTGGATGAGCTACTAGACGCCCAGCGCATATCGGACATGAGGATGGGAGAGCTCATAGATGCTCAACGCCGGTCAGATATGCGTATGGAGGAGCTTTTGGGTGCTCAGTGCATGACTGATCAGCGGTTGGCTGGTCTCACGCGGCTAGTCTTGGGCGACCCAGACTCAGGTAGCCTGGTTGACTAGAGTCTACGCTGAGGATTATGACAGAGACCGTGAGGCACCGCCTCCTCCTTCACCTCTAGCTTCATGATTGTAATTATTTTCTTTCTTTGTACTACAGAGTAACTATTCGGGTTGTGGACTGTACTCTGCTTTAGTTATTTATATACGTTTGTTTCTCTCTCATTGTATTTAAAATTATTCTCCATTTAATAGATGCATTATTCTCTTTTCAAATTTGGTCTCAAACATCACTTGTGCTTATAGTGTGTTAATATTACAATTTTTACTTTTATCCTATCTCAGTTCACAATTCGTCGATGAAGGTATGCTAGTTTAGCGGACAAGGCCTGAGATGCTCTGATACCAAGTTGTCACACCCCAATTCCGCACTATTCAGAATGGTGTGATGAACCACTAGCAAACCAACGGTTCAACCAGGATCTCGAGTAAGCTATATCTGTTTTATCTAAACCTCATACATCCACATTCATAATCAGAGTAAAATACACAATAGCGGAAGTCTTATAGTAAAACGAACTGAGAAATCTAGATGTGATAATCATATTTAAGTAGAAAATTATTCTGTATCAACTAAGACATAAATAAATATCAATTACATGTCTTTACTAAATCCAAATATAATTAACATAAAATCTAATCGAATACGCATGAGTTGCACTCGCAAGAGGAGTCATGCGTATCCACTTTGTCTTCAACTTCCATCGCCGCCATGTGCCCGTACACTGGAGCGTTGACATAATCTTCGACGGTAGTACCTGCATCATCAATTAAAAATATTCGACGTCGAGAGGGTGAGCACACATCATGGCTCAGTGAGCAAACAAAACAATGCAACAATACATATGCATGCATTCAATTCATATCTTTGGTCTGGTTTAAAGTTTGCAATATGCAATAGAAAGGGTTGGAGGTCAAAGGTTAACGTTTATTGACCCCTCCTCTATACACAGGGTGTGGAAGCCCGCCCAAAGGTTAACGTTTATTGCCGTCCCCATCCACCCTACCATGAACATTGTACAACAAAGGTTAACGTTTATTGTTGTACAGTGTCATACCAACACGTAAGCCCCTGCTGACGAGGGCTTGCAAACTGGGCTCGCAACTAACCAATCCTAATGCCAAATAGTGTATCCAAGGTCTCACCCCAGCATCCCTCAGAACGTCCATAGAGATAGAGCTAAGGCCCCCCGATAGAGTCAGAGACTACAAGGACCGAGACCACCTCCCCTGATACTATAAGATCTAGATGGCAGACATGGGGTGGCTTCCTGTCATTACATACGATGCGTGCACCTGCCCGGATTTGGTGCGTCAGTTCTATTCTAATCTCCAGGTGGTGGGGAATTACAATGATGTTGAGCATGGTCAGGGGTTGCGCATCACCAGCTACGTCAAAGGGGTAGATATCTCCTTCAACTATCGGCAGCTGGTCGACTTGTTGGGCATTCCTTATGATGGCCCCATGGTATACTGTGTGCCCTGGAGAGCCACGCTTTGTTGAGATGGAGATGAGGGCAGAGATCGATAATCAGTTGCTCCGTCCTGATCGTTGGCAGATGAGGGCTTGTTATTTGCGTCCAGCTCCACAGGTCTTCTGTAAGATTATCCAGCATAATCTGATTCCGCAGGGTGGGCACTATGAGAGGGTTTCTCAGCTGACCCAGTTCCTGATTTATAGCATCTGCACTCGCCAGCCCGTGTCTTCCCTACATCATCATGCGGACTATGATTAGTGCTACATTGGCCGGGCATAAGGGTAATCTACCCTATGGACGCATGATTACTGATCCCTTCTGACCCGTTTGGGGGTTGACCTGTTAGATGAGAAGATCCAGGAGAAGACCTTCTCGTCGCCTCTAGATTGGGAGGCAATCTGTAAGATGGGTATGCGGGATGCCCAGGTTAGTGATGAGGAGAGGAACACGATGGTGCACCCTCACACTCGTATCGAGATGGCTGATGCTGAGGCTTCTTTGCCGTCTTGCTAGAGCTCGCGTGGATCCCGTCGACGATGATGATCGTATGTATATGGATGTCGACTCGATACCACCGCCTTCACCTACACATGCGGCTGGTGTTGGCACTTCTTCGCGGTGGACCCCCGTACTGAGACCCGGTCCTTCACTTCCACCTTCTAACATGATGGAGATTTGCCGGGAGATCGGGGGAGGCTCAGCACGAGATCTGATCCGAGGATGGAGGAGTTGCTAGACGCCCAGCGTATGAGGGAGGATGAGCTATTATCGATCCAGTGGGCGTCGATAGGAGAGTAGCCCGATCCGAAGCTAGTCTCCGACGACCCGCACCAGTGGCCTGGTTGACTAGGGTCTATACGGAGGACTATGACCGAGATCGTGAGGCACCGCCTCCTCCTTCACCTCCAGCTTCATGATTGTATTTATTTTTCTTGTACTACAGAGAGGGTTGTGGACTGTACTCTGCTTTAGTTATGTATATACGTTTTATTTTTCTCACTCATTGTATGTAACTTGTTTTCCCTTTAATAGATGCATTATTTTCTTTTTAAATTTGGTCTAAATCATCACTTGTGCTTACAGTGTGTTTATATTAAAGATTTTACTTTTATCCTATCTCAGTTCACAATGGTCTTGAATGTGTGTTAGTTCGGCGAGCAAGGCCTGAGATGCTCTGATACCAAGTTGTCACACCCCAATTCCGTACTATTCAGAATAGTGTAATGAACTGCTAATAAACCAACGGTTCAACCAGGATCTCAAATAGGCTATCCCCACATTATCCAAACTCGCGCACATCAATAATCATAATCAGAGTAAATACACAATAGCTGAAGTCTTATAATAACATGAACTGAGAAACTAAAATGATATTAATAATTTAATAGCAAATTATTCTGTTTTCAACTAAGACATAATTAATTATCAAATACATGTCTTAATAAATCCAATAAAGAAACCTATAAAATATCTAATTAAATACACACGAGTTGCACTCGCAAAAGGAGTCATGTGTATCCACTTCAGCTTCAGCTTCCATCGCCCTACGTTCCCGTATGCAGACGCATTCATATAATCTTCAACGGTATAACCTGCATCATCAACTAAAAATATTCGACGTCGAGGGGTGAGCACACATCACGGCTCAGTGAATAGCCAAAACAATGCAACAATACATATGCATGCAAAAAGTCAATTTATATCTTTGGTCTGGTATATAAGTTTGCAGTATGCAATAGAAAGGTTTAGGTAGTCAAAGGTCACGTATATTGACCCCGCCTCTATACACGAGTGTGTGACGTTACCCGAAGATCATGTTTATCGTCAACTCAAATGCACCCAATCATGAACATTATATAACAAAGGTTACGTTTATTGCTATATAGTGTCATACCAACACGTAAGCCCCTGTTAGCGAGGGCTACAAACTGGGCTCACAACTAACCAATCCTAATGCCAAAAGTGTATCCAAGGCCTCACCCCAACATCCCTCAGAATGTCCATAGAGATAGAGCTAAGGCCCCCCGGTAGAGTCAGAGACTACAAGGACCGAGACCACCTCCCCTGATACTCTACGACATAATAGTTCTGCTAAAGTAATGGCGATACGACGATGCTAATGCACAAGACTTGAGTTAGAGATAGAGCTAA
The DNA here is from genome assembly GCA_028583415.1 of Protea cynaroides. Lineage (NCBI taxonomy): Eukaryota > Viridiplantae > Streptophyta > Magnoliopsida > Proteales > Proteaceae > Protea > Protea cynaroides. Next base: position 31,086,531 of record CM053271.1, read on the forward strand.
AATGCTGAAACCCCCCAAAGGTTAATGTTTATTGACGTTCTCATCACACCTCCCCTGATACTCGCTCGCATCAAGTACATCAACCACACACATACAAGCACATGCCTATTCCTATCATCATCATCATCATCAAGTTATAAACAATAAAGTAAATATGCATGAACAAGTAATAGAAATATTGGATGGCATGTTGTATGCACATTACAAACATATTCGCATAGAATCAAGCATGGCATAGGACTCAAGAAAATAAAAAATAGTTTGTTATTAACCAATTTAGTTTGGGGTTCTGGTTCCTCACCTTAGCTTGCTAATAGATACTTTTCCAAGCTTTAGAATCACCTTTACAGTGTTATTGTATTGCTAGAAGCCCTAACAAAGTCGATAAAATTTAATTAGAATTTATTCAGAATTTAAAAACTACTCTGTTAATCGAGGGGTCGGAGGTAGGGTCGGAGTCAGGATCGACCATGGGTGCGACCCTCCCTTAACTCTGACCTCCCGAACACTGAGGGTCGATGGTCAGGAACACCTAGGGTCGGATGGTCATCGACCCTCGGTGCGACCCTCGGTGCACTTTGGTCCAATTCCCTCTTTTAATCCATTCTTCGTGTTTAGAATCCTATGGCTTGCTCCTATATTCCATTCTACATTCATTCCATGGTCTGAAACCATGTATAACCCACCTAGATAGCTTTCATGCACTTTCCTATGGTTTTTCATGAAAACCTAACCATTGATTGATGGTTTGGGTTTCTCCGAGATCACACTCTCAACAATAACTAACCTAAGGTCTGTAGAAACTCATGGAATTAGTATCCATACCTGAGAAGATAACTTTTTCTCTGAAACTCTTCTCCTTTTTGCTAAGCTCTCTTCCTTCACTTTCTTCTTCCTCTTTTCCTTCTCCTCTCTTTCTCTCAATTCGATTAGGGTTGTGAAAGGAGTGAAAGTGGCTTAGGAACGTCCTTTAAATAGAGTAGGAACATCCTAAATAAGTCCCTCTGAGATTAGGAAAGAATCCCAATCGAAAAATATAGAAATTTCCTAATTTCTATATTCGGTAGAATCCGAGGATCGATGGGAGGGTCGATGATCCCGTCGACCCTAGGGTCTTAAGCTGTCTGACCCTCCCTTCAAAACTGAGGGTCTGACTTTCTGTTTTGGGAGGTCTGACCCTGCTTAGCTGGGTATGCGACCCTTCCCCTATTTTAAGTGTTTTTGGGTCGATTTGATACCTGGGATCTCGATCTCCTTCACACCCTTGGTCCATTTGACTCGACCATGATGGGTAAACCTGGTTCAAGGTGGTAAGACCGGGTTAGATTGACACGGGTCTTACACTTAAAAGAAATTTCATCCCAGAAATTTACATGTAGGTCTCACAACTCCCCCACCCTTAAAAGAAATTTTGACCTCGAAATTTGAGCGTACCTTGATCGTTGAAAAAGGTTAGGGTACTCCTTTCTCATCGCACTATCCTCTTCCCAAGTAATTTCTTCGACATCTTGGCTTTTCCAATGCACCTTCACATAATGGATATCCTTGCTTCGAAGTTGCTGTACCTTTCAGCTTGAGAGCATCACAGGTACCACTTCAAATGTTAAGTCCTCTGTCAAGTCTACGGGGTCTGCTGTCAAGATGTGTGATGGATCCCTGACATATTTCTTCAATAATGATACATGAAACACATCATGGACACTTGACATAGATGGTGGTAGGGCCAATTGATATGCCACATTACCACGTCTGGTCAATATCTTGTATGGTCCCACATACCTGGGGCATAGCTTCCCCTTCTTACCAAACCGTTTCAGCCCTCGCACAGGTGATATCTTCAAGAATACTTTGTCATCTACTGCAAACTCCAGATCTTGACGTCGGTTATCCGCATAGTGCTTCTGGCGAACTTGAGCTGTCTTCACTCTTTCCTTGATCTGATCAATCACTCGACAAGTTTCTTCAACGAACTCCGGTCCTATAATTCTTCTTTCTCCCACCTCATTCCAAAACAGAGGTGTACGACACTTCTTCCCATAAAGTGCTTCATATGGAGCCATTTGGATTGTAACCTGGTACCTGTTGTTACTCGATAAGCGATAGCTTCTCGTACCAAGCTCCCTTGAAATCTAGGGCACAAGCTTGGAGCATATCTTCTAAAATTTGAATAGTTCATTTTGACTGCCCGTCCGTCTGAGGGTAAAAAGCTGTACTGAACTTTAACTTTGTTCCCATAGCTTTCTGTAATCTTTCCCAGAACTTTGATGTAAAACGGGGATCTCTATCAGATACTATACTCTCTTGGATGCCATGAAGTTTGACTATATTATCTACATATAGCTTGGCCAGCTTCTCCATGGTATACTAAGGTCTGACCGCAATGATTCGAGCTGTCTTGGTGAGTCGATCGACTATAACCCAAACTGCATCTACCAACCTTGGTGTCAAGGGTAGGCCAGTGACGAAATCCATTGTGATACAATCCCACTTCCAAGCAGGTTTCGATAATGGCTGCAGTAAACCTACGGGTCTCTGCCTTTCCACTTTAACTTGCTGAAAATTCAGACATTGGAATACGAAACGAGCTATATCTGCTTTCATACCCCTCCACCAATATAATCTTCTTAAATCATGGTACATTTTGGTACTTCCTGGATGTACCAAGTATGGAGTGTAATGAGCTTCTATCATAACTTGATCTCTGATATTTAAGCTCTCACTCTCAGGTATACATAATCATCCACGATACCTGAGTACCTTGTCTGAATCTAAGGTAAAGTTAGGATTGCTGTTACCTTTCTCTAGGTCTTTTTATGCCATCTTGAGATGTGGATCCTGTAGGATTGCTACTTTGACCTCATCTATGAGATCCAATGAGATCTTCAAGGTTGCAAACATTAATGTGAACTTACGAATTAAGCCCTGTTCCACTGGATCTCTTGCAGTCTCTATTATATACTCTTCATCATTCTCTGTTGAGCTCGAGGCTGTAGCACATAATGCAGCATTTGTACTTGGTCCTGCCTCTGGTTTCAATGCCCACTTTCTGCTTAAGGCGTCAGCCACAACATTTTCCTTACCCGGATGGTACTGGATGTCACAATCATAATCTTTTAATAACTCCAGCCATCTCCTCTGTCTCATATTCAGGTCCTTTTGAGTGAAAAGATAGGTTAAGCTCTTGTGATCTGACTTAATCTGAAACTTTTCACCATAAAGGTAGTGTCTCCAAGTTTTGATTGCATGTATTACCGCTGCTATCTCCAAGTCATGTGTAGGATAATTCTTCTCATGCTCTTTTAACTATCTTGATGCGTAGGCAATCACCTGTTCTCCTTGCATCAATACACATCCAAGACCCAACCCTAAAGTGTCCGTATATAAGGTAAATGATAAGCTTGGTGCTGGGATGGTCAAGATAGGTGCAGAGACTAGTCTTGACTTCAAAGTCTGAAAGCATTTCTCGCACTCCTTTGACCATATAAACTTCTCTCCCTTCTTGGTTAGTTGGGTAAGTGGAACGGCGATCCTTGAGTAGTCTTCCACGAATCTTCTATAGTAACCAGCCAATCCAAGGAAACTACGAATCTCCGTAACTGATTTTGGTGCTTCCCATCCTACTATAGCAGCTATCTTACTTGGATCTACCTTGATACCATGTTCAGATACTACGTGGCCTAAGAAACCACCTCCTTCAGCCAAAATTCACACTTCTTGAACTTGGCATAAAGCTTCTCCCTTCTCAGCCGTTGTAGGACTGCCCTCAAATGTGTTTATGAGCCTCCCTATCCTTTGAGTAGACCAATATGTCATCGATGAATACGATGATCGAAGTGTCCAACATGTCATGAAGCACTCGGTTCATCAGTTCCATGAACGATGCTGGGGCATTGGTCAACCCGAACGACATAACTAGAAACTCATAATGCCCATACCTTGTCCTGAAAGCAATCTTTGGAATATCTCTGGCCTTGATCTTCAATTGGTGATACCCTGATTTGAGATCAATCTTCGAGAAAACCTTTGCACCCTGTAACTGATCGAACAGGTCATCGATCCTAGGCAAAGGATATTGATTCTTGATGGTTAACTTGTTTAGCTCTCGGTAGTCAATACATAGTTGTACACTATCGTCCTTCTTCTTGACGAACAATACAGGTGCTCCCCATGGTGATATGCTTGGTCGTATGAAACCCTTATCTAGCAATTCTTGTAATCGGGTCTTCAACTCCTTTAATTCTGTAGGGGCCATCCTGTACGGTGCTTTAGACACTGGTGCCGACCCTGGCATTAGGTCTATCACGAACTCTGTAGCCCTGTCTGGAGGTAGACCTGGGAGATCCTCTGGAAACACATCCGAAAACTCTCGTACCACATCTAGATCTTCCATCCTTGGCACCTCAGCAGTTATGTCGACCACAGACACTAAATACCCCACTCCTCCCTTCTCTAAGCATCTCTTAGCTTTTAGGGCAGATAGGATCAGCTTCCGCTTCCTGGGTAACTTGGTCCCGGTGAAGCTAAACTTTTTTTCTTTTTCATCTTTAAGCACAAGCTTCTTTTCACCACATAATAAACTAGCTGAATGCTAGCCTAACCAATCCATTCCCAAGATGACGTCAAAGTCTGCCATCTCGAGTTGAACCAGATTAGCTTCTAGATCTCGGCCGTCAATGCTAACTGTACATGGTCCAAAATATTTGTTCAATGCCACTTCGACTCCTAGCGGAGAGCGAACTATCAAGCTTGGGTTTGAATGCTTGTTCGGTAGTTCCATTCGCTTCCCAAAAGAAATAGAAACGAAGGAGTGCGTGGCTCCAGAGTCAAAGAGTACTCTGGCAGGTCTACCAGCTACATTTACAGTTCCAGTGACCACATCAGCTGATGCGGCTGCCTCTTCAGTAGTTACTGCAAATACCTTTCCTTGTTATGGAAGTGTTTTCCTAGGTAGAGTGCAGTTTCTTGCAACATGACCTATCTGCTGGCAGTTATAGCATTTGATATTCGGATTTTGTCCAGTGAACTACGGCACGGGTGGTGTAGTATTGTTCCTTGCAAGCACTGTAGTGGACTGAGCCCTGTATGGGCGGAATGGTCTATTATTATCGCCACTTGAAGTTTCAGTAGCTGGTCTCTTCAGTCCCCTGTTCTGTGCAAAGAAACTATCCTTTCGACTTGACTCGATCACTCTGGCAACCTATACAGCCTCATTATATATCTTCTTTTCTAGAACCAAAATGTGCTCTCTAATGCTTCCATGCAGTCCCATGGTGAACCTACGGGTCTTTATTTCTTCTTCTTGCATTTTTGCCGGTGCAAAGAAAAATAGCTCTTCGTACCTTTGCTGGTAAACATCCACAGTAGACTGAGACTGCTGTAGATTGAGGAATTCTTTCTCCATCTGATCTCTGAAGTTTTTTGGGAAATATTTATCGAAGAAGGCTCCCTTGAATATAGCCCAATCGATCTGAGCGTGCTTTGTTTCCAAATATGCCCGTGTAGAATTCCACCAGGCGTTTGCGTCCTCTTTGAGCATATGTGTAGCAAACAGTACCTTCTCATCCTCAGAACATGTCATCAGACGGAAAGTCTTCTCCATCTCAGCAACCCATTGTGTAGGCCACAACGGTTTTCTTGGTTTCCATGTGAATGTAGGGGGTTTCAGTTTTAAGAATCTATCCATTGCTCGACTCAGATCGGGCTGCCAATGTGTATTGATTTCGTACCATGGTGGTGGGTACGGGTAGGCTCCCTGGTAAGCAGACGACGATGGAAACTTATGCGGCGGTTGTAAATTCTGTCCTTGGCCCATTGGCCCTGGGCTACCATCCATTGGCAGTGTAGTATTATTCTTTCCAGACTCAGGCGTACCTTCAGTGGGAACATAACCCGGTGGCCTGAACATCTTCAACATCTCGTTTAGGAATGTCTTCTGTTGAGCTTCCATCTGGTAAACCAGATTCATGACAATTGTCTCAGAGTTTGTATGAGGAGGGCCTGGTAAATTTGTGGGTGCCCTGGGAACCCGCCCTTCTCCACTCTCTGGGTTCTGGGTTCTGGGATGCCATCCTGTGGATGCAGATGGATAATCTGCCTATCAGCGATGAGGATTTGGAGGCTCATCCTCGCCCACTCAGGAGGGTAGTAGCCGCGGCAGCAGCAGCAGCAGCAGCCAATGCTTCTCATGCAGCAGAGGCAGCACGTGATGACGAGGGTGGCGATGATCATTTGGAGGATGTTCCAGTACCAGCACCACAGCCCACCTATGCAGCGGGACCATCCCAGCCGCCTCCCGACACCGTGATGGGTATGTTCACGGAGCTCAGGGACACTCAGCGTGAGATGATCCATGACTTGGGGCACTTGGCTCGCAGCCTCAGAGTCACTCAGGATCAGGTGCACTGGATTAGGGTCACTTATGAGCGAGATTATGACATAGCAGACCCTATTCCTCCTAGGCCCCCTACTCCAGGATTTTCTTCTTATTTTTCTCTCTCTTGACAGTTTATATAACAGGGTAACTGTCCGGTTTGTGGACCGTACCCTGTAGCACTTTTAACTTTATCACTCTTAATCTTTAATAGAAGTTTTAGGGTTCTTCCTAACTAGAGCATGTGTATATTAAATTCTATATTTAATATAGTATATTATGCTCTTTCTTAATCAGTCTCAGGTATCAAACAATGCTTATAGTGTGTTTGTATTAAGATTTTTAAATTTTCTTACCTCAGTTCATCGACTTAGTTAATTGCAATATGGTTTGTTGGACAGAGCCCGAGGGCTCTGATATCAAGTTGTCACACCCCAATTCTGAACCAACCAGAATGGTGTGAGTGAACCGTCACTGAACCAACGGCTCACACCAGGATCTCGATAAGACCGTGTCCACTCATACAAACCATTGCACATAGCCACAATCAGAATATAATAAATACAGCGGAAGTTTTTAAATGAACTGAGTAGTCTATTGATAAATTTAAATAAGTATTACATTATCCAAATTCCAAACGTAGTTAAATATCCTTACATCACTTTAATAAAATAACTTAAACAAATAAAATAAAGTCAAAGGTACACGCAGAAAGGGTACTCGCATGAAGCGTCATGCTCGTCCTCTCCTGCCTGTACGTCCAGAGCAGCAACACCTCCATACGTCGGAGCATTCATATAATCATCCACCGTGTAACCTGCATCAATATCTAAAAACAATGTATATACAAAGGTGAGCTCACAACTTAGCTCAGTAAGAATCAGACAGTGTATTAATGTTATATGCATGAGTAACAATCATTTTATGTTGTGGTCTGGTTCAAGTTTGCAATGTGCTATAGAAAGGTTCGGAGGCCGCCTCACCTCTATACACGAGTGTGTAGCATCGCACAATAGACCACACTACCACCAACCCACATCCACCCATCATGGAATAGAGATAGAGCTAAGGCATCCACTACCTCCCCTGATACTCCACCCATGCCAATACATAAGCCCCTACTGGCTAGGGCTTGCAAAATGGGCTCGCAACTAATCAATCCTATATGTCATTACTGTAGGCTCCATCCTAGTACAGCTCACTACGGCATAGAGATAGAGCTAGAGCGTGGTGGCCGGGTAGGAGACCACAATGCCACACCTCCCCCTGATGCCCTACCCGCATCAAGCATACTCAGACAGAACAATACGCAAGTAGACCCTATCCTAACATAACTCCCTACGCCATAGAGATAAAGCTAAAGCATCGTGGCCAGGCTAGAGACCACATGTCAGAGACCACAGTGCCACAACATCGTGGCCAGGCTAGCGACCACATGCCAGAGACCACAGTACCACGACCTTCCCCTGATGCCCCACCCGCACCAAGCATGCTAAGATAAAATACTACAAAAAGGTGCCAGTGTGAGGAATGATCCCAGGCCCTAGGCCCTTCCCATTCCACACACCAACGAAAACAACCACATGCCTAACAATGACATCCTATCATATGGAATATGCATGAACAATAATAATAACTTGAAATAAAAGATGACATGTGAATACGCACTACTATCACATCATATATTCAGGGTTATTAACAACGTTTTATTGTCCTTTATTTATTAGGGTTTAGGTCAGATTCCCTTACCTGACGCTCGTTTGATAGCTTGCTCCACGTCGCAAGATCCAAACGTGCTATCACAGAGTCTTACATTACATTAGGGTTCAATTAAAATAGTTTCTTAGGGTTTCACATTGGTCGAAAAACCAACAGAGTTCAAAACCAGCCTTTCAGAGCTGACCGGTCGCATCTCTATGGGAAAACTAGCGACCGGTATGGTCGACCGGTATGTCTCCGAAAGACCATACATTAGGTTTTTCAACTGCCATCGATCAATCTCCTTGGATTTCTAGGGTTTCTCCTATCCATTCTAAGTTTGAGCTTTGAGTTAGAGTTATCTCCAACTCATTCAAGTCTAGTTTTGATGATAATCATCCTAGAACTCGAATCTAGGGTTTGACGGCAAATTAGGGTTTAATGGTCAATTAGGGTTTAGATCAATACCTGCTTTGCAAGGTATTGATCCAACCATACTAACTATCCTAGAGTCACAATGTAAGAGGAATGATTCAAAACACTTACCGTCGACTGGCGTAAGGTGAGCGTCGTCGAACGGCAATGACGGCACTTCCTTCTTCTTCCTAGCTTCTTCTCCTTCTCCAATCTCCTTCTCCTCTCTAGGGTTTGTGAGGATCAATGGAAGGGATTCTAGGAGGCTTAGAGGGATTTAAATAGGCTAGGAATTTGGTTTAGGAAGCCTCTTAGGATTAAGAAAGTCTTAGGATTCAGAATTGGGAAAGTGGGACCCACAGAGATCCAATTCTGGATCTTGGTAGTCTGCTGCGCAGACCATACCAGTCGACCGGTACCATAGACCGGTACCATCGACCGGTATGAATGAAATTCATACTTAAGTTGGTCTGGTTGGTTCGATTTCATACCTGATTGTCATCCGCTCGTCCCGTCTGACCCGGTGATGATCGAAAGATCTGTTACGACATGAAATCAAGGTTTAGATCGGGTTCACGGAGTGCGGGTCTTAAAGGCTAGGCTTGGCAGGTTGACAAACCGACCCCCCTCAACCTTTTTTTGTCGATACCATGGGTACTGTGCCTCAGCTTCAGTAGAATGGAAGTGAGTTGTATCATATGGTCTGGGCATCTTGGTTCGGGCCATATTAACTGCAAGAAATTGAAACAAATAAATAGGTTAGTAAAAGTTAGAAAAATTAGGTAGTATAACGACGTAAAATGGGCAAAAGCCTCACTTTTCACCCAAACTCTTGGGTAGGAGGATTTACGTGAGTCACAAACCATCCTACAATGGTTAACTAATAGGGAATTATGATAAATTTTAGAAGATTTTAAAAAATTTTGAAATTTGACAAAATCCCCAACTTCTTGGTCAAAATAGCAAATTTTTGGGAGTTTGGCCAAACCAACCAATGAAACCCGAATTTTTTGGAGGGCTTTCATCCTTAAGGTGCCCAACATCTAAACTAAACAATTAAATTTAACCTTTGAAGGTTGAATAAATTTTAATTTGATAAAAATAGTAAAAGAAGATCAAAACCTAGGTATAACAGCCCAAAGAAAAGAGAAAAATGGAGAACAAACCTTGAAGAGAAGGTATGTAGTTGTCGACCAAGGAAAAGCCACCCAAATTATATGGTCGACACTGTTGAAACTCAGTAGTGGCGAGTTGAGTGGAAACCAGAAGAAGACAAAAGGAAAATGAAGAAAAGGCTCGAAATAAGGTCTAAAAATCTGATTTTGAGTTGTGTGGTTGCATAATTCAACCAAAAGGGTTGACCGCACTATCAACCACACAGTTGACCACTGAGCCCCTGGAAGTTGCCAGGGTTTGTGTGGTCTCACCTGTGGTCTCATGTAGTGCTACTGGTCAATGTCGACCACACAATATTTTTTTTACCTGTTATACTTGTTCGGACTCTGTGCTTCGAAAATTACTCCATTTATTGTGGGACTAACATGACATTGCTGTATACCGTAATTGTCTTACATATTTTTGACTTTTTAGACACCACCACAGTTGAAAGTCAGAAATGGTTGGGTATAGAATAGGTCGAAGGGGACGGAACCCAAGCCTACCTCCATCACCACCTGTGGAAGTAAATGCCAATGAAAACTAGGAAGAACAAACTAGAAATACTGAGAATCAAAATGTTGTTCCACAAGAGGTCAACAATCAGGCTAACCCAACAAACTTACCACCACCACCAATCAATTTGTCTACATTTGTGATAAATCTGGCACGACAGGTGCAAGAGTTACATCAGATGCATGCGAATATGCATGCTGCCATGGGAATTGCTCCCCCAGCTACGAATGCAACCCTAGCACCTACAGGTCAGGCCAGTGGAATACTGGGGTGTAGCAACATTATTCCCCCAGCCTCTATTATTAATAATGTGACACCACAAGTACAACAAGCCCTGGTGATGCACGCCCTAGTACAGGATCCAGGAGCTCAGCAAGGAGGATATAATCAAGGTAATTATCAGTACTAGCCACCCATGTATGGAGCTTATGCACATAATCAACTGAACCACTCCAGGTTGATAAAGCATTTTCTAAAGATAAAAACGAAAGAGTTCACGGGCAAGCCATCAGATCCTTTGTGGCCAGCTCATTAAATTGATGAGATGGAGAGGAATTTTATGATGATGACTATTACAGAAGAAGAGAAAGTGCTATGTGCCACTTTTATGCTGAAAGGTGATGCACATCATTGGTAGAAGTCTACTCGAGGTTATCTTCTGACCAAGCACACCCATCTGACGTGGGCTACCTTCAAAGAAGCTTTCTTCGAGAAATATTTTTCCAGGAGTTTTAGAGATATGATGGAGAAAGAATTATTGAGTTTATATCAAGGTCATATGACTGTTGACGCCTACTAGCAGCGTTATGATGAACTATTCTTCTTTGCTCCCTCTAGTATGCAAGAAGAAGATACTAAAACCCGAAGGCTCGTCATGTTACTTAGGGAGAGTATTAGAGAGCAAGTGTTGGGACTGGAAAAGAAGATCTATAATGAAGCAGTACAGATTGCTTGAGTTCTGGAGTCAAGTCATAAGGAGAGCTATTTTTCTCAAAATAGGGTATTAAGAGTCCTAACGGAAATTCATTGAGTGGAAGAAACTCAAAGACCTTCAAACCATTCTGGACTCAAGGCTTCAATGCTGCAGCCAAGACTACACAATAGCTCAACCTCAACAAAAGCAAGGGAATGTTGGAGTTAAATGCTTCAACTGTGATCAAGTAGGGTATTATTCAAGGGACTGCCCTAAACCAAGGAAGCAACTGCAGCAAGGAAATGTTTATGCCATAACTTCTGAAGATGCTACCACATCACCTGATGTGGTAATAGGTATGACCTGACCTTTTGTTTTAAAAAACCTTGTGTGAACATATAGACTAAATTAAGTAAAAATCACAGGTGTCGTACCTATAGCTGCCATACCCGCCAGAGTACTCTTAAACTCTAGAGCCACCCACTCTTTTGTATCTGTGTCTTTTGGAAAGAAATTAAATGTCCCCCTCAGACCTTTATACTCTAAAATATTAGTATGATCACCTATGAGATTAGAAGTAGAGCTAGAAAAAGATTATGGACCATGTCCAATCCTTATTTGTAGACAAACTATGGATGTAACCTTAATTCAACTTGAGATGGTAAACTTTGACGACATCATAGGAATGGATTGGTTAGCTAGGCATTCCGTAAATCTATTGTGTGTGAAAAATAAATTGACTTTCAAAGGCCAAGATGGTACACAATTCAACTTTTCGAGAACCAAACTTCCTTGTAAATGAAAAATCATTCTCTCTACACTTAAGGCGAAGAGATGTCTTGAGAAGGGTGGAGTCGGATATCTAGTATTTGTTGTCACACCCCAATTCCGTACCAACCAGAATGGTGTGATGAACCGCTAAGTAACCAACGGTTCAACCAGGATCTCGAATAGGCTATCCTCGCTTTTTACCCAAAATTTCCACACATCCATAATCATAATCGTAGAAATACACACAGCAGAAAATTTATAAATAAATGAACTGCAGAACTAAGATGATATCACAATAAAATAGTAAATTATTTTGTTTCCAACTCGAGACATACTTATGTAATTATCAAATACATGTCTTTATAAGTTCAAAGAGACTCTATAAAATAACTTTAATCAAATACACAGGAGTCACACTCGCAAGAGGTGTCATGTATATACTTCACCAAGCCTTCCATTGCGGCTATATTCCCAGACAAGCAGACGCTGCTTCATATAATCTTCGACCGTGTAACCCAGACCATCAACTAAAATATTCGACGCCGAGGGGGTGAGCACACAACACGGCTCAATGAGTAGCCAAAAACAATGCAACAATACATATGCATGCAAAAATCAATTTATATCTTGGTCTTGGTTTATAGTTTGCAATGCGCAATAGAAAGGTTGGGTGGTCAAAGGTTAACGCTTATTGACACCGCCCTATACAATGTGGTGTGGAAGCCCGCCTCAAGGTTAACGCTTATCGTCGCCCTATCCAACCTACCATAACATTATACAACAAAAAGGTTAACGTTTATTGCCATATAATGCTATACCAACACGTAAGCCCCTAGCTGCGGGGGCTTGCAACCGGGCTCGCTACTAACCAATCCTAATGCCAAACAGTTGCATCCAAGGCCCCCTCACCCCAAGATCCTCGGTAATGCCCATAGAGATAGAGCTAAGGCTCCTGCAGAGTCGAGACTACAAGGACCGAGACCACCCCCGACAACTCTACGACACAATAGTTCCGCTTAAGTAATGGCACACGACGATGCCAATGCACAAGACTTGAGTTAGAGATAGAGCTAAAGTGCCGAGACCCTGCCAAAGGTTAACGCTTTATTGACGTTTCATCACACCTCCCCTAATACTCGCATCAAGTACATCAACCACTTACATACAAGCACATGTCTATTCCTATCATCATCATCATCATCATGTTATAAAATAATAAAGTAAATATGCATGAACAAGTAATAGAAATATTGGATGGCATGTCAGAGTATATTACAAACATATTTGCATAAAATCAAACATGGCATAGGACTCAAGAATTAGAAAATAGTTTATTATTAACCGATTTAGCTCTTGGTTAAGGTTCCTCACCTTAGCTTGTTAATAGATATTTTTCAAGCTTTAAAATCACCGCTAATGTTATTAGATTGCTAGCGTGCATCTAACAAAGCCGATGAAATTTAATTAGAATTAATTCTAGAATTAAAAACCATTCTCGGGTCAACTCGAGGGTCGATGCTAGGGTCGATGGGCCCATCGACCCTCCCTCTTCCCCGGACTTCCGAATGTAGAGGGTCGATGGTCCGAAACACCCAGGGTCGGATGGTCTATCGACCTGTAAAGTGAACCTCTTAGTGCACATCCTGGGTCCACTTTCCACTTTTAAATCCATTCTCCGTGTTTGGGGTCCTATGGCTTGCTTCCTACATTCATTCAACACTCCCATTCCATGGTCTAGAACCATGTATAATCCATCTAAATAGATTTCGCACATCCTCCTATGGTTTTCCATGAAAACTCAACCATGGATGGATGGTTTGGGTTTCTCCGAGATCACATTCTCATCAATAACTACCAACTAAGGTCTAGTAGAAACTCAAGTGGAATTAGTATCCATACCCGTATAAGATCAATCTTTCTCCTCGTAACTCCCCTCCCTCTTTGATAAGCCTCTTTTCCTTGCCTCTCTTCTTCCTTTCCTTCTCCTCTTTTCTCTCAATTCAATTAGGCTGTGAAAGGAGTGAAAGTGGCTTAGGACGTCCCTTTAAATAGACTAGGAACATCCTAAATAAGTCCCAATGAGATTTGGAAAGAATCCCATTCGAAAAAAATAGAAATTTCCTAATTTCATATACGGTCAAAACCGAGGGCTCGATGGGAGTGGTCGATGATCCCGTCGACCCCTAGGGGTCTTAAGCTGTCCGACCCTCCCTTAAAATCTGAGGGTCTCGATATCTGCTTTGGGAGGTCCGACCTACTTGTTAGCTGGTATGCACCCTCCCTAAAATTAAGCATTTTAGGGTCAAATTTATACCCGGATCTCGATCTCCATCACGCGCTTGGTACACTTGACTCGACCATGATGGGTAAACCTGGTTGAAGGTGGTAAGACCGGGTTAGTTTGACACGGGTCTTACATTTGTGGTGGACACTACCAAGGAAGCACCATGGATAGAAGATATTGAAGTTGTGCAGGAATTTTGGACATATTTCTTGAGGATTTACCCGGTTTGCCACCTGATCGAGTGATAGAGTTCGTTATAGACCTATTGCCAGGTTCGGCACTGTGTCCAATGCACCATACCAAATGGCTCCAAATGAACTGAAGGAATTAAAAGTTTAACTACAAGAGTTATTAGACAAGGAATTTATCCGACCTAGTATATCGCCTTGGGGAGTACCTGTATTATTAGTGAAGAAGAAGGATGATAGTGTTTGGTAGTGTATGGACTATCGAAAATTGAACAAGCTAATTCGTATCGATGATTTATTTGATCAGTTTCAAGGAGCAAAGGTGTTTTTCAAGATTGATCTTCGACCAGGGTATCATAAATTGAAGATTAAGGATGTAGATATTCCAAAGACAACATTTAAAACCAGACATGGACACTATGAGTTTCTGATCATGTCTTTCAGACTAACCAATGCACCAGCATCTTTTCTGAAGCTTATGAATCGAGTGTTTTATGATATGTTGGACACTTCGGTCATAATTTTCATAGATGACATATTGTTTTATTCCAAGGATGAAGTGACTCATGCGACGAATCTTAGAGCAGTCTTACAACGACTGAGAAAAGAGAAGTTTTATGCCAAATTTAAGAAGTGTGAGTTCTGGTTGAATGAAATACAATTCTTAGGTCACATAATGTCCTCAGAAGTAATTAAAGTGGATCCCAACAAGATTGAAGCTATTGTAAAATGGGAAGCACCTAAGAGCGTTATGCAAATCAGAAGCTTCTTGGTTTAGCCGGGTACCATCGATCTTTTGCGAATTACCTGCATTAGTCACATCTCTCTACTAGGATGACTAAGAAAGGAGAAAAGTTTGTTTGGCCC
>CM053271.1:31102206-31125767 GCA_028583415.1 Protea cynaroides
TTGCAAGCCCTCGCCCGGCCAGGGGCTTACGTGTTGGTATGGCACTGTACAACAATAAACGTTAACCTTTGTTGTACAATGTTCATGGTAGGGTGGATGGGGACGATAATAAACGTTAACCTTTGGGCGAGCTTCCGCACCCTGTGTATAGAGGAGGGGTCAATAAACGTTAACCTTTGACCTCCAACCCTTTCTATTGCATATTGCAAACTTTAAACCAGACCAAAGATATGAATTGAATGCATGCATATGTATTGTTGCATTTTTTTGTTTGCTCACTGAGCCATGATGTGTGCTCACCCTCTCAACGTCGAATATTTTTAGTTGATGATGCAGGTATTACCATCGAAGATTATGTCAACGCTCCAGTGTATGGGCACATTGCGGCGATGGAAGTTGAAGACGAAGTGGATATGCATGACTCCTCTTGCGAGTGCAACTCATGCGTATTCGATTAGATTTTATGTTAATTATTTGGATTTAGTAAAGACATGTAATTGATATTTATTTATGTCTTAGTTGATACAGAATAATTTGCTACTTAAATATGATTATCACATCTAGATTTCTCAGTTCGTTTTACTATAAGACTTCCGCTATTGTGTATTTTACTCTGATTATGAATGTGGATGTATGAGGTTTAGATAAAACGGATATAGTCTACTCGAGATCCTGGTTGAACCATTGGTTTACTAGCGGTTCATCACACCATTCTGAATAGTGTAGAATTAGGGTGTGACAACCACGCTCTAGCTCTATCTCTATGCCATAGTGAGTTGTACTAGGATGAAGCCTACAGTGATGACATATAGGATTGGTTAGTTGTGAGCCCAGTTTGCGAGCCCTAGTCAGTAGGGGCTTCTGTATTGGTATGGGTGGAGTATTAGGGGAGGTAGTGGATGCCTTAGCTCTATCTCTATTCCATGATGGGTGCATGTGGGTCGGTGGTAGTGTGGTCTACTGTGCGATGCTACACACTCGTGTATAGATGGGAGGCGGCCTCCGAACCTTTCTATAGCACATTGCAAACTTGAACCAGACCACAGTATAAAATGATTGTTACTCATGCATATAACATTGATACACTGTCTGATTGTCTTACTGAGCTAAGTTGTGAGCTCACCCTTTGTATATACATTGTTTTTAGATGTTGATGCAGGTTACACGGTAGACGATTATATGAACGCTCTGGCGTATGGAGGTGTTGCTGCTCTAGACGTACAGGCAGGAGAGGACGAGCATGACGCTTCATGCAAGTGCCCTTTCTGCTTGTACCTTTGACTTTATTTTATTTGTTTCAGTTATTTTATTAAAGTGATGTAAGGATATTTAACTACGTTTGGAATTTGGATAATGGAATACTTATTTAAATTTATCAATAGAATACTCAGTTCATTTAAAGACTTCCGCTGTATTTATTATATTCTGATTGTGGCTATGTGCAATGGTTTGTATGAGTGGACACGGTCTTATCGAGATCCTGGTGTGAGCCGTTGGTTCAGTGACGGTTCACTCACACCATTCTGGTTGGTTCAGAATTGGGGTGTGACATAGCCCTATTCGATGTGGAGAGGGCCTTTGATGATATGGGTTGACTTCCTGCAATCCAGTATGAGGGTTGTACACGCCTAGAGTTGGTCAAGCACTTCTATTGCAACCTTCAACTGGAAGGTGATCCAGAAGATGTAGACAGCGAGAGAGAGCTCCGGATCACTAGTTGGGTGAAAAGGTTTCCTATCTTTTTCGACACCCAACAGTTGACAGATCTTTTAGGTATCTCCAGCGCTGGTCAGTTGGTCTATTGTGCTCCAAAAGAGCCCAAGTTTTTGTTAGAGAGGATGCGCATTGAGGTGTGCAGTCAGATTCTACGGGACGATAGCTGGGAGATGAAGGTGGTCAATCTTCGTCCTGAACCACGTGTATACTACAAGATCATCTTGCATAATCTCATCCCTCAAAGTGGTCATTATGAGATGGTTTCGCAATTGACCTGTATCTTCTGTACTGCATCTACACCAGGCAGCCTATCTTCCTTCCATATATTATTATCCGGACTATGTACAGAGCCACTACCCCTGATCTAAAGGGTAACTTTCCGTATGGGAGCTTGATCACCACTTTACTCTCTCGCCCGCAAGTGAAACTAGAGGATAAGAGGATCTATAAAAATACTATGTCAGCAGACCTCGACTGGGATGCCATCTGTAGGATGGGGATGTAGGGGGTGTAAGTCAGTGACAATGAGATGAATGCTATGGATCGTCCTCTTACTCGGGTAGCGGCGGTAGATGCGACAGTGGCAACGGTAGTGGAAGAGGCAGCAGAGGGTAATGAGGAAGAAGATCGCATGTACATGGATGTAGATAACATCCTTCCTCCTTCACCACAGTACACCATTAGAGCTGGTCCTTCTTGGACTACCTCCGTGGCTGGTCCCTCGCTCTCGCCATCGGATGATATGATGGCTATATTTTTTGAGATTCCAGACCCTCAGCAGGTAGCAGACCTAACGAACAGTCTCTGAGTGACCCAGACACAGGTAGCCTGGCTCACGAGGGTATACACAGAGGATTACAATCGAGACCGAGAGGCACCTCTTCCTTCTACTCCTCTAGCTCAATGATAGTTCTTTTTTCTCTTTTTGCTTGTATTACAAAGTAATTATCTGGATTGTGGATCATATTCAAACTCAGGATATACATTTTCTCGCTTTTATTTTGGGCATACAAATATATATGTTTTGTTTCTCACTTACATTATGTGCATTATTCTCTTTCTTATTTTTTGTCACAACAACAAGGTGCTTATGGTGTGTTTATATTACAGTTACAGCTTTTAATTTATCTTAATTTAGTTCATGACTCTTGTGGAAGTATTCATGTCACATCCCAATTCTGTACTATTCAGAATGGTGTGATGAACAGTTAATAAACCAACGGTTCAACCAGGATCTCGAATAGGTTGTGTCCGTTTGTTTAAACCAAACACATCTACAACCATAATCAGAGTAAATAAACAATAGCGGAAGACTTATATATTAAATGAACTGAGAATTCTAAGAGTGATAACATAAATAAAATATCCAATTATCTCTCATTGACTAAGACATAAGTAAATAAAATAATCAATTACATTGTCTGTATAATTTAAACCAAATCTAATCGAAAATACAAGAGTTGCACCACATGACGAATCATGCGACTCCATCATAACTTCAGCGTCCATCGCCGCTGCATGTTCATACATCGGAGCATTTATATAATCTTCTACTGTGGTACCTGCATCATTAACTAAAAATATTCGACGTCGAAAGGGTGAGCACACATCACGGCTCAGTGAGCAAACAAAACAATGCAACAAACATATGCATGCATTCAATTCATATCTTTGGTCTGGTTCATAAGTTTGCAGATAGGTGACCGCCGCACCTCTATACATGAATGTGTGGAACCGCTCAATGGATCAAACACCATTGCCGCCCCACATGCACCCACCATGGAATAGAGATAGAGCTAAAGTGCTTAGGACCGCACCGCATCACACTTTCCGTGATGCTCTACCCATACCAACACGTAAGCCCCTGTTGGTGAGGGCTTGTAAACTGGGCTCGCAACTAACCAACCCTAATGTCAAACAGTATATCCAAGGACTCACCCTAGCATCCCTCAATACATCCATAGAGATAGAGCTAAGGCCCCCTGGCAGAGTCAGAGACTATACGGTCCGAGACCACCTCCCCTGATGCCCTACGATGTAATAGTTTTGCTAAGGTAATGGCGATACGACGATGCTAGTGGACAAGACTTGAGTAGAGATAGAGCTAGAGTCTGGTGACCAGGATGAACCACAGTGTCACGTCCTCCCCCTGATGCTCGAATCGCATCAAGTACACTAACCACACACATACATTCACATACCTATTCCTGGCATCATCATCATCATCATGTTATAATAAACGAAATTAAATCTGCATGAACAGTAATAACAGGAATAGTGGATGATATGTGATATGCACATTACAATCATACAATCATAGAATCATATATGATATTGGACTCAATAAACGAAAATAGTTTATTATTAGCCAATTAGTTTAGGTCTTGTTCCCTCACCTTTGATTGAGTGTAGATCCTTGTTCAAGCTTTATGAATCACCTTAAATCACTAAAAAAGCCTAACAAGTCGATAGTTTTTAATTAGAATTAATTTCAACAAATTTAGACTAGCTGAAATCATAGGGTCGCAGGTAGGGTAGCACCTAGGGTAGCAGTTTTCTACGACCCTAGGGTGTAGGGTTGGACGTTGGGTCGAATACCATTCGACCCTACGTGCGACCACACCCTCCCTGGGACTTCCCGAGGGCATATGATCGATCATGTGGTCTCGTAGGTCCATTATAAGATTGTTCTATGGCTCATAACTATGATTCTTACACACTTTCCATTGCCTATGATGATTACTTCCATGGATTCCTTTGGAACTCATCCATGGATGGATGATTTAAGTTTCTCTTAATCCTAACTTCTTCATAATCTATTCTAGGCTCTTAATTTATGAAGGAAATTAGGTTCATACCTGAGGTTGGTTGAGATTCAAAGGTTTCTCTGAACTTCCTCCTCTTCCTTAGTCTTTTCTTCAATTTTCCTTATCTTCTTCTTTTCCTTCTCTTTCTCTTTCTCTCACTTTCAATTAGGATTCTAAAAGGAGTGAAAGAGGCAAAGGGACGTCCTATTTAGAGAGAAAAACCCTCCAAAATAAGTCCCATCGAGTTTAGGAAAGAACCCCTTGGAATTAGAAAAGTTTCATAATTTACGGTTTCTGTCTGTCATCGTAGGGTCGGACGTAGGGTCGCAGGATCCGTCGACCCTACACCTTCTTAGTCATGCGACCCTATGACTAAAAAGTCATGGGTTGGACTTCTGTTGAGGTGGGGTCGACCCTACCTGTTTAGGCATGTGACCCTACCCTCACATTTATTGTTTTTGGGTTAGACTCATACCTGGTCTTGTGATTTTCTTTACGCACTTGGTCCACTTGGCTCGACCATGATAGGTAAACCGGTTAGTTCGATACGGGTCTTATAATTCAGGTGTGATGGGCAGAGCCTTAGAGCTCTGATACCAAGTTATCACACCCTAATTCTGGACAAACCAGTAGTGTGATGAATTGTCATAAGAACCAAGTTGTCACACCCTAATCCAGCTATGATAGGAAGACCTAGCACGACACAGTTAGACTGGGTTAGTAGAGTACGGGTTTTACAACTGGAGAGTACCAAAATGCTTCTATAGAGAGTTGGATCATGAAAGGGTTCACCCTCTCCTTTGGATAACTTCGAACCAAAGGGAGCCATAAGAGAACCACACAGCTTGCAGTCCACCATATCAGTGTGGGTAAGTAAGCTCAATGCATATTTGGACTAATTGAGGTAAAGATTCCACTTGTCAAGGAAGCCTCAATGCCAAGAAAATATTTCTATAGACCAAGGTATTTAACTGTAAATTCGGTCCCCAATTGTTGAATCAGGGTTTCTGTGTAGGGATGATCATTACGAGTAATTATCAAGTCATCGACATAGATGAGCACTAGAAGGATCCAATTTTCCTTATGGTAAATAAACAAAGAGGAATCGACCCTGGATCCTTGGAAGCCCAGTTGTAGCAAATAAGTACTAAACCTGTGAAACCATGCTCGTGGGCCCTGTTTGAGCCATAGAGCACCTTACGAAGAAGACAAACATGGTTGGGATGGAGAGGATCAGTGAAACCCTATGGCTGTTCCATATACACCTGTTCCTAAAGAAACCCATGTAAAAACACATTCTAAATGTCCAACTGTCTAAGAGACCAACCAAAGGTAATAGCGAGAGATAACATAATACATATGGTAGGGTGCTTAACCACGGGACTAAATGTCTCATCATAATCAAAGCCATGCTGTTGATTATAGCCCTTGGCCGCTAACTGTGCTTTGTAATGATTAATGAAACCATCAGCTTTAGTCTTGAGCTTGTAGATCCATTTACATCTTACGAGATTCATACCAGGTTGATAAGGCACCAATTCCCATGTCCATTCTTTAGTAATGCATTGAATTCAATGGCCATGGCAGCCCTCCAATGTGTGTTCTTGTTGGCAGTGGTAAAGCCAATAGGCTCAGGGGGAAGGACTTGTGAATGAAAACAGTGACACATGGGATGAAGGGTGGTGTGGAGGACCTTAGGCTTATGGGTGTTGTTTTTAGACCTAGTCATCATAGGCTGGGTGGATGTGGAGGGAGGTAAGGTAGGTGGTAGGGGGGAGACCTGTGCGATAGTAAGGGTAGGGTCGGGATCAGGTAGAGGGTGGGGAGCAGATGGCTAAGGGGAAACCGTGGACACCCCCTGTCGTGGAGGAGGGGTTGTACCAGTTTTGTGGGTGATAAGGGGAAGGGGAGGGGAAATCGTTGGTGGGGTGGAGCTTGTAGGTGTTGGGGTAGAAGCAAAGGGAAATGCCAATTCATTAAATATCACGTGATGGGAAATGTAAATACAACCAGTGTCACGGTGGAGGCATTTGTACCCTTTATGCTACAAGGAGTACCCAAGGAACACACAAGGGAGGGAGCAAGCATCCAATTTGTGCTTTTGATAAGGGTGCAACCATGGGTAGCATAGACAGCCAAATACTCACAATAAATAATAGTCTAGGGCCAACCCGAACAGGGTTTCATAAGGAGAAGCATTGTGAAGCACTGATGTGGGCATTCTGTTCAGTAAATAAACTCAGTAGTGAAGGCATGATCCCAATAATCCTTAGGAACGCTACTATGAATCATCAAGATAAGACTGGAATCGACAATATGTTGATGTTTTCGTTCAACAGTCCCATTCTACTACTGTGTATGGGGACATGAGAACATGTGCAATATCCCATGGTCTTTGAGATAGGATGAAAATTTGACAAATTTGCCACCACCATTTGACTCAAAGCGTTTTATCTTCTTATTAAAGAATATTTCCAATTGAGATTTAAAAGCAATAAACACAGATAAAGCCTCAGATTTTACGGTGAGAGGAAATAACCAGGTATATCGACTAAAATCATCAACGAATGCTATATAATACTTTAAAACCAGAAATAGAACTAATAGGGGAGGGACCCAGAGATCCGAATAAATTAAGTCTAATGGGGACTGACTACGGGACACAAAATTTAAAAAGGGCAGTCTATGAGATTTGCCCAACTGACATGGTTCACAAAAGTAAAACTAGAGTTATTAGAGACAGGAAGATGATGCTTGTGAAGAATGGTGGACACAAGTCACTGAGCTGGGTGACCAAAAACGAGCATGCCAAAGTTGTAAAGAGGCTCGAGCACCAATAGAAACGGAGCAGGATTGAGGGCCGATTGAATAGGATCTGAGAGAGGCATTGTTCAGGATGTAGAAACCATCTTTACTCGGGCAGTGCAATAGGAGGTTCCCTTGAGGATTGATCCTTGACACAACAAAAGGAATGATGAAATTCAAAAAAAATAATTAAAAGAAGATGTCACACCCCAACTCCGATCCAACCGAAATGGGGTGAGCGAACCGCCATTGAACCAACGGTTCACACCAGATCTCGAATAGGCCGTGGTCCACTCATACAAACCATTACACATAACCACAATCGAATATAAATATACAGCAAATGGAAGACTTAAATAGAATGAACTGAGTATCTACTGATAATTTAAATAAAATATCCAATTATTCAAATCAAACACATAATATAATATCTCTTACATCACTTTAATCCAACCAAAAAATAACCGAAACAAATAAATAAAAATCCATCACAGGTACACGCAAAAAGGGCACTCGCATGAACCATCATGCTCGTCCTCCCCCCGCTTGTACATCCAAAGCAGCCACACCACCGCACGCCGGAGCGCTCACATAATCGGCCCACGCATAACCTGCATCCATATCTAAAACAAGATGTGCACAAAGGGTGAGCTCACAACACGGCTCAAGAAGACAATCGCGCGCTTTCACAATATTATGCATGAGTAACAATCATTTTATGCCGTGGTCCGGTTTTAAGTTTGCAATGTGCTATAGAAAGGTTTGGCGGCCCCCGCACTCTATACACGAGCGTGTGGCATCGCACAGGAGATCACACTACCACCAACCCACATGCACCCATCATGGAATAGAGATAGAGCTAAGGTATACCCGCGCCTCCCCCGATACTCTACCCTTACCAGGCACCTAAGCCCCCATCGGCCGGGGGCTCGCAAACTGGGCTCGCAACTAACCAATCCTATATGTCAACAATGTATGCTCTATCCCAGCACAGCCGTCTACGGCATAGAGATAGAGCTAAGGCATTCCCACACCTCCCCTGATACCCTATCCGCAACTAACTCACTAGGATAGAAACATACGCAGGTAGACCCTATCCCAACATAACTCCCTACGGCATAGAGATAGAGCTAAAGCATCGTGGACAAGCCAGCGTCGACTCGGAATCCTCAGTACCACATAACAATGGCCGGGACAACATCAATATCGGAGACCACCGTACCACGACCTTCCCCTGATACCCCACCCGTACCAAGCATGTTAAGACAGAATACTACAAAAGGTGCTAATGTGAAGAGCGATCCCAGGCCCATGCCCCACTCCACACACCAACGAAAACAATCACATGCCTAACAATCACATCCTATCAATGCATGAACAGTAATAATAACTGAAAGTAAAGGATGGCATGTGAATATGCACAAACATCACATCATAGATATTCAATGATTAACAACGATTTACTGTCCATTAATTATTAGGTTTAGGTCAGATTTCCTTACCTGACGCTCGTTCGATAACTTTCTCCACGTCGCAAGGTCCAAACGATATGTCACAAAGTCCTACAATATTATTAGGGTTTCATTAAAATAACATTCTTAGAGTTTCATGTTGATCGGAAACCAATAGGGTTACAAATACCCTCACAAAGCTGACTGGTGGCATGTACCGGTCGCAGCTCTGTGGGAAAGACTGGCGACCGGTATGGTCAGCCGGTCCCCACAGATAACCTCCCGAGAGGTAGCGGTCGCAACATACCGGTCGCACTATGTGCAACCGGTATAGTCAACCGGTATGTCTCCGGAAGACCATACATGGGTTTTTCGACTGCCGACGATCACCCTCCATGGATTTTCAGGGTTTCTCCTATCCATTCTAAGTCTAGGCTTTGAGTTAGAGTTATCCCCAACTCATTCAAGTCTCGTTTCGATGAATATCATCTCGAAACTCAAATCTAGGGTTTAACGGCAACTTAGGGTTTATTGGCCAATTTAGGGTTTTAGATCAATACCTACTTTGCATGGTATTGATCCACCCACACAACTAACATAGGGTAAGAAGATGGATTCAAACACTTACCGCCCGACGCGTAATGAGAGCGTCGCCGAACGGTAATGGCGGCACCTCCTTCTTCTTCCTAGCTCCTTCTCCTTTCCAAGCTCTTTCTCTTCTCTAGGGTTTGTGAGAGACAATGGAAAGGATTTGAGGAGGCTTAAGGGTGTATTTATAGGCTAGAAATAGGGTTTAGTAACCCTACTAGGATTAGGAAACTTCTAGGATTCGAAATCAGGAAAGCGGGACCCGCAGAGACCAATTTCCAGATTCCCGCACATAGCTGTGCAGGCCATACCGGTCGACCGGTACCAAGACCGGTACCATCGACCGGTATACCTAAAATCAGGTATAATTGGTCGACTTCGGGTCCGATTTTGTACCTGCTTGTTATCCGCTTGCCCCGTCCTGGCCCGGGGATGATCGGAAGACCGGTCACGACACAAAACCAAGGTTAGACCGGGTTTTCAGAGTGCGGGTCTTACAACTCCACCACCCTTAAAAGAAATTTCGTCCCGAAATTTGCATGTAGGTTCTACAACTCCCCCACCCTTAAAAGAAATTTTGGCCTCGAAATTTGAACGTACCTTGATCGTCAAAAAGGTTAGGGTACTCCTTCCTCATCGCGCTCTCTTCTTCCCAAGTAACTTCCTCCACATTTTGGCTTCTCCAATGCACTTTCACATAGTGGATATCCTTGGTTCGAAGTTGCTGAACTTTTCGGCTTGAGAGCATTACAGGCACCACTTCGAAAGTTAAGTCTTCGGCCAAGTCCGGAGGATCAGCGATCAAGATATGCGATGGATCTCGACATACTTCTTCGGAATGATACATGGAACACATTATGAACGCTAGACATAGATGGTGGTAGAGCCAATTGATATGCTACATTACCACGCCGATCCAATATCTCATATGGTCCCACATACCTGGGGCATAGCTTCCCTTTTACCAAACCGGCTTCGGCCCTCGCACCGGTGATACCTTCAAGAATACTTTGTCACCCACCCGCAAACTCCGGATCTCGACGCCGATTATCCGCATAGTGCTTCGTCGAACTTGAGCTGTCTTTACTCTCTCTTTGATTTGATCAATCACTCGGCAAGTTTCTTCAACAAACTCCAGTCCTACAATTCTTCTTTCCCCCACTTCATTCCATAATAGAGGTGTACGACACTTCTTCCCATAGAGTGCTTCATACGGGGCCATCCCGAATTGTAGCCCGATAACCGTTGTTGTAAGCAAACTCGATAAGTGATAGCTTCTCATCCCAAGCTCCTTTGAAATCTAATGCACAAGCTCGGAGCATATCTTCCAAAATTTGAATAGTTCGCTCCGACCGGCCCGGTCCGTCCCGAGGGTGAAAAGCCGTACCGAACTTCAACTTTGTTCCCATAGCTTTCTCGTAATCCTTCCCGTAACTTTGATGTAAAACGGGGATCTCTCGCCGATACTATACTCTCGGAACGCCATGAAGTCCGACTATATTATCCACATACAACTTGGCCGTTTCTCCATGGTATACCGAGGTCCGACCGCAATAAATCGAGCCGCCTTGGTGAGTCGATCTACTATAACCCAAAACGCATCCACCGACCTTGGTGTCAAAGGTAGGCCGCTGACGAAATCCATGGTGATACAATCCCACTTCCACGCAGGTTCCGTAACGGCCGTAGTAAACCCGCGG
This sequence comes from Protea cynaroides, assembly GCA_028583415.1. Taxonomy (NCBI): domain Eukaryota; kingdom Viridiplantae; phylum Streptophyta; class Magnoliopsida; order Proteales; family Proteaceae; genus Protea; species Protea cynaroides. The sequence goes on from CM053271.1 coordinate 31,113,274, forward strand.
GTCTTTGCCTTTCCGCTTTAACTTGTTGACAATCCCGTACATTGGAACACGAAACGAGCTATATCCGCTTTCATACCCCTCCACCAATATAGTCTTCTTAGATCATGGTACATCTTGGTACTTCCCGGATGTACCGAATATGGAGTGTAATGAGCTTCGGGCCATAACTCGACCTCTCGATATCGCAGCCATCGCTCTCGTGTGATACATAACCGCCCGCGATACTTGAGTACCTTGTCTCGATTCCAAGGTAAAGTCGGGATTGCACGCACCCTTCTCTAAGTCTTCCCCGCACCGCCTTGAGATATGGATCCCGTAGGGATTGCTACCTTGACTTCATCAATTAGACCCGGTGAGATCTTCAATGCGGCGAACATCATAGTGAACTTATGAATCAAGCCTTGCTCAACCGGATCTTCTCGCAGCTTCAATTATATGCTCTTCGTCACCTTCGATTGAAGTAGAGTCTCGCGGCACACAATGCAGCATTTGTACTTGGTCCCGCCCGTGCCTCGATGCCCACTTTCCCGCTTAAGGCGCCGGCCACCACATTTGCTTTACCCGGATGGTACCGGATGTCGCAATCATAATCTTTTAACAATTCCAGCCATCTCCTCCGCCTCATATTCGGATCCTTCCGAAGCGAAGAGATAAGTTAAGCTCTTGTGATCCGACTTGATCCGAAACTTCTCACCGTACAAGTAGTGTCTCCAAGTCTTGATTGCATGTATAACCGCCGCTAGCTCCAAGTCATGCGTAGGGATAGTTCTTCTCATGCTCCTTTAACCGCCTTGATGCGTAAACAATCACCCGCTCTCCTTGCATCAATACACACCCGATACCCAACCCCGAAGCATCCGTGATATAAAGTAAACGGTACGCTTGGTTCCGGGATGGTCAAGATAGGTGCAGAGACTAGTCTTGACTTCAAAGTCCGAAAGCACTTCTCGCACTCATCCGGTCCATATGAATTTCTCTCCTTTCTTGGTCAATCCGGTGAGTGGAACAAACGATCCCCGGAGTAATCTTCCACGAATCTTCTATTATAACCAGCCAACCCAAGGAAACTACGAATCTCCGCAACAGATTTTGGTGCTTCCCATCCTACTATAGCAGCTATCTTGCTTGGATCAACCTTGATACCATCTTCGGGATACAACATGGCCCAAGAAAGCCACTTCCTTCAGCCAAAACTCGCACTTCTTGAATTTTGCATAAAGCTTCACATCCCTCGCCCGCTGTAGGGCTGCCCTCAAATGCGCCCGTATGAGTCTCCATGTCCTTAGAGTAAATCAATATGTCATCGATGAATACGATGACCGAAGCGTCCAACATATCATGGAACACTCGGCTCATCGGCCCCATAAACGACGCCGGAGCATTGGTCAACCCGAAAGACATAACTAGAAACTCATAATGCCCATACCTCGCCCCGAAAGCGGCCCTCGGAATATCTCCGGCCTTGATCTTCAATTGGCGATACCCCGATCGGAGATCGATCTTCGAGAAAACCTTTGCACCCCCGCAGCCTGATCGAACGGATCATCGATCCTAGGCAAAGGATACCGATTCTTGATCGACAACTTGTTCAGCTCACGGTAGTCAATACATAGCCATACACTTCCATCCTTCTTCTTGACGAACAACACGCGTGCTCCCCAAGGTGATATACTAGGTCGTATGAAGCCCTTATCCAACAATTCTTGTAATTGGGTCTTCAACTCCTTTAACCTCGGTCGGGGCCATCCCGTATGGTGCTTTAGACACCGGCGCCGAACCTGGCATAAGGTCTATCACAAATTCTGTAGCCCTGTCTGGTGGTAAACCTGGAAGCTCCTCTGGAAACACATCTGGAAACTCCCGAACCACATCTATATCTTCCATCTTGAGTGGCTCTGCCGTGAGATCGACTACAGATACGAGATAACCCACTCCCCCTTTCTCCAAGTGTCTCTTAGTTTTTAGGGCGGAGAGGATCAGCTTCCGCTTCCTAGATAGCTTAATCCCAGCGAAACTATATTCCCTTCCCTCTTTGTCAGTAAGCACAAGCTTCCTTTCACTACATAAAAGGACGGCCGAATGATGGCCTAGCCAATTCATCCCCAAAATGACATCAAAGTATGCCATCTCAAGTATTACTAGGCTTGCTTCTAAGTCTCGGCCCTCAATACATACAGTACATGGTCCATAATATTCGGTCAAAGCCACTTCGACTCCTAGTGGAGAGCGAACTATCAAGCTTGGGTTCAAATGCTTGATTGGTAACTCCATTCGCTTCCCAAAAGAAATAGAAACAAAGGAGTGCATGGCCCCAGAGTCAAATAATACTCTGGCGGGTAAACCAGCTACATTTACAATCCCTGGAATGTATTGCCCCTTAGTTCTACATGCTCATGCAACTGAAAGAATAAACCAAATAGTAAGGGATAGAGTCGCACTCGGCCACCACATCGGGTGATGCGACCGCTCTCTTCGGGGGGACCGTGATACACTTTTCCTTGCCGGGGAGCTTGCTTCTTAGGTAGAGTGCAGTTCCTTGCAACATGTCCCAGCGGCCGACGCTATAACATTTGATATTTGGGTTGGGTCCAGCGAACCGGGGCACTGTGGTGCCGGGTTGTTTCCCGCGGGTGCCGTAGCGGTCCGGGCCCTGTAGGGGCGGAATGGTCTAGTATTACCGCCACCCGAACCCTCACCGGCGGATCTCTTCACTCCCCCGCTCCGAGCGAAGAAGCCGTCCCTCCGACCGGACTCTATCACCCCTCGCAACCCGCACCGCCTCGTTGTAGGTCTTCTTGTCCGCACCCAAAAGGTGCTCTTCGATGCTTCCACGTAGTCCCATGGTGAACCCACGTGTCTTGGTCTCCTCCTCTTGCATACCGGCCGGGGCGAAGAAAAATAGCTCTTCGCACTCTCGCCGATAGGCATCTACTGGCCGACCGAGACCGCCGCGGATTGAGAAAACTCTCTCCATTTGATCTTTGAAGCTCTTTGGGAAATATTTGTCGAAGAACGCCGCTTTAAACACTTCCCAATCAACCGGTGTATACTTATTCTCCGGGATATGCCCGAGTAGAATTCCACCAAGCATTGGCGCTCTTCCTTCAACATATGAGTGGCAAATGTAACCTTTTCCTCCTCGCACAAGTCATCGCCGGAAGTTCTTTTCCATTTCAGCAACTCCACCGGGCTGGCCACAATGGTTTCCCCGCCCCGCCCGCGAACGATGAAGGTTTCAACTTCAAGAATCCGCCCACCGACCGGCTCGGATCATGCCGTCCCCCGCGTGTCCGCTCCGCACCATGGTGGTGGATACGGATAAGCTCCCGGGCACGCCGGGGGCGACGGAAACCGGTGCGGTGGTGGCACGTTTCTCGCGCTTGGCCCCTCGGCCTTGGGCTACTCGCGATCGGTTGGGTAGTATTAATTCCTCCCGACTCGGGCGTATTTCCGGCGGGAACGGAACCCGTTGGCCCGAGCATCTTCGCACTTCGCTCGTAAATTCCTTCGCTGAGCCTCGCATCCGATAGACCAAGTTTGTAACAATGGTCTCGTACCCCCCGGGAGGTAGGCCGGGAAAATTTGTCGGCACTTCGGGACCCGTTCCTCCTCCACTTCGGGACTTGGCTCTCTAACATGGTCTTGTTCAACCCGCTCTTCCTCTACAAGCCGGGCCGCCCCATCCTTCCCCGCACCCGGTGTTGAGTATGTTCACCGAGATCGTGGACACCTAGAGGGTCATCCTAGAGTCTCGCCGAGAGATGGGTCAGAGTTGGGACGCCTAGCTCGCAGCCCCACGGTGACTGCAGACCGGGTGCATTGGCTTAGGGTTGCTTACTGAGCGAGATTATGATATAGCGGACCCTATTCCTCCTAGGCCCCCTACCCCATGATTGTCCCCCCTTATTTTTTTATTTATTATTATTTTTTTTTTTCTTTTACATAGGACTGCTTAAATAACAGATAACCGTCCGGCTTGGGGACCGCACTCGTAGCACAATCTCATTTGATACTCATTTTCTTGTTTAATGAAAATTTCAAGGTTTTTCCTAACTAGTCTATGTGCACATGTTAAGTTCCACATTTAGAATAGTATATTATTCTCTTTCTTAATCGGCCTCGTGTATCAAACAATGCTTAGGGTGTGTTTGTATTAAGATTTTTAAATTTCCTAACTCGGCCCATCGACCCGCTTACGTGTAATATAGTCCGTCGAGACGGAGCCCGAGGGCTCGATACCAAGTTGTCACACCCCACCCCCGATCCAACCGTAACGGTGTGAGCGAACCGTCATTGAACCAACGATTCACACCAGATCTCGAACAGGCCGTGGTCCACTCATACAAACCATTACACATAACCACAATCGAATATAAAATAAACAGCGGAAGACTTAAATAGAATGAACCCGATTATCTACTGATAATTTAAATAAAATATCCAATTATTCAAATCAAACACATAATATAATATCTCTTACATCACTTTAATCCAACCAAAAAATAACCGAAACAAATAAATAAAAATCCATCACGCGAACACGCGAAGGGGCACTCGCATGAAGCATCATGCTCGTCCCTCCCCGCTTGTACATCCAAAGCAGCCACACCACCGCACGCCGGAGCGCTCACATAATCGGCCCACGGGATAACCCGCATCCATATCTAAAACAAGATGTGCACAAAGGGTGAGCTCACAACACGGCCCGCGAAGACAACCGGCGCTTTCACAATATTATGCATGAGTAACAATCATTTTATGCCGTGGTCCCGGTTTTAAGTTTGCAATGTGCTATAGAAAGGTTTGGCGGCCCCCGCACCTCTATACACGAGCGTGTGGCATCGCACAGAAGATCACACTACCACCAACCCACATGCACCCATCATGGAATAGAGATAGAGCTAAGGTATACCCGCACCCCCCCGATACTCTACCCATACCCGCACCTAAGCCCCCACCGGCCGGGGCTCGCAAACCGGGCTCGCAACTAACCAATCCTATATGTCAACAATGTATGCTCTATCCCAAAGACAGCCGCCTACGGCATAGAGATAGAGCTAAGGCATTCCCACACCTCTCCCGATACCCCATCCGCAACTAACTCACTAGGATAGAAACATACGCAGTAGACCCTATCCCAACATAACTCCCTACGGCATAGAGATAGAGCTAAAGCATCGTGGACAAGCCGGCGGCCGACTGAATCCTCGCACCACATAACAATGGCCGGGACAACATCAATATCGAGACCACCGTACCACCGACCTTCCCCCGACACCCCACCCGCACCAAGCATGTTAAGACGGAATACTACAAAAGGTGCTAGTGCGAAGAGCGATCCCGTGCCCATGCCCCACTCCACACACCAACGAAAAACAATCACATGCCTAACAATCACATCCTATCAATGCATGAACAAGCAATAATAACTCGAAAGTAAAGGATGGCATGTGAATATGCACAAACATCACATCATAGATATTCAATGATTAACAACGATTTACCGCCCATTAATTATTAGGTTTAGGTCGATTCCCTTACCCGACGCCGCTCGATAACTTGCTCCACGTCGCAAGGTCCAAACGATATGTCACAAAGTCCTACAATATTATTAGGGTTTCATTAAAATAACATTCTTAGAGTTTCATGTTGATCGGAAACCAACAGGGTTACAAATACCCTCACAAAGCTGACTGGGGGCATGTACCGGCCGCAGCCTCGTGGGAAAGACCGGCGACCGGTATGGTCAGCCGGTCCCCACGCATAACCTCCCGAGAGGTAGCGGTCGCAACATACCGGGCCGCACTATGTGCAACCGGTATAGTCGACCGGCATGTCTCCCGGAAGACCATACATGGGTTTTTCGACTACCGACGATCACCCTCCATGGATTTTCAGGGTTTCTCCTATCCATTCTAAGTCTAGGCTTTGAGTTAGAGTTATCCCCAACTCATTCAAGTCTCGTTTCGATGAATATCATCTCGAAACTCAAATCTAGGGTTTAACGGCAACTTAGGGTTTATTGGCCAATTTAGGGTTTTAGATCAATACCTACTTTGCATGGTATTGATCCACCCACACAACTAACATAGGGTAAGAAGATGGATTCAAACACTTACCGCCGACGGGCGAAATGAGAGCGCCGCCGAACGGTAATGGCGGCACCTCCTTCTTCTTCCTAGCTCCTTCCTCCTTTCCAAGCTCTTTCTCTTCTCTAGGGCTTGTGAGAGACAATGGAAAGGATTTGAGGAGGCTTAAGGGTGTATTTATAGGCTAGAAATAGGGTTTAGTAACCCTACTAGGATTAGGAAACTTCTAGGATTCGAAATCGAGAAAGCGGGACCCGCAGAGACCACCTTCCGGATTCCCGCACATAGCCGGGCGGGCCATACCGGGCCGACCGGTACCAAGACCGGTACCATCGACCGGTATACCTAAAATCAGGTATAATTGGTCGACTTCGGGTCCGATTTTGTACCTGCTTGTTATCCGCTTGCCCCCTCGTCGCCCGGTGATGATCGAAAGACCCGCCACGACACAAAACCAAGGTTAGACCGGGTTTTCGTGAGTGCGGGTCTTAAACTCCATATCACATGTGAGAGTTCTATGTGCATGCAACTCTTTACATGCAACAGCTATATTACTGGTTCTTAGGATAAGATCCATTATTAGTTAGGAAGTGGAGGATATGAACCGGAGGCACCCTTTCCTCCAAATCCTTCCCTCTGACTTCTACTAGAGACTTCTTGAGACTAGGTGGAGGATCAAACCAATGGAAGAACCACCATTGTGCTTCCTCCAGTTTATGGCAGAAACTTATAGAAATGGGTTCAGTGCTGAGCGGAGGATGTCACTGGTGGCACATCCATTGTGTACTATCCTGTGATAGGGGTCCAAAACATCAGATTGAATCTGAAATGTGTTTCGGACCCAACCATTGGGTTCCTAGTCCACATTGCAATTGGGACCCTTGTAAGGGTCTTTTAGACCATAATAACAACGAATGGTATTTAATATGAATCAAACTCTAATGCAATTGCAAACACTTAAGGAAATCAGCGAGGTACTCTGGGGAAGGTCTACAACCGCCTTCACACTTTACTGTAGGATCATCGACAGGTGAGAGGATTGCAAATCTTAGTTGGGACACTGTCTATAGAATGGATGACATGTAGGTTACCATAGTTAATAGAATATGTAGTCTCGAAATGATTACAACCCTTGCTAGTAGGGGTTTATTTACTGGCATAGACTCATTTTCCCCATGGTATTGATGTTTAGGGGAATACGGATCATGCCATGGGAAAGGGGGGAGGGGGGGTTGAGGAAGCGGGTCTGGGTGGATCCCAGCCGATAAGCAAACAACTTATGTAATGGGGTGTGCGCACACTTGGCGGCGTAACTGTCTTGTATGTGTCATTATGGGGTAGGAACATTGCAATTCCTGGACTATGGGGTAGGTCTCATGCTTTGCCTGTGCTTGAGGGTATGACGTCTGTTGGTGCGAGCAAGTCCCAATAGAGAAATATTGTAGATCATAAATCAAACTTAATTAAATTTACTTCATGCAATGTATGTTTGTATAATTAATTCTCTCACTGAGCTTTGGTTTGTTGGCCCCCAATCAATCGTGGTTTTGGGGGTACACTACCTATGTGTGAACTTGGGTGAACTGTGATCCTCGTTGGGCGATCCCCTTCACATGTTCATTCAAACCGGAATGAGGTGTGACAAGCAGCCTTATCAACAGGTAGTCCCGAGCTTCAGCTCTTCTCAGTCGGCTTCGGGGCTAACTCAGTCGAGGCAGCGGCCCTTGTCTAAGGAAGGTCGGTCGGCTCATCCTTATCAAACTATTCCAGCAAGTCTGCTTCACTAACTTACACTGCAAGACAAAGACATGGTTAGTCAACTCAGTTCGGGAGAAACACAAAGAGAAAGTTGTAAGAATTTTAGATAGATTCTCTTTGAGTTTTCCCATGGGATTTCCCATAAACCCTAACAAATTCACTACACAGATTACTAGAATACAAATGGGTATTGAAAAGTGATGATTAGAGACATACCTCTTATTGTAGATTAATTTTCGACTATTTTTCCTTTTGATTTGAATGCTTGGAATGCTTGGATCAAAGTCTTCCACGGCCTGTCGGGATCCCTTGACCTTCTCTCTGTGTATGGGAACAGGAGAAGAAAATAACACCGTGGCTGTGGGGACTCTAACCATTGGTATTTATAATACCACCCCCAACCCTGGACCAGTCCCACAGTGGACCAGGTTGGTCCATCTCTAATCATACTTAAACCGGTTTACCCATAACTAGACTCCTACTGAATCAACTAACCTTATAATTAATTAAGCCCATAAAAATATCTTACAATCTCCCACTTGGGCTACATTAATTATAAATTCACCATTGATCCAATGTGGCCATGGAATCTAATTACACCAAAACCATCATTTACTTTGATTCATTTATCAAGCCTACCAATGTCGAACAACAGCAAAAAGTACTCCTACACATCCGGTGTACCCCCTACTGTCAGTCACATACAGAGGTCTACATAATGACATAAATCACTTTAAGATGAATACTTGAGTCCAATTATCGAATTACCACGATCCCGTTACCTTAAAATCCTTATAGGTCAATGCACTTTGATATTATCCAACTTTATATAGGCAAACCGCCTCCAATTTGAACTAATATCTTACTTTGGCTTACCTCCTTCTTTGGCTAAATACCGCCTTCTTTGGCTAAATGCCGCCTTCTTTGGCTAAATACCGCCTTCTTTGGCTAAATACTGCCTTGCAATTTTGACAAGTCTTAAATAATCAAAAATACATACAAGCAATAAATGCTCACCAATAATCCTGTCCATTAAGCCACAGACAAAACAATCAATTACAGATAAACCATCAATTATCATATCTCCCACTAACCAAGCAGATCTAAACACTCCCACTGACTAAGAGAATCTAAAGACTCCCACAGACAAATCCTTTTCAACCATTTCAAGAAAACTTTTTCAACCTATCTCTACATTGTCCTAGAGATCAACTATGACTGGTACAGCTAGTCAAACCTAAGATTGCACAGTCAAACATGAAAAACTATTCACCACATCACATAACAAATACAATCAACATTACATGCAGTCATTTACCTTACAACATCATAGGCATAATTTCTTTCAATTTAATTGAAAAGAAAAACTTTATATTCCGATATTTCAAATAATATCATTACGTTTTAATATGGGAACAATATGCTAAGTCAAACAATAAACATAAAACAAAGTAAAATCAAAAGCAGAAAAAACATTTGAATGTAAAAGAAACTTTACAATATTCAAGCCAACAGTCTTCAAGACCCTCCTACCCCAAATACTTAGGGAGTCCTAGAACCATTATCTCTTTCTAGATATGCTTATCTGGCTTAACAGTACTTGGTCAAACCACCTATCTTTTATCAATCTACCCATCTATGAGTAATCCACCTTAGAGTTACCCAACAACAATCTTATCACTAGCTATTTCTGAGTTACCCAACAACAATCTTATCACTAGCTATTTCTCCCCTTTGGTAATGTAAGCCACCTAGATCTGAATATATATTTTTTAGCAAGGAATGAAATATATTTAATATATCAATTACATTGGTCTCATTGTCCTTGAGCTTTTCAATGATAGTTAACAGCTCTCAAAAATACTTCCTCACATTACCATTTTCAGCATAACTGGTACTAGAGAAATAGGTTAATAAACTATCTTCCGACCCCCTCTAAAATATTATTCTTATCCTTTGAATTTTTCTTAGATAATCCCTTTGTAATATTTCTCATCTTAATACTGCTACACATAACCTCAATAGTAGAATACCTCACAACTTATGTAAACTACAATGAAAGATACATCTAGGTCAAACGATCCTAGACTAGTCTCCAACCTTTTCATAAGAAATTTTATTCTTTGTCCCAGTAAAAGAAAAAGATAGATATCAAAACATTCTTTGGGACAGTCATTACTTGGATGAACACATCAGTGTATGAGTTTAAATACAGTATCAAACAACTGAAGACTCATACACATACCTTTTACTTGCATTAACCATATAAACCTTTCATGCAAATAAATATCCTTTTCCAAGAGTTAACCAACTACACATTCTCCTTTGGGATAAACATGCAGTGGTCTTCTCAGTTTCTGTGCAATAACTGCGAAAGAATAATGACTCTTGAAAATCCCACCACCTTTGGGTTAATGAGACTCTCTAAAGTCATAACCCTTTCAATTCATGTGCATGAGATTAAATACATATCTTTAACTTTGACAATGTCACCTTTGGGTTAACACTGACTTTCTTAGCTGCTTTACATACCATGAAGAATAATATATTAAATATATCTTTTATTGTATATATAAATGCATAAATTTAGGGTTTGAGGACCACCATGTTGGAACTGAGTGTACCACTTTGGTGGATTCCACCCAATCTTCACATGATACCCACAAACCTTAATTTGATCAAAACTTGACAATGCCACCTATGGGTGTACATCGCCCTTACACAAGCATTTACAAATACATGAACTTTGAATTTGAAGACATAATGATGAAACTAGGTGTACCATTTCGGTGGGTTCCACTTAATTCCACAATGATATCCCTAAACCCTACTTTGCAGCACATTGTGGGTCAATAAATAAAATCTCATGCACACATAACCTTCTACATGCATTTTGTACAAAAATAACTGATAAATAAGCAGAAAACTGCAAATCGGATTAATTTGGGGCACCTTTTAATCAAAAATAAATTCTCAAATCACATAACTGTATCAAACTATGTACCAAACTGTGGAGCATCAAAATACGAAACCAACGCAAAAAACCGCGTCAAAATCCGACGCTCCTAGCTCTCACAATGGGCGATCAAAGTAGGCTTGAGCATTCTTGAATCCTGAACCAGCTAGAACCGGTTCATCCAGGTTCGGTTCGATCTGTCCGGGTTTGGCTGTGGGCGGACCGAACCCACAAAATAGAACTTTTTTTTTTTAATGCTTTGGTCCAGGCCAAACCAAACGGTCTGGACCTTAAACCGAACCGTACACCGACGGTTCAACCTCCGGGCCAACCAACCCACAAATCCGGGTTTCCGGGTCAAGTTTTCGGGTCGCGTAAGCGGGTTCCCGGGTCAAAATCCGGGTCAAATTTTTGGGTTCTCGGGTCAACTACTCGGATCGCTTTTCGGGTAACCGGGTCGGGTTATCGGTTCGCAATTTGGGCTACCGGGTTGACCCGTCCCATGTACCGGTCGGGTCTGAATCACTTGGCTGGGCTGGGTTTGCCCGGTCTGGGCTGGGTAGACTCGGCCCGAGTCAACCCAGCGAACCCGTTAGGGTTAACGATTCGGCGCCGAGTCAACTCGGCGCCGTCAGTTTTTTTTTTTTTTTTACTTTTCCAACTACTGGCGCGTGAGAGCGCGTCGAGTAGTTTTCGGCGACCAACTTTATGTCGCCGGCTCCGTCTCTCCGAGGCCTACAATCCTGTGTAACTTATATTGCTTTTTAATGGTCCAAAAAAATTCTTCAAGGGTTCAAACTCTAGACAGGTTCGAAGAGAATTTTGGGAGAAAAATCTCTCCATTTTCCAATCCAATCAAACATAAAGATTTAACAATACTTTTCCATTGATTCTAGATCTGTGTAGGAGGCTCTGATACCACTGTAAGAATTTTAGATAGATCCTCTTTGAGTTTTCCCATGGGATTTCCCATAAACCCTAATAAATTCACTATACAGATTACTAGAATACAAATGGGTATTGAAAAGTGATGATTAGAGACATACCTCTTGTTGTAGATTGATTTTCGACCGTTTTTCCTTTTGATTTGAATGCTTGGAATGTTTGGATCAAAGTCTTCCACAGCCTGTCGAGATCCCTTGACCTTCTCTCTGCGTATTGGAACAGGAGAAGAAAATAACACCGTGGCTGTGGGGACTCTAACCATTGGTATTTATAAAACCACCCCCAACCTTGGACCAGTCCCACAGTGGACCAGGTTGGTCCATCTCTAATCATACTTAAACCAGTTTACCCGTAACTAGACTCCCACTAAATCAACTAACCTTATAATTAATTAAGCCCATCAAAATATCTTACAAAAGTCACTATCGGAACAAAAGCTCACCAAGCCAATAAAGCTTAACGAACTTGGCATCCTTCAGTCCGGGGTAGTTGAGAACCATCCCCAGGTATATGAGACGAATGGCCACTTCCTCCTTAGTAGACAAATCCGGCCACGCAAGCACCCAAGTTCATACATTCATTTGGCAAGCCACCCTCAATTCATTGTCTCATAATGCAAACCTTCTTAGGCACTATGTTGTTGCTTCAGAGTTATGGCGAGCACACCCTTCTCTATCGTTCACAAACTCAGTAGCCTGGGTTTGTCTGTTGTGCCCCTCCAATCCATTGCTACGCCTTCACTCTCA